>CM032374.1:671589-859157 GCA_019023105.1 Diglossa brunneiventris
TTTGGTGCAAGGAAGAGTCAAATAACTCTTGGCATCTTCCATTTTCTTGTTGTCACCTGTTGGTTGGACACAGCAGGCAGAAGGGTCATGTCCCACAGTGACAGTCAGAATGGGTTTGAAGCACTTTTTCATTTCTATCATTGTTTGAGCTCCTAATTTCAGGGATAAGTTGCCCATACTGCAATGAACTGAGGTATTTCCAAAGCCACAGAGTTTAGCAGGATTTCCCACCCCTCACACATTTTGTAGCTTCCTCCTGCTTGGAAAATCAGCCAGGAGAGAGTTTTGATGAGTCAAACTCGAGACAAAGCTGGAAATGCTCAGGTTACCTTGTAAACAATCAAATTGTGTTTGCCATCCTGCAGAGTTGTTCCATCTGCATTCATCAGCTTCACAAAGCCCATGCCAAAAGCCCTCTCAGATCTATCCCTGGCTGCAAAACAGGAGAAATCTTCATTAGCCATTGTCTTACTCATGTCCACACAACTCAAAATGCAGCCCCTCTAACCTCATCAGCAGCTTTATTTAATAGGTAACTACACAACACATCCTCCTGGAGCATCTCCCACACACAGTTTTAGTGCTTTTTCTGGACAGATTAATGGCTGGACTCCTTGATCTTCCAGGTCTTTTCTAACCTTAACAATATGATCCTCTGATATAGAATTCTGTAGATATTTTTGGTTGGGATTTTGGCTTGTGAGCTGTGGATATGGAAGGGTGTCACTGCCCTCAGAACCAGGTGCCTTTGAGAGCCTTTCAGTGGCTGAGCCTCACATTATAGATCTCATTTCAGGGCTCTGAAGTGATCTGATGGAACTTCTGGCTCTACACTCTCATTAGCCTTTTATTAGCCTAATTAGAAATCCTTCTATAGGAAGATCATTAGAAGCCCACCAAGCCTTGCAGTGAATTTTGGGAAATAAATTAAAAGCAACACCCTATATTCAGAAGCCAAAGCAATAACAAACATTGACAATTCTCTTTCAGGGAGATGAACTGCTGCTCCTTACAAAACTTCAGTTTCAGGACAAAACCAGCACCAAATTCTGGGTGCAAAAAATTTGAATTATTTTTGGTTTTTTGCTTGCCACAAAACTGGGAATAAGTAAACTGAGCAAGAACAAAATCTGTAACACTGTGAATAAGCAGAAATCAGAGTTCTACACTCAGTGGGAGTGGGAGGAGCACAGCAGTCCTGCAAGTGTCCCTTCCTGGCACTCACACTCCTGGGACGAGCGGTGACGGAACGTGAACCTCAGGTGGCAGCGACTGACTTCTTCTATGGCAATGGCCACCTGCATGGAGAAAGGATGAAAACAGCATTGTCCCTGTCCCCAGCCACTCTGCAGCACATTCTGGTGCTGATGCAGCTGCTGTTCCACATCAGTCCTGGTTTGCACACAGAGGAGAACACAGATGTTGATGTTTCTGGAAAAGGGCTGTTGACAAGTTAGACTACCTGACCTTGAGCAGACTAATGCGGTGTGTCACTGCCTTAGAATTAGCGAGGGCTTTTTATAACAAAAACACACACAAACAAGGCTTTATTGTAAAGAATTCCATGGTACATGTTGGAAATCTCTCTGACCATTCTAAATCAGCATCTGATTGAGGTTCTGATTAACAACTGGCAAATTGCTGAAGAGACCTCTTGAGCTGTGTTTGTTCTCCTTCCTGCACGGGGGGCCTGCAGGGGATAACAAACACTGCCTCCTCCTTTAAACAAAAAGGGGGACTGTGGATGGCTACAGTTTAGTCAGAGGGAGAGAAACAGGTAACTCTCCTAGGAATTGTTCTGGGAAAAGCTCTGAGAAGCTCAGAGAAAGAATTAAAACAATCTTGCAGCTGGTGTTTTGAACAGTTGTTTTTCATAAGATGTTTGCCTAAGGGTACTTTCTTAATTAGCTAATGGTGTTGGGGTGTTGATTAAATGACCAATCAGGTGCACCTGTATCAGAAGGGTGTATAAAGAATGGGTTTCTAATAAACTCAGATTAGCCTGCTGGAGAGACCCAGAGTCTGTGTGTGCCTCACTCCCTTCCTACCTCAGGTGACATGCAGTGATGACAGAGCCATACCTTGACAGTCTCATACCAGCAGGGCTGCTTGACCTGGTAATAAACCACAGACTTGTACTCCGAGACTCCCTCGTAGCCAGCCCCAGGGTGGATGGCTTTCTTTGGACAAAACACAGGGATGGGAGAAAAAAGGTAAATACAGAGGATTTTGGGTGTAAATCTTCAGAGGGTGTCAGAGGCCGTCCTACCTCCTGCAGGTTCCCATCCTCGTCGTGCACAGACATGGTGACCTCGACGTTCTTGGGGGTTTTCTTCTTGCCTTTGTCAAACTCCCCCTGGATCAGGGTGACGTAGATGTCATTCCTGACATCACCTGCAATTCCCAGAGATTAATGAGCTGGATTCTCATTCTCACCGTGACAGCATGAAATTTAACACCCTTGGGCTCCACATTATCCTGATTTCCTCTTACCCTTTAATTAACAACACCCTCATCACACCATTTTCATCTGTCTCAAATTACACAAAATCTTCTAAAATGAACCATTTTCCTTTCTACAAACCTCTGTACTTATGTTTTGTTTTTAATTTAATGAGCTCTCTAGGGTTAAACCAATCTGAATGGGTGGGTTAAAGCCATATGCAACAAAATTATTTTGACTAAAGAGACATTTTCTTCCAAAAGCTCCATAAACCACCAGTTTGCCATAAGAAAGGCAACTCATGTTTTCAACTTCTCGTGACAAAAAATAAGAAAATAACCAGGAAATTTGAAAGAAAATATAAAGTTTTTAGATTTTTTTTTTAAATAAATCTTTTTGTGACAGAAATTCTAGAATTTCAGGAGGCTTTTTCACTCCATGGAATGTAGAAGCACACGGGACCTACCAGGAAGGATGATCTCAGGGAACCCAATTTTTCGAGCCACTGCAGTGGATCTGTCTACAAGGTGGGAAAAATCCTTCTGAACCTGAGCCAGATCCCCAGGGAGCAACTTCAGGGAGACCCAGAGACCTAAGAAAAGGGAGATGACATTTGTTTACTGAAAATAAAAAGGTACAAACCCGTGAAATTTAAGCCTGTGCTTACAAAAAAAATCCGTGTTCTCATGACAATTCCATGTCCCCATCTGGTTCTCTCTTGCCCAGTCCCTGAATCTGAGTAAGATTTTTCTGGGCAAGAAGATTCTCTGAAGCAAGCCTCAAACTTACAGAGATGAATCTTGAGTATCTTTGAGCCAAGGAAGACCAGAAAAATCTGGAATAATGTGATTTAACTCCAAAGCCATTTGGGACACGCAGCCACGTCCACTTATAAGTATTTCATGCCCCATAAAACACTTTTATTTTAAAGGTATTAAAAATATTGACCTTAAATGTATGACTAGCAAGTGAGGAGCTGGAGGAGCTGTTCTCATGCAAGTTTTGTCTGGTTTTATCTGGATTTCAGCTCCATGTGTGATGGGACAAAGGGACAAAGTGAGAACCATGGCAAAGACCACAGATAGGGCTCGGGGCAGGGATTAAACTCCTCTAAATCTTGCTCCCTAGACTTTCACCTTCCATTTATTCCCTGGAAACTCCCCCAGGCCAGGTTTTCCCCAGGCTGCACCTTGGCCCTTGTGGTTGACCTCCTTGGCAGCGATGACTTTGTTGAAGACAGAGGTGAGGGGCTCGTTCTCGCCGATGACGTGGGAGGTGATCAGGGGGGACATGATCAGCTGCCGCTGCCTGATGTAGGTTTCCATGGCAATCCTGGGCAGGGGGACCACAAAAACGGGGTCAGGAACTGGGACAGACTGACACCAATCACATACAGGAGAGGGCTGGCCAACAGCTGGCTGGTTTACAAATAAAGGTGGGGTTTTTCAAGGGTTCCACAGGGATTTTCATTCCTTCACCTGCACAAAATCCATTTAAAACCTTCACACTAGGAAATGCACCACACTCTATCCCTCAGGCCTAAGGTAAGTAACACTGACCTCAGGATTTAAGCCCTGACTTCAGGTTTGTCTCAGAGCTGTCTCTATGCAGATTAACTATGGGTAACATAATATAAATTAATATAAATTAATGACTGCTGTGACAACACCTAAGCCATGAACCCATCCCTAGTCACAAACAAGACTAGTGAGGTTTGGATCTTGAGCCTGACTTCACTCCTGTACCCACTCCACCAATAATGAGGGAGAAACGAGGTCTCCACAGGCTGCCCACCCTGGTGTCCAGCTGGGGGTCTGAACTCAGCCTCACTAGAGCAGAAGAAAACTGGGAAAAAATCCCAAACCAACAAAACAAAAAACTAATCAAACAAGTAAAAAAAAAACCCAAACCAAACAAACCCAAAACCAAAACAATTAATAAAAAAAACCAAACAAAAACAAAACAAAACAAAAAACCCTAAACAAATAAAAAATAAGCAATCAAACTCACACACACAAAAAAAAACCAACAAAACCCAAGTAACAGACTGATGTTATTCAGCAAAGGGAAAGCCATCCTTCCAGGCCCTGAAAGGGCAGGGAAAAAAACCCAAATCTCCCCTGAAAATACCCTGTAATAACAAATGGCTGCAGCCAATGCTTTGCTCTCTTTAGGGCTGTAACAACAAGGCTGGGTCTACCCAAACAAGCTCCATTTTTGTTACTCCAATGTGCCAAAAAAAGGGAGCAATCAGAGCAGGCAGAACAAACACACAAGTCTAACTCTCAGTGCAGAAATGCAGAGCTCACTGGGACTGGAATTTCTTGCCCAGGAAGAGGGAGAACCCCCTTGCCTATGACTGACCCTGACCAGGAAACGTGGGCAGGGAGTGGCACAGAGGGTCCCACACAGCAGTGACAAAAAGCTGTGTCTCTGCTCAGTCTCTGAAAATCCTGCCTTTCAACCCCACAACATTTTGTAAGTCACATCTCCCCCACCCCAGAACATTATTTTACTTTGTGCTCCTCTTCCTCACCCCACAGGTACCCAGAAATTCCAGCTGCAGGGCTGAAGTCCCCAAGCAACTGAGCCATGAAAACCAAGGGGAACAAAGGCTCCTGAGCATGACAGAAACCTCTCCCTGCAAAGAGCTGCCTGCTGCTATCAGCTGATCTATTTGTAGAGGCCCTGGGGCTCTGCCAGGCTCCCAGACACATCTGTCCCTCCCCAGAGGATGCCTGCTTTGGCCAGGGGTGGGTGAGCTCTGGAGCCCAGTACTCACTGCTGGAAGGGGATAAAATGCTGCTTCTCCTCATCGTCCACCTTCCCGTGGATGATGTCAGTGATGTCCATCACTGCAACGACACCAGAGCATCACTCAGAGCTGCCTAGAACACAGAGAGAGCTTTGCCCTCTCAGAATGGAAACAACAGGGGGTTATTGTGGGCCAGTGTCACTCAAAACAAGGGCTCTAAGTGACCTGGGATAGTGGAAGGAGTCCTGGATGGCAGGGGTAGAACTGGATGGGATTTAAGGTTGTTTCCAACCCCAAAAAAATCTGGGATTCTCTGACAGCAATGGAGGGCATCGCTCTCATTTTAACTTTTTAAAAAGCACATTTACATTGATGTGCATTGTCAGCCCATAGCTGTGAGTGTGAACATACTGAATACATCCTGATAAAATACTCTTCTAAAACACACCCTTTGAGAAAACCGGGTGGCACTGGGGCATTTCAAGGCAATAAAATTCCACTTGTATTCAAATGCTGCTTCTTCGGATATTGATTTCCACCAAGGATTTCAAGCAAGCCCCTTCACAAGAAACCCCAGGACTAAAATAAGAATTGGCAGTCTGGTTCACCAAGGCTCCTTTAAAACCTCCAGCTTTATCCCATGAGTCCTGAGGAGCAAATCCCACTTTGATAAGGCCCTGATAAGTCTGCTGCAGCCTGGCAGCCTGTTATCTTTTTGGGAGGTGACAAAAGTGAGCAGTGACAGAGCTTGATCTCCAGCTACCACCTTCACGAAACATCTCATGGGGACAATTTATCCTCCCTGGAGCAGAGATGCTGGCCCTGGCAGCTCCCAGTCTGTGCTGGCACTTACAGCACACAGCTCCCAGTTGCCAGCCCTGTGTCCAGTCCCCCCAGGGGTTTACTGGGCCCTGTAGGTGCCCCCAGGGGGGCAGTGCCCACCTGCCACGCCGAAGGCCTGCGCAGCCCGCAGGTGTGCTTCTTGCCATCCTTCAGCTCCATGTGCCCCACGCGCACGATCTGGCACACCAGGCTGATCCTGGGCCTGATCAGGTCTGAGCTGCTCAAGTCCTGAAAAAGAGTTCACATAAACTTCCATCAATGTCCTTTCTGAGGGGAAAAGGAGAAAGAAGGAGAGAAGGAGGGAGGGAAGAAAGGAGGGGAAATGGGCGATCCCCCAGCTAGGGCATAATGTGCTCTGGCTCCATGATTTCAGAAGGCTGAGTAATTGCTTTATTAAGCTATACTATATTACACTAATACCATACTAAATTACATCCTAAAGAGATACTAAAGAAAAACCCTGACTGTCTGGGACAGCCAGGACACAGCTTTGACCCAACTGGCCAAGGAAACAAAACAACCTTCACTGGTGTCCAGTAACCAAATCACCTTGGGTAAACAATCTCCATAACACAGTCCACATGTGCCAAACAACAGAAGCAGCAAGTAGAGGTAAGACTTGTTTTCTCTTCTTCTCTGAGCTTCTCATTGCCTTCCCCAGGAAAAATCCTGGGAGAGAGAATTGTGTCTCTCTCTGTTCAGAGAATGTGAATACCACAGGAGGGGTTTTGTTGGGTTCTACACAGGTAAAAATTGTGGCCTTCTGGATCTGGAGGGAGACCATGACAGGGATGGAGACATTGATAGTGGCAGGACACGGGGAATGGCTTCCCACTGCCAGAGGGAGAGACGGGATAATGGGGAAAAATCCTTTCCTGTGAGGGTGGGGAGGGGCTGGGATGGAATTCTCAGAGAAACTGCCCCTGGATCACTGGAAGTGCCCAAGGCCAGGCTGGAGCAGCCTGGGACAGTGGGAGCTGTCCCTGCCCATGGCTGGGGTGGCACTGAATGGGATTCAGGTCCCTGCCAACCCCAGCCTGCTCTGGGATTCTCTGAACTTACAGTAAACACTGCTTGGAGGTTGTTCAGTTTCTCAATTTCTTTAGGCATCCCATTGCTGCCCAACGAACCAGGTAATTTTCACTGCAAAGAAAGGGAGAAAAAGTAAATTTAACACATCACACCTGACATCCTCCCTTCCTGGCAAAAGTCCAACAGCATTTTAATCTTTAAGGAATATTTGACCAATCTTTTTTCCCAAAATGCCTCTGAAGTGACTCACTGATGGAGGCAGGATGGGGTGAGCCCTGGCAGCTGCTTCCCTGGACAATTCCCACTGCATGTCCAGACCTGATAACTGAAGTGATGGACACAGAGTGTTCCTGACACGGAACTACCTCCCTGATAAAGCTCCTCATATCCTCCCAACTCTTCAGATGTGAACTGGCACTGACTGGACAGCAAACACATTTAAATCCATGATTTACTGGGAAACAATTAAAAATGCTAACCAAGGCTTGCAGCCACAGCAGGGAAAATTAAGAATATAAAAAGACAATGTGGGATCAAAGAAATACCCAGCTTTAGGAGGGACAGTGCCTGGACTTCCTATCTCTCTGAAATTCATTCCAAAGTAATTGGAATTAATTTTCCCCCACTGGGCAGCAACCAACAGAACTGGAAAACATCTGCAGGAATTCCCTTTCTAACCTGCTGACTTCTATGAATGATCACCCTGATGACTACATTGCTTAAGAATTTCCAAAAAAAGCCCCCACCTGATGAATTTGGAGAGGTCAGGGTCATAGAGGCTCATCAGCAGCTCTGCATCTTCCCCAATGTTGCAGACAAAGTTCTTGAAGTTCACATAGAGGCTGTAAGTGTGTGTGGAGTTGAATATTGGCTGTCCCCGGAGGTCCAAACTCTGCTGCAGGGACTGCAAAGAATTCCAGATTTCCATTACATTTTATATTTCCTGTGACAGTGGTCACTGGGGTCTTCAGGATGAAGGGAGAGACGTAGATCTGACTCCCTATTTAGAAAGCTTGATTTATTATTTTCTCATATAATATATATTACCTTATACTATACTAAAAAGAAAAAGAAGGAAAGGTTTCCTCAGAAGGCTAAGCTAAGCTAAGAATAGAATAGAAAGAATGATAACAAAATCAGCTCTCTGACGAGCGAGAGAGCCAGCTCTGCCGTGACTGGTCACTGAACCAAAACATCCACACCAGACCAAACATGGATCCACCTATTGCATTCCACAGCAGCAGATAATTATTGTTTACATTCTGTTTCTGAGGCTGCAGCTTCTGAGAAGGAAAAATCCTAAAGAAAGGATTTTTAATGAAAAAGATGTCTGCGACAATTTCCACTACAAACAAACACAAGAGAATTTAGTTCTGCTGCCAGAGGAGCTCAACATTAAGAGGTATATAAATACTCAGTGGGCACAGAGGGCAAACCAGGGACATCAGAGGTACCTTCTCCTCCTGAATCCTCTCATCAATCCTCTTGGATGCAGTTTCATGGGCCTTGAAGAGGGAGATTGTGCTGGTCTCATCTGGGTCCAGGATGTTCCCATTGTCATCTCGCACAACCAGGTCCAGACCCAGGATCCTGGACACCCCAGGAGACAAAAAAAGAGCCAGAATGTGGCAGCAGCAAAGATCAAATCACTGCCTGGGCTGCCAGTGCTCAACATCCCACTCCTTGGAATAACCTCACTCACTGCTGGTTCTCCTGTCTCAAAAAACTCCTCCCTCCCATTTTCCCATTAAAGGGAGAAGGAATTAGTCAGGTAACTCAATCATAAGGTGACATCTCCCTTATTCCTGCTTAAATGGCTTTGTTTCAAAGGTGGATGAATGTCTACCAAGCTCCCAGACTGCAGCTGATTGTTATTCTTTGCCATAAGCTTCTTCTTAATTCACTTATGGACCTGGATCACAGCTGACGGGCAGATAAATGAGTTCTGGGGACTGCAAACCACTGAGGGCTGGGATGTCTGCAGAATCCTGCCCCTCAGCTGCTGATAAAGCAGAGCATTTCCCCACCACATCCAAACCCAGGCACACACTGTGCTCCAAGGGAAAGGCCACCCCCTGCCAGGATTTGTGCAGAATTAAAAGAGAATTCCTGCCAAGGCACAGAGATCTGTGGCACATCAAGAACCAACTGCTCCATCTCCACCTGCCAGGTGGCCACGATGTCACAGGGACTCCAAGCTGCCATTTCACCTAATTTCAGCCTAATTCAGGGCCTGGTTTTGCATTAAGAGCCTTCCCTGGGGTTTGGGAGCCTCCTCTGCCCTGCAGGTGGAGTCTGGAGCTCACCTGTTGCCATAGTCGATCTTGGCAGTGACTTTTTTCTTGAGCTCAGCCAGTTCATCTTGGGCAGGGTCCCAGAGAGGATTTGGGATCTCCACTCTATCAGGCTGTAGGTGAGCTGTTGGACATGCCTGAACTGCGTGGTTTTGTTGTTCTGAGGCAAAAAAATCAGCAATTTTAATCAAGGAAAACCTGGGAACCTTTGCTCAGCAACCTTTCTGAAATGTGTGCAGCTGCAGAACCACACAAGTTTTATTGAACTAAAAATACCTGGCACTTTGTGACACCACAAGATCAGAGCCACACAATAATTCTGCAGCACTTGGCACTGCCAAGGTTAAGTGCCTTTAAGATCTTTAAGTGTCTTTAAGGGCTTCACCTTTCCCTGGGATGTTATTTCAGAAAAACCTCACCCACTAAAAATAGATCTCTGCTGAGTTCTAGCACTTCCAGGCTGCTCTGATGGAGGTTTTTTATAAAAGGGACAGAGAAATTATGTTAAAGGACCACAACTGCACAAGGACACTGAACAAAACCTGCCTGGTGAAGAGTCCCCTCCAGCCATTCCTGTTACCATCTCTAATTAATGAAAATACTTTCCATGCCCTTCACTGGTTCCACCCTCATAAAAATCAGTCCCATCCCTACACCTTGTTCCTCACCTCCAAGCTCCAAGGCTGTAATTAAACATGGATATGTGGTAACCCACCCTGTTTGTGGCAGTGTGTGCTTAGGTAAGTAAATAAGGTCTTAAGGTGTCAGGGAAGACATTTAACCCATTAAAAAGGGAGCACAGGCTTCCTTCTCTCTCTGCCACCTCAGTGGGGCAGTTCCTGGGAGGATTCTGACTCTTTTGCCACAGATTTGAGTTACTGGCACAGTGATGAGGTTCTTCAGCTCCAAAGGTGAAATTTAAGCCTAACTTAGTGCCTGGTTTTGTATTAAGAGCCTTCCCTGGGGTGAGACCCCAAAGGCCAGGAGCTGGGTTTGGGTCACATCTCCCCCACAGCCAGTGTCACCTTCTGGTGCTGACTGGGGGGCTGGAGCTGTTAATGGTGAGCTGCAAACCCCCCTGCTCCCACACAGCACAAAAAGAACCTAATTGCAATTATCTCTCCATTCTCATCTCTGCAATGAACAGGAATGACATGAACTACTCATATATCCCTCAAATTTAAAGGTATGAAAACAATCCTCCCTTTGATTTGGGCGAACACCAAGGTGCTGACAGGGGCTGCTTGAGGTTTTAGCTCTATAGAAAGGATATTTGAGATATATTTCATAAACAACCCCCTGCCCATGTTCTTCCATAAGAAAGCTTGCAAAGAAAGGCAATTCATGTGAATTTTCAGAGCAGACCTCAATTTGACCTGAGTTATCTCCACAGCTAATTCCTATTAACTAGACCAATTAAAACTCTCCCCATTTTTGTATTTATTTTGCAGTGGAGATAAAGCCACTGCTGCAATGAAACCCACAGAAATTAAAGAAGTGAAATTAAATGCTGCCAAAATAAAAAATCCCCTCTTGTTTCCTTTTTCTCCTCAAATGCCTCCTTCCTCCTTTAGCTTTTTAAAAAATTATTTTAATACATACTGCCGGGAAAATAAAATAAACTCAAATCCATTTTAAACCACAACGTTTTCCAAACCTATTTTAAGACTTATAGTGGTTAAGGACAGGAACATGAAAGATTTCTGCTTGTTAAAAAAACAGATTCTGAGGCTGGTATCTGAAAGTTATTCAGAAATAAAAAATGCCAGGAACAAAACTCTCTTTTCACAGAGTAATACCATCACGTAGAGCTTCTCATTAAATTGAGAGGGTGGAATAAATTCTTGTGGTTTCGTGGCACACAAACACAACTTATTTGTGGCCTGGTGAAATTTCCAATAGGAAAACTTGCTCTGGGTGCACTGGGTGATTAGAGCTCATTTAAACTCACTCCCTCTTCTTAATTAAAGTACTGGAGCACATTTTGTACAGGCTGAACTCGCTAACGCTCAGAGAAAAATAAATTTGACTCTTTAATGTGCCTTCAAAATAAAGCAACTCCCTGTAGACTCCTTTCTTTGAGCAAGAAGCACCTGCTGCAGGACAACCCTCAGATCCCTGCAGTGCCAGCTTGTGACACTGCTGAGGGCACTCTGTGCTCAGGGATTTAGGACATGAGAGCTCCTTCCCCACCCTAGTGAGAGCCCCAGCCATGGGAGGCCTTGGAGCAGCCAAGGAGTTCCTTCTGTGGGGCAGGGACAGGACCCAGGGATGGCTGGGGCTGTGCCAGGGAGGGTCAGGCTGGATTTTGGGAAAGGCTCTTCCCCCAGAGGCTGCTGGCACTGCCCAGGCTCCCCAGGGAATGGGCACAGCCCCGAGGCTGCCAGAGCTCCAGGAGTGTTTGGACACCATTCCAGGGATGCCTAGGGTGGGATTTTGGGCTGTCTGTGCAGGGCCAGGAGCTGGATCAGTGATCCCTTCCAGTCCAGAACATTCCATGATGTGGTTTGCGACAAGTCACATCTCCCCCCCAAGACACATGCCTGGTTCCATCCCTTCCCCTGTCCATTTCCCACAGGAGCTCAGGGTGGGGATCAGCCAGTCCATGGAGCTCCTACAACCCTCCCAGCCCAGCAGAGCCCACCCTGCCCACAGCTGTGTCAAACTACAGCTCTGTGCCCAGCTGGCCTTTCCTGCCCTCATGCAGGGCTGGCAAGGACAGGAAGAGCAGGGCCCGGATCTCCCAGGTGAGCTGGGCCCCCAGCCAGCCCTTACACGGTGACAGTGTGACCTGTGCCAGGCCCTGCTGCCCTAGGGCAGGAACACCCACAGTGTCACCCTGCCTCTGTCACATCCCACAGCTGAATGCTCTGAGCCCCTCATTTCATCACTCAGCTCTGCGCCAGGCAGAGGCACAGAGCACCCTGCAGAGCCCAGGCTGAGCTCCTGCACAGCCATTAGCCCCAGGCTGAGCTCCCCTCACAGCCAGCAGCACAGGCTGAGCTCCCCTGACAGCCCCAGCCCAGGCCGAGCTCCCCTCACAGGCTGAGCTCCCCTCACAGCCACCATTCCCAGGCTGAGCTCCCCTCACAGGCTGAGCTCCCCTCACAGCCACCAGTCCCAGGCTGAGCTCCCCTCACAGGCTGAGCTCCGCTCACAGGCCCCAGCCCTGGCACTCACCAAGTACAGCCTGTGCCAGATCACTGCCCACTCCCCCCATAGCCAGCAGCCCCAGGCTGAGCTCCTCTCACAGCCCCAGCCCCAGGCTGAGCTCCCCTCACAGCCACCATTCCCAGGCTGAGCTCCTCTCACAGCCCCAGCCCCAGGCCGAGCCTCCCCTCACAGCCACCAGCCCAGGCTGAGCTCCCCTCACAGCCCCAGCCCCAGGCCGAGCTCCCCTCACAGCCCCAGCCCCAGGCTTGAGCTCCCCTCACAGCCCCCAGCCCCAGGCTGAGCTCCCCTCACAGCCCCAGCCCCAGGCTGAGCTCCCCTCACAGGCTGAGCTCCCCTCACAGCCGCAGCCCAGGCTGAGCTCCCCTCACAGCCCCAGCCTCACAGGCTGAGCTCCCCTCACAGCCCCAGCCCCAGGCTGAGCTCCCCTCACACAGCCCCCCTCCCAGGCTGAGCTCCCCTCACAGCCCCAGCCCCAGGCTGAGCTCCCCTCACAGGCTGAGCTCCCCTCACAGCCCCAGCCCCAGGCTGATCTCCCCTCACAGGCTGAGCTCCCCTCACAGCCCCAGCCCCAGGCTGAGCTCCCCTCACAGGCTGAGCTCCCCTCACAGCCCCAGCCCCAGGCTGAGCTCCCCTCACAGGCTGAGCTCCCCTCACAGGCTGAGCTCCCCTCACAGCCCCAGCCCCAGGCTGATCTCCCCTCACAGGCTGAGCTCCCCTCACAGGCTGAGCTCCCCTCACAGCCCCAGCCCTGGCACTCACCACATACAGCCTGTGCCAGATCACTGCCCACTCCCGCAGCGTGGCCGTCAGCTCCTGGCCGAGGGGCAGCTCGCTGGGAATCACTGTCTCGTGCTGCCTGTGGAGAAGGGAGACAGTCAGAGAAAGCTTTCACATTCAGGGTTTGAACTTAATGGAAAACACCCATTTTTGATAAATGTAAAAATGGAAACTCCAGAGGAGTTGATGTTCACACAGTTTACTCACACATGATGTCAAGACCCTTAAACTGTTCTCAACACACACATCCACATTCATCATCCATTTTTAATGCAAAATGCTTCAAGCTCCTTTCACTCCTCCTATTCCCTGTGGATCTGTTCCAAACCCAGGATAAAGAGACAGAAGTTTGGACGGATCCCCACTTGCAATGGTAACAGTTACTTGAAAATAAGAGTTGAAAAAGAAGTGTTTTATAAAGTTCCTTCCTTCGCAGCCGCTGTTTTGCTCTCACTTTACGAGCACAGATCCAGCTCAAGGAATCCAAGGAGGAGTAATTTCCTCCAGTGTTTTCCAAGACAGGAAGGAATCCACACTCCTGCTGGGCCCTGGCTGCCAGCAGGAGTCTGCTATGCTTGCAGAGTCCCCAGGGGAGCTGGATGGAGCTGGGCTGACCCTCCCAGCAGTGACTTGTCCAGCAGAGCTTCCTTAACTCTGCAAATCATCTCCTGCTGCCCCTACTCCCAACTGCTCTACTTTGTCAGTGCTCTGAAAAATGGAATTATGCAGCGCTAGTCCAGTTCAGGAGGTACACCCTGGCTTTGTGACAGCCACAGCTATTTCAATCGGTTCTTTTGGGGGTTAAATGGAATGAAATTCCCGGGGTTTTTGCTGCCAAAGAAGTGCCAACCTACCCCGGTCCTTCACATGGCTTCTTTTAAATGGATGTAAGTTTCTGGGAAAATGCCCTAAAAATAAAGAGAGAAATGAAATAAATCAATCCTACTGTGGGATAGGATGTGACAAGAAGATATTTAACAAAAAACAGGGAAAGGAGTAAGAAATGTCCCAGTATGCCAGGAAAAAGGGACAGGGAGGAGCAGCAGGTTGCACTCTGGCAACTCAGAAGCTGATTACTTGTTTTATGCCAATGACCCTCACCTTCCTGCAGGAAATGTGAAAATTCCTGAAAATTACCAGTCATTGCCATGAAATATTCCTGGAGTCCTCTGTCAGGCTACCCTGTGCTCCCTAGAAAAGCTCCCACCACCACCACCTGCAGAAATCCCCAAATTTTTGTTGTTAAAGAGAAACCTGGAAATGCTGAAATCCTTTTCTGTTCCCCTTTCTCTCCTCTTTACCCCTAAAAGCAGAGGCTGTGGGGGATGTTACCACAGGAGAGGTGCCAGCATTCCTGGGGGAACCTGGATTTCCAGGCAGCTTCTAGCCCAAGCTCCAGCAGCATGACTGAGAGCCAGGGATGTGTAATTTCTGGAATATTTTCCAGTCAAAACTCTGATGTTCCCATTAAATAGAACTAATGCTGGATGTGCACAGGTCCCAGAGCATCATGATAAAGCAATAATCTCCTGTATGGAGATGGGAACAGCTAATTTTGGAAGTTCCAACTGCATTCCTTATGCTTCCAGTGGAGGAATTCCCAACCCATGGCTCTGAACTTTCAGCTCAAGGTCACTGATTTCTGTCACTGAGGACAGGACACCATGGCCAGGAGTCCTGACTGACGCTGAGACAAGAAATACAGGAGCTTTCAGCACCAGATGGGGTCTGGCAAGGTGTGAAATTAAAATGGGAGCCACCCAAAAGTGAGGTCATACCTTCTTGGATTTATTCCGGAGCGTGTATCCTCGGTACCAGCCTGGCAAAGCAAACACAGATATCTGTATTGAATTATTTCCTGTTGACAGCAATTAAATACAAATTGTGATTCTCACCACTTTTCTACAACACTAATTTATTGATCTTCTCATTTGGGATCCACTCCTGGGAAGACAGCTCTGTCTGTTGGAGCTGAGCTCCCTGCCCTGACACAAATCCTGTTTATCAATCCTACCTTGGTAAGACCTAAAGACTGAAAGACAGAAGCAACAATTGTGCTGCCCAGGCCTCAGGAGCAAATGCCTCTGAGAGAACATTTCTCCTCTCTTTGGCACCTGGGTTTTAACCAGGATTTCCATGGAATGGGTTGGGTTGAGAGGGACATTAAAGCCCATCGAAGGAGATTATGTCCAGCTGAGTGGCAGCATCAAGAAGGCAAAGGGGTTTAAGAGAATAATCAGGCAAAGAAGCGAGGAGGAGAGGCTGGTTTCTCTGGGTTTCTTTTTACTTTTTTTTTGTGGTTTTATTGTTGGTCCCCCCATATTCCTGTATTTATCAAAGAAGGTTCCATAAAGAACCATGGATCTGACACTCCTCAACCATAAATTAGAGCTTAGAATGATTTAATTCGGATTTTTGGAGTACTTTTATATGCATCTGGTTGTATTTCTATTTATTTATTTTCTGAAGTGCAGCTTTGTGCCCTTTCTCCAGCAATGGCGAGGTACCTCCACCTCAAAACCTCCAATATTCCAGTAATAAGTTAGGAGGAAAGAAGAAATTCCATTTCTTTTCACAGGAGGAAAACAAGATTATCCATTGCTCATGGAGCCATGGATGAGGTCCTGGATTAGGGATGAGAAGACTTAGGTTCTATTTTTATCTAAGTTGTCATTAATTGAAGGGGAAGCACAAATTACTCAGGGTGGGAGACAGAGCTCACAATTTACCAGGAAGGATTTTAATCCCGTTTAACACGTTGAGCCCTTTGACAGCACAACTTCCTCCTGTTTCAAAGGGCCCCCTGGCCTTCCCCCCATTCCTGTAAAATATTTTGCAATCATCGCATAAAAGCACGTTGGGCCTGATTGTGCAAAGCTGTTTCTGCAAGCACCTCGTGCAACTTGTGTCGGAATTCTGCTCCCACCTTCAATAACTTTATCCATCACTTTAACAGGAACATCAATCTTTGGGCAGTGGTCAATTAATTACATGATTTCTTCTTAAAAAAAAACCCAAAATCTGCTTAAATCTTCAGAGGAATGAGACTGTTTAAGTGTTTGAGTGTTTTCCCCAAGCAGAGATGGGCTAAAAATGAAGAAAGGTTTTGCAGTTGATGATGGCATGGAAAACTTCAGCTGCTCCAACACTCAGACTGAAATCTGGGTGAAAACAAAAATATAAGCAGACTTGCAAAAAAAAAAACAACTCAAAGTTTGGGGCTGTTGTTTTGTTGGGCTTTTTTAAGTTGATCAAGTCCTCAACTTTATCCTTCACTAAGTGGATTTAATGCAGTATGGAAAAGAAAAATCTAAGGACAACACCCCAGTGATGATCAAGCTCTCCCCAGTGATTTAAGGCCAGGTCATGTGTGGGACCACAAGGTCCCTGCTCCTCCTCCTGGGGGCCTGTCCTGTCCCACAGCACTCAGGGCATTGCTTTACCCTCCCCAGGGCTGGCTGAAACCAGGAACAAATTCAAGGTAAACTTCTTTTCAGCAGAACAGAACCTGCCAGGGGTCACGGTATGTGAGCACACATTCCTTCCACCCACAGCTACCCTGAAATCCTACAGCTAACAATCATAGTGATAAATCCTGCAGATTGGGAGAGATTCCCCTCAACAGCAAAGTGTCCTCCCAGCTCCCTGCTCAAGGCCAGACTCCCTGCACTGGAGCAGCCTCCAAAGTCCTGGAGGCAGCGAGGTTCCTTCTCCAATCCCTGCTTTTCCTGCATTCTGCAGCACGTGCAGAGTGCTGAATCCTTGGCAGGCAGGAGGAGCATGCACTGAGTGTCTTCTTGTCAGGGGAAGGAGAAATCTTGTCCAGAGCTTGTGTCCTTCTGCAGGCAGAGACACGAGGAGTAAACAAAACCTTGCTCTGCAGTGTGGGACCTGAACTAACAGCTCTGGGCTCTGCAGTGGGTTTGGTTCTGTTTGTGTAAAAGGGAAAGGGATCCAAGAAAAGAGATCTGAGAGCTCTCATGTGTCCTACCCAGACTGTTACTGGCACATAGAAGCATCCCTGGAAGTGGCTCCATCCCTGGAAGGGTCCAAGGCCAGGTTGGAGCAACCTGGAATAGTGGGAGGTGTCCCTGCCCATGGCAGGGGCTGGGACAGGATGATTTCAATGTCCCTTCCAACCCAAAGCATTCAATGACTCCATGGACAGCTTGTACTGGAAATATCTGGGACCTTCAGTTCACACTGCTCGGCCTGTGGTTTCCCTCCGACCTCCTTCCCTATGTCCTTTGTCCAAGCTGGAGCTCAATTTCCAGGGATGTCACCCCCTGCTGAATCCCTGGCACAGGGGAGCTGCAGGTCAGAAAAATGAATCCATTTCCCTGTGTTATCCCCCTCTGTTACTCCCCCCATGTTATCCCCAACTGTGTGATCCCTTCTGTGTTATCCACCCCTCTGTTATCACTGTGTGATTCCCCTTGTGAGATCCCCCCCATGTAAGCACTCCTGTGTCATCACCCCCAAATCTTCCCAGGTGCACTCACCATGCACCCCACCTGCATCAGCCTAACTTGGAAACTGGGGCTTGGAAAACAAGAGGCAAAGCATGTTCAGAGCCTCAGCCCCAATCTGGGTGGGATTTTGGGGTGTCTGTGCAGGGCCAGGGGTTGGACTGGATGATCCCTGTCGGTCCCTTACACTCAGGATATTTTCCTTTGCAGTGGCAGCACAACCGAGCAGGGATTTTGCAATTTCAGGAAGTTTCCTGGCACTGTGAGGCAGCACAGGAGCAGCACCTGACTGCAGGGACTGCCCAGAGGGTTTGGGAGCCACCTCAGGAGAGGTTTGTGCAGCCCAGAGCTGCCCCCAAAGTGCACCCAAAATCCCCTTTATTGCCTGTGCCTGAGCCCCAGAGCAGCTCAGCACTCTCAGTGCTGTGTCTGGCAGCCCTGGGAGCAGGTAACAGATCACTACAAACACCAAAGCCCAGCACACATCCTGGCATGGATCCACCTGGATGCCTGCAGAGCCAGAACCCCAGAGCACAGAGAACTCCCAGCTGGCTGAGGAAGGCACTGCTGCTGCCTGCCAACAGCAGGGAAATGCAGCAATGCTCTGGGTCACCGGGAGCAGCAGCCCTGGGGACACGGGGGGATGTGCTTCTGAGCATCCTGGGCTGGGCAACGACAGCGACAACAGCCAGGGGCTGCTGCTGCACCCAGAGCCTCTGGACAGCCCCAAAACACCCCAAGGAATGGCACTGACAGCCTGGGAATGCCCTCAGCTATGGGCAAGGTAAGGTGACCCAAAAATGACTCCATAAGGCATCTCCCTACCCCAAAAATAACTCCACAGGGCACCTTCCAACCTCAAAAATGACTCCACAGGGCACCACCAACCCCAAAAATGACTCCACAGGGCTTCCTCCTCCCACCCCAAAGAATTATTTTACAGGGTATCTCCCAACCCTTAAAAGTGATTTCACAGGGCATCTCCAACCCTCAAAAATTATTTCACAGGGCACCTCCAGCCCCAAAAAATTACACCACAGGGCATGTCCCAACCCCTCAAAAAATGATTCCATGGGGAATCTCCCAGCCCAAAAAATGACTCCACAGTGCACCTTCCAACTCCAAAAATTGACTCCACAGGGCATCTCCAGCCCCAAAAAATAACTACCCATGGAATCTCCCAGCCCCAAAAAATGCCTTCACAGGGCTTCCTCCTCCCAGCCCCAAAGAACTCTTTTATAGGGCATCTCTCAACCCCCCAAAAATTATTTCACAGGGCTTGTCCCAACTCCCTAAAATTATTTCACATATCTCCCATATTTCATGATTTCACAGGGCATCTCCAGCCCTCAAAAAGTTACTCCACAGGGCATGTCCCAACCCTCCAAAAAATGACTTCATGGGGAATCTCCCAGCCCCAAAAAAATGACTCCACAGGGCATCTCCAGCCTTTCCTCCCACAGAGCCCCTGCCCTGGTTCCATGGAAACTTTTCCTCAGTCGAGGCTTGTGTGTCCAGATAAGAGCAGTGATTAGAGGAACAAAACCAGTTTTTATCAGCTCTAGCGGTGAGCAGGCAGCATTAGCATGAAAAGGAGCAGAAAAAGCCTCTTGTGAGAACATTTATCCTCAAAACCAGACCCACAGAGAGCTGGGAACACAGCTGAGAGCTGATATCCCAAAAAAAGGGATCTGGGAAGAATAAGAAGCTCCTCCCAGGCAGGCAGAATATCAGAATGGGGAGGGTTTGAGGTGAATTTATGGGAACTTAGAGCAGACCCACAGCAGAGCCACCATCTCTGCATCTCCTCCTGTACACTCCCAACTGCCTGGCCTGGATTTCTGGCTGCTCTTGCTGGGCAAAGGGATTTTTGGTGCCCTGCAGGAATTCTGAGGTACCTCAGCCACAGATTCCTGCTCCCCACTGATGGCTCAGCATCTGGGAACCATCACTTTCCCCTTCACACATGAAAACATTCACGTCTTTCCCAAACTATTCATAGGCAATTTTCTCCTGACAAAGCTCCAAACTGGGAGACTTCAGGCCAAAAAAAAGGTGCCATTTATGTACTCATTCCCTGTTCTTCTCTCTGTTGAACTGATTACAAGAAATAGGGGTTAAACAATTATAAAAAAATTAAAATAGGGAGAAAGAAGTAAATCCCCCAAATTTTGGCAAGTGCAAGATGCCTCCTCTTCCCAAGGGAGTTCTCCTGCCTCTTCCCTGTGTCTTTTTGCAGAACCATGTCATAAATCAGTGATTTCCACAGGGTATTTCCCTTTTTCCCCTCTCCCCCACCACAATCACCCACAGAGGGGTAAAACCACAGCAGAATCTGCCAGGACTGGGAGCTGCTCCCAGGTCTGAGGATGGAAAGGGAACAAAGGGCCAAGAACAAATTGCTAATGGAGCAGCTCCCTGTTCTCAGTGCTGATCCTGAGCACAGAATCTTCATTCAAATCAATGCTGCTTGTTGAAAATAATTGGATTTATATTTTACCTTTGAGTTTTGGAGAGGGAAGCAGTGACCAGAGCATTCCTTAAAATGATTGAATGGCTCTGTTCCAGTTTTAATATTTAAATCTTTGTCAAAGAGTCAAATTTGATAGGGAGAGTTGAAACACTCAAGTGTCATTTTAATCTTTAAATTAAGAATTTTGTTTACTCTGTGGTTTACATTAAGGTATTATGAAAAATGTCCCAGTGAAGGACGAGGAGAAACAGCCTAAAAAGGGCATGGAAGCTCCACAACTGGAGCATTTTAAGAACATTTAATTCCAGTTTGTGATACTACAACTCAAAACAACATGAATTATGAACTAATCAACCCTTCCCTCTCCTTTTCTGTTACCCACTCAGATCAAAAACTAACTCAGGTTAAAAGCTAGGGTTTTTAAAAAATTATTATTTTTATTTTCCAGCAGGATCAGTTCATCCCATGAGCACAGGTGCCTGGCCTGGCCCAAAGAGGAGCCAAAGCAAAGAGGTGAAACCAGCAGTGAACATCCAGACTTAAATGTTTCTTTCCCTTTTAGTGCTGCCTTGAGATACTGGTCAAACCTTACCTTGATAAACTCTGCCTGGAACAGTAGAGAGATGAGAAAGCCTCTGCATTTCTGAATTTTAACACTATTTTAAAAATTAAAAGGCTACAGCAGCCACTACACACTAAATTTGTGCTTTGGGGCATAAGAGAAGTTGAAAACATAGATCTGAAATTTGAAAAATAATCTTGATTTGTTCCTATTTTCCTCTCAAAGCCCCTGTGAGCTGCACCTACCTTCGTACATCTCCAGGATGTGAACAGTGTCCCCCACCTGCAGGGACAGCTCCACGTCCTGCACGGCCTCGTAGTTGTAGATGGCTGAAAAATGGGGAGAAAAGGGGCAAAACAGAACCATGAGGGAATCAGCTTTGGCAATGGGCTTTCCAAACGCAGGGCAGGATTTGGGAAAAGGAATAAAGGGATGAAGTCACCCTGGGTATGGAATACACTGGGAAAGGACATCATGTATCTATTTGCAGATTTTATCATGAAGAAGTATCACTAACAGACAACAAAGGTGTGTGGGGGGTTACCTCCCAGACAGGCCTGGGACACCTTCTGCGGAGCTGAACATTCCCACTTTGCAAAAAACCTGCCCACAGAGTCACCACCACTTCAGGCACATCACTTCTGTAATTACCATTTTTTAGTAGAAAACAGCAGAAATGGGATGCTGTAATAAAAACCAGCCCCATTCCAGACTAAAGCTCTCCTTTCCAAATCAAGACTTGTTTTTCTGGAAGAAGAAGAGAGTCTCCTCCTCAGCATCCAGGATTTCGCTGAGGGATGACACCACCAAAGGGTCATGGTCCTTTGGCATCTCTGGGCAGCAACTCCGAGCCCTCTCAATCCGCAATGAACGCTGCACGGGCGTTAAAAATTTCAATTCTTGTTTGCTGCTAAAGGCTCTCCCCAGCCAAGAACCAATTTTAGCACCAAAACTTGAGATTCTGTGTGAATTTAATCCCTCCCAAAGACAAAGTTAAGCTGGATGCTTATGGGATTTCCAGGGGGAAGAGGATTAAGTGCTGGAGTGCCTTCCCCCTGGGACTTGCTGCAGCTTCACTGGGCAAAGCAGAGCCCTCCCTGGGACCAGGTGAGAAAGTTTAAATGGAATTTGCTTTCAAACCAAGTAAAAAGACATAAAATCAGTGAAATGTGTTTTGCTGTGGTTCAAGGAATTGTCAGCAAAGTCAGAGCAGACTAAACCCAGACCCCCTGATTTATTTAAAATACTGATTTAAGAATAGATCACATCCTAAATGCAGCAATGAAATCCTAAATTTCAGCAATGAAATCTTCCCAAACACAATGTTCCCATATTTATGTATCCCTGAGGAAATCCATTCGTGAATAACCACATTTGTTTTAAAGAAAGCAAAAAAAACACCCAAACATTTTCAGAGGAGAATTCTTGAGACTTCCCAAGGTTTGTGTTTGAGGAGCTCTGGACTGGAAATGAAATAAATAAGTAAAAATCAGAGCTCTTCTGCCAGGAAATTCCCATGAAGTGCCTCCCACTCCCATGGGGGTGAGGGGCCCTGCCTCCTGACAGGGCTCCAGCACAGCCTGGGACTTTCACCACCAGAAATTCTCTCTCAGATCTGAGCTTTCTTCAAAATATTGTGGCTACAAACATCCCAGCAGGAGCAGCCTGGGGATGTGCATCCCTGCAGAATCCCTTACCCCAGGCAGGGACAGCTCCCTCTGCTGCAGGGCAGGGCTTGTCCCCAGGGGCCCCAGACACATGGACAATGCTCTGAATCCATGATTTCCACAGGATTACAGGAATTTTACTGGATTTTTGCTCCTAAGAGCTGCTTCCACACCCACCTTCCTCTCCCTCCCCACAAAGGGGAAATCAGGATTTTAAAGCTGACTGGTGAGCTGGGTGTGTGGCTCAGACACCTTAAAGACCCAGAACTGGCCCAGAAGTAAAATTTCCATTCCCATTCTAACAGAAAAATCTGGATAATGTTCATGGCCAGTGAATGTGAATGAGAAGTGTGGAGTGGCTTGGATTGGGACTTAAATCCCATCCAGAGCCACCCCTGCCATGGCATGGACATCTCCCACTGTCCCAGGCTGCTCCAGCCTGGCCTTGGGCACTGCCAGGGATCCAGGGGCAGCCACAGCTCCCTGGGAATTCCATCCCAGCCCCTCTCCATCCTCACAGCCAGGAATTCCTGCCCAATATCCCATCCATCCCTGTCCTGTGGCAGTGGGAGCCATTCCCTGGGTTCTGTCCCTCCATCCTTGTCCCCAGTCCCTCTCCAGCTCTCCTGGAGCCCCTTCAGGCCCTGCAAGGGGCTCTGAGCTCTCCCTGGATCCTTCCCTTCCCCAGCTGAAGGCCTCCAGCTCTCCCTGGAATTTCCCCTCTCCAGGTGAGCATTCCCAGCTCTCCCTTCCCCAGGTGAGCATTCCCAGCTCCCCTTGGACCCTCCCCCTCTCCAGATGAACATTCCCAGCTCTCCCTGGAATTCCAGCTCTCCCTTCCCCAGGTGAGCATTCCCAGCTCTCCCAGCCCTGCGGAGGGCTCCAGCCCCAGAGCAGCCCCAGTTCCCCTCTGACCTGGCCCCTGCAGGTCCCTGGTGGTGCTGCAGGGCTGCCCCACCCAGGGATTCCCACACACAGTCCCCACATGCCCCGGGTTTTTCTGGGATAATCACCCATTGTACAAATACCAGGCTGCATTTTTCCCATCAATTGCTGCCCAGAGAAAGGTGGGAGGACACAGGCCCAGCCTTCCTGCTGGGAACCCGGAGTTAATTCAGCCCAAAGAGCACCAGGTCGGACCCAGCCATCCCTTCCCCTTCCTGAAGATCACAGCAGCCACAAGACAGAACCAACCCCTGCACTCCCCTTCCCTGCTCCACCAGGCAGGTTTCACATCCCAACACGCAGCATTTACAACCTGGAGGAACTCCCACATCAAAAAAACCAACAAAAAAAAAGTCAATTTTATCTTTCCTTGCCCTGCCAGACTGAACCAAGCCAGAACAGAGGGTCACTGTCTGAAACCTCCTCCCTCATGCTTATGTACAAGATTATAAAAGACAAATTGCTGGCATATTTTCCCTGGGAACTTTGCTGGTTGCAAGTGATGTTTCCTGCTGCTGGAAGTCAGAGCTGTCCCCAGCCATCCCATCTGCAGGGATTTGTGCTGGGAGCCCTCTCCATGACCTCTCACTGACTTGAAAGGAAAAGGAAGCTTCACATCACAAACATGGGCATGGTGTGGAAAAATAAAACCCCTTCACTTAAATCCTGACAGAGCAGCAAAAAAGGAAGAAGGAAAAATAATACAGAGACTTTTGTATTCAAATCTGCAGCAATATCTGAAGTTAAGTCTTTTCGCTCCGAGCTAAACTTCAGCTGCGATTTTGTCCTTTGAAATTCACTTCAGAATGTTGATCCTGCTCCTTTCATCATCCCAGATGAAAAGCAGCACTGAAATTGAGGAAATTTAATCCAAATAAGGAGGTAGAGGTGGAAAACACGAGCCTGGGTTTGTTTAATGATAATTTCTTTAAGCACAACTGGAGGCAATGTCTCGTGTTTGGTTTAGTGCTTCAGTTTGGTTAAAAGGTGAAGAATGTGTTTTCCAAGGGCACCCAGCCCATGGAATCCATCAGCATTGGAAAGGGCAGCAGATAATTCCATGAGCAGTTGATTTTATGGCACAGCCAGGGCCAGAATTGAAGATAAGCAGCAATTTTCATGCTCCAGGGCAGAGGGTGAATCCTCAGAGGGGCTTGGAGGAGAACCCTGAGGGCATTGCACAACCGGGGGGCTGCTCTGCCCCAAAGTCACCCCAAACCGGGGACTGCAGGAGTGGCAAAGGAAACCTGGCAGAGCCTGGGCTCCTCAGGGCTCAGGGAGCAGCTCTGGCCCTGTCACTGCCCTGGCCACCAGGTCAGCCCCAGCACACACCCCTGCGCCAGGGCCACCCCAGCAGCACTCACAGGACCGGGCCTCAGCACCAGGCACAAAACAACAAGTACAATAACAACAGTACAATTCTACTGCAAGCAAAAACCCCCAAACACACTTTAAACCCCACCAAGCTCCTCCTGGTGCAAGAGCCCAGGGAGAAACCTCAGTTCGCAAGAGGTCTGCGAGCAGCTCATGGAACCTGAGCTGGGGCTCAGGGGAGCCACGGACAGATGTGGCATTTTCAGGGGAATGGCTTCAGTGACAGAGAGGAGGGTTAGATCGGATACTGGGAAGGAATTCCTCCCTGGAACTCCCAGAGGACCTGAGACTGCCCCTGGATCCCTGGAAGTGCCCAAGGCCAGGCTGGAGCACTCCAGGACAGGGGAAGGTGTCCCAGCCATGGCAGGGGTGGGATGGGATGAGCTGTTAAGTCTCTTCTCAACCCAACTATTCCATGATTCCATGCTTCTGTTAGTTCCTAGACCCCATTTTTCCCACAGATTAATTCCTTTTCAAGACTGCCCTAAAGGCCAAACTGGGCTGAAATGCCTCAAAATGCAAAGAGAACGGAGCAGCAACTGTCACACACAATTTCTGTGTAACTCAAATCAGAAGGGAATGGAATCTTTCCCTCCATGAGGGCACTTGAAATGTGAATTACTGGCCTGGAAAACAGAGCCCCTGCAAGATCCATTATCTGTGAGTTGGCTCTGAACCCCCTGCCCCACCCAGCACAAAGACACAACAATTCTGTCCAAATGCCACGTCCTGCTCCCCCTGCCCCCCATCTGCCAGCAGAGGCTGGGGCTGCTCCCCAGAACAAAGGATTCCATTCAGAAGCCCGGCCCCAGCTCATTCCATCCCTCAGCCCCACAGCCAAACCCCACAGCACAGAACCACAGTGATATGAGCTCTGCTGCAGCACCCAGGAATGGCCTTTCTGCAGGACAGCCCTGCTTGGAGGAGCCTGGGATGGTCCCTGGTGCCAAGATCCAGCCAAAAACACAGCGGCTTTATTGAAAAAACAAGGAACTACCCAAGGAATTCATTCTTCAGAAGAACAAAGTCTCTTTTTATGTATGGAGCAAAAACATTCTGGTAACTTCCCAGGAATTTGTGTCTGACAAACTGAGAATGGCATAATTAAGATTTAGATGTCAGGCTACTTCTGCTTCAAAAAAAAAAAAAAAGTAATTCATGGTTCAACACTGGGAAATATGGACATTTAATCACAGTTATGGAAAAATTCTCACTCCTGGATGGTGGTTGCTGCCATTCAGATCAATTCCAAAAGTTCTGAGTGAGTGCTGAGCATTTGGGGTGTCAGTAACTCAGATTTAATGGGATTATGTAGCTGGAAATGCTTTCATTAACAGCCACCCTCAGACAGCAGAGTGCAGCTGCAGGTGGACCATCCCTGCCCAGGGAATGAGAGGCTCTTTAAGGTCCTCTCCAGCCCCAAACTCCCTGGAATTCTGGGGGTTTATGACTTCAGCACCTTGTGCCCTCCCTGGTCCAGGCTGACCTCACACAATGAATGCACTCCACATTTCTGAACTGGGTTATCTCAAAAATGAGCAATGACATCAGCTGCCTCTGCAGGAGGGTGGGACGTGCCCTTTGTGATCTGGATGCTGTAACTGTGGGGTTTTACACTCACCCTCTCTTTGGGAACCAGGAGGAAAGCAGGAAGAGCCACTGCCCTCCAGAGGCTTCCAACACTTCCAGCCTCAGACAGTTCCAGAAATCAAACCCAAGTGAGTGCATGCCCTGCCCACCTGCCCAGGACAAGGACTTGATGCACACTTGATCAAAGCCTGAAAGATCTCCCTGATTTCCTCTGAATAATGGATCATCTTGGAGTGAGACAGGCAAATAATGAGAGGTTTTACAGACTCTGTCCTGCCCAAAGAGCCCAAATGGAAGCGATTCCCCGATGTGGGAGCAGGGAAGGCTTTCAGCCATGCCCTCATCATCTTTGGGCTAATCCTGTCTCACTCCCCATCCGGGGCTGGATCAGATCCTGGGCTCAATGGTTTAATCTCCTAAAGCCTGGATTGCTTTAGGAAAAACAACCTCACAGCCCAGCCCATGGGAATGGGGAGGCTTTCCCAAGGTTACACAAGGGCTCCCATGGCATGATCCCATGGCCTCTTCTGGCTTTAAACACCCCCAAACTCACAGGCAGCTCCACAACAGTGCTCTGGAGCAGGGACAAATGAGTCCCTGGATTTTAATTAGAGCTTCCCAGATCCAAATCAGGCAAACTGAGATCACTCAGAACTGCTGAAGCATGAGATATCCTGATTGTAAGGAAAAAAAAAGAGATAACATCTGTATTTTCACGTCTGCAGAATCCCCATCTGTCGCCTTCCCCTCAAATACTTGTCGTGAAGTGTTTACACCATGGTATCTGGGTAAAAACAAGGAATGTTCAGTTCTCAGAGTGCATCTGAACTGCACACAGGACACAGATACACCCTCAACACCCAGATTTGGGCACAGCACAATTTCACCCCAGCACAAACTGTTTTGTCTCTGAGAGTGCTCAGGGCGGAAGGAGCCAAACTTCAGCTGCTCCCGTGCTCTGACCCTCACAGACACTCTGGTTTATTTTCCACCCAGTGAATACTCACACACAAACCTTTTGCTGTGTCATTTTCTTCACTGGCCTCTCCATTTCCTTTATTATTTTCACGCTAAAGGGCCCTTGGGGGTTTTAAGCTCAGATAAGGAATTAATCTACATGAGCTGTCTCAGCTCCGGTCTGGAGTGAGTGCTGTGAGCCAGAGGAGAAATAAATCAGTGCTGCCAGTGGAGGAGCCAAGCTGCTCCTGAATTTACAGCACTCAACCAGATCTAGGCCGTGATTTCAGAAAAAAGAAACCAACCAAAACACCCAGACCTGCAATTCCAGTCCCCTTGGAACACCAGGAAATGTTCCCTTTGCAGAGACTCAGCTGGAAAAACAGCCTGGCCTCTCTTCACACCTCTGTACATTTTATCAGGTTTGAGGCATCTCTTTATGGTGCTCTTCAAGGTCTGGCCAGGAAAGGTTGGGCCAGATGATCCTTGAGGTCTCCTCCCATCTGATCTTCCCTCAGGCTGTGGTTTGGGGAACGCTCCAGTTTTTGTTCCCAGTGCATCCCAGTGAGAGCAGCACATGAAAATGGGAGATAAATAATGAAGCTTAGCCTGAGCATCAAACAGTTTTGAAAGCTGCAGAGTTCCAGGTCTGGTAATCCCTGCCAGGGATCCTGTCAAGGTTAAAGGTGCTGATGTTACTGTCTCCCAAGCCCTGCAGCTTAATTCTGCCTCTTTGGGATCCCAGCACCAACACCCAGACTGAAGGATCAGTATTGTCCCAAAAAATACATTAAAACATTTAAAATAATCACCCTGACCCATGAAATTGTTGTAACATTACCACAGCACAAAGGGTTTTGCCACTGGTTTTGGTTTTCCAGGGGCAGAGCCTGGTTTGTGTTCAGCCCAGCCTGCTGGCCTCACTGCAACTCAACACACCTCAACTTTATATTATGGTTTTCCTTTGTTCCTCTGGACAAAGAGACTTGGGAGAACACAGGGGCTGTGTTCTTGGGGCTGTGCCCTCCACAAGAAGGAGTTTATACCCCACAGTACTGTGGCACTAATTCTGATTTAATAACTGCACACCCCTACTAGGGTTCTGAAATCCAACTCCACAAAAGCAACCTCTGATTTAATTCTCATTTTTACAGCCTGTGAAGATGCAGTGTTTGTTTACAACACCCACACAACTGCAACTGGACTTTACCAAGTCTGTCTGTAATTACCTTTTCTCCCCAAGCTAAAAGTGCAATTTGTGCTTGGGTACTTTAAGTACAACACAGTAACGTTTCCAATAATATTTTCAGGCAGATTCGTAAAAGCAAGACCCCAGCACTCCAGAAATTGGACTGCTCAGCTCGTTTCCAACTTGAAAGCATGTGGCACTTTCAAAAGAATTAATTGAATTTGCCACTGGCTTGAAATGACTGTCCCAGTTCTCACTGGGCAAAACATCAAAGCAGGAGGAGGAAAACTTGGAAATGCCCCTGCCCAGAGCTGTGAGTGCTCCCAAGCTGAGCTCTGCTGTTTGCACATTGCAGGGGCAGAGATGAGGGGGTTAAAGGAGGGAAACATCTGAGCACAGGGCCCAGCTGTGCCTGGGAGCTGAACTGCACCAGAAAGGAACCCTGAGCTCAAACTTCAACACAGCCAACAGCAAATCCAGGGTAAAGCTGAGGAACCCCCCCTTGTCAGCTGCAGACAAAACCCACCTCAGTAACAGCTGGGAATTTGTAACAAGGGCTCCAACACCCTCCCTGCCCAGCCAGGGCTCAGGAGGAGACACAGCAGATCTCTCACAGTTTGGGGAAAGAACTCACAGCATGGCTCAGCTCATTTGGAGAAATTTGGGATTCAGTGCTGAGGAAGTGTTTAGCTCCACTGGCAAACCCCTTCATGGAAACCCCAGAGCTCTCTGGAGCTGGCAGGGGTAACACAAGGAGAGTTTCTGACATGCACAACAATGGGACTGCAATTCTGCTCAGCCAAGGTGGACTTTGGGGCAGATTGACCTTCCCTTAATGGCCTGGGGCTCACTGATCCCATTGTGCAGGACAGAGCCCATCAGGGAACTGGCACTGCACAGACAGACGGGCTCACAGCTTCTCATTTCCACAGAAATGGGAATTCCAAGGTGTTTTTCTCTTGCTACCTATCCCAGGTAACAAGAAATGGGGGAATAGGATTAAAATGAGGAGCAGGAAATCTTGGCAGGGAATGGTGGAGGGGGGGGGGGGGCTTACACTGGAAGCAAAAAGCCAAACAAGAATATTGATTCCTATGCTGCCAGGAAGAATGAAGAACAAACTGCTCCAAAATTTGCAGTAAGTTTTAGTTAAACTGCCTGGGATGCCAGAGATGAAGAATTCAGCACTGAAGCCTTCCCTGCTTTATTCCTTTACATCAAACTCTCTCAGCAGCTTGAAGCCCCCATGGCATTGTCAGAGCAGGAGAATGGAACTGCTGGAAGAATCAGGTGAAATAAACTAAAAGAGCAAAAAAAAAAAAGGCATTTTTTCACAACTAACTGGCCAGTACTTGCCTGTGACATTCTGAGCCACTCTCAGAACTTTGGAGCTGAAGCCATAAATGGCTTTATTGCCATGGAGGATCAAAGTTCCAGACTTCCCAAGAGCAGGAATTGTTATCTCCACTTCTCCACTGCACCTTAATGAACTTTTGGCTCAGACTCAGCACCTCCAGGATGAGGGGCACTTGGATTGCACCAACACCTCCCAAAAATTTAGTGTCAGTGAGCACAGAATGCTCCCCACAGCACTGCTGGGTTTGCCTGTGTTCTGTGACAATGTGCCAGACACCATCTGCACCAGGCTGCCAGGGAATGAATCCTTTAAACGGTGCTTCCCCCTCTAGTCCAGGGAGATCTTCCTGGGAAGAACAGCCTGCACTGCACCAAAAAGACATTTTTTTATCATTTTAGCAACTGCTCCAACTAAAACTCAGCAACATCATCACTTTATGAAGGCAACCACAGACTGCCAGCCCAAAAAGCTGTTCAGTAACTTGTATTTACGGGCTGGTTCTATTAGCACAGGTTTGCTGGCAAATGCACCCAACTCCATGGCAGGATTTCAGGCATCAGCAGTTAAATGCCCTGGACCTGAAACATCCCCTCAGCTCCAGCAGCAAGGGGGGAAATGTGTTTATGGCTGTGGCCTGACGTGGGTTTAAGCTTGGTCATGGCTGTGTCTTTAATGTCCTGGCAGAAATAGGAGCTTTTTTCTTTAAAAGCAATAGTTGAGAGAAATGTCCTACCAGTCAAGTAAAGTGCAAGTTGAAGAGCAAAAAATATAGATTTCCAATTAAAGTTTGCAGGTAGAAGGGCTGTGCATTTTTCCAAGCTGAATTATAAGGATTATTATACATGATGATAAAGAATATTATACATAAGTGTACTGTCACTGTTTCTTGACCAATATATTTACATTTTTCTCAGTTCATGAGTGTTTATTTTGCTTTTCCTCTCAGTAACTCCCATTTGCAGTTGTGCTGGCAAATACAGTCCCTATGCCAGAGGAAGAACCATGAGAACAATCAAGAACTGGTGTGAAATTCAGCACTGGTCCCATACCCAGCTCTGGGGAAAGTTGGTTCCTATGATCTCTTGGCACCTCAGAGCAATTAACTCCCATTTAATCAGCAGGACAGAGCTCAGCCCAAGCTCCAGAAGCACTCAGCAGCTCTGGATGCCTCTTTAGAGCCTCCATAATGGGATTTAATTGTTAAAAAGACGAACTGTGGGACAGCTCCTGAACATCAAGGTGATGTCAGTCACAAACTCAATACAAGTCACAAAACACTTGGGGAAATATTTCTTTTCAAAGTAAGAGTAAGATAAGGAACATTGACAAGACTTGTTCATGGCAATGAGATGCCTTTGAAGTCCACAGGATTAATTTCACAGGGAATGACTTCAGCAATAGAGTGGAAATCACCAAAAATAAGATAAGACAGACCTTGGCTAATATAGATTTTAAAAAAGTAGAAAGGAGTATGGAAGCAAGAAGCAGTTCAGCCAAATTTCACATCAAATCAACTGCAGACACAGCAATAAAAGTTGTAAACTAGGTCAGAAATGAAGTGTCATCTGCTGGGAAGATTCAGTTCTTTGCTGTTAACAATGCCAAGGGTTTGCTTTTCCCCATTGGGAATTGTGTTGGCATTGCCATCAGCCAATTTTTAGCCACAAATGATAATAAAGGAGGAGAGATGAGCAGAGTGTTTGCATGCATAGGAAGGAAGGTGGGCAGCTGTGCAGCAGGAATGGGGGGATTGGCTTTTCCATCCTGCAAGGAAACAGAGGCACAACAGGGGATGTGAGCTCCAAGTCAGAACAGGAATGGTGGGGGAAAAGCAAGGAGCAAGTTGAGACAAAGATGGATTTTGCCCTAATTTGACACAATGCACAACTCCCAGCACTGTGAAGGGCTTTGATCCCAGACTGTCTGAGGAGAGAGCTCTGCATGTGCCTCGAATGGGACAGGGAGCCAGGAGCTGATGGCCCAGCACCCCACGTGATGCCTCAAGTTTTAGCATTTCTATTTTCCAGATCCTGTCCTGCCTTAGTGCATCCCTCTGAACTCCACAGAGTGTCAGTTACTGGCTTCACATTTTGGGCACACAGAGCAATCCCTCCAGGCCTGAGATCCAAGGACACTCTGCTGCCTCAGGCCCCAAAAAGCACCAACAAAAGTGAACTGGGGGAGCAAACTGGGGGCAAATGACTTCATTACCTGGTGCTGTAATTGGACAATTAACCCTTGATATGTAAATGAACCAAACTCATACCTGTCTGAAAAACTCGTGACCACTGTGCACCCTGGAGGCTGCTGACTGCCCAAGGTGTAGCTACTGAAGGCCTTGAATATTATTTATTATTAATAAATATTTATTAATTTGTTATTACTTCACTTTAATTATTATATTATTAATAATAATTTTTATTATTAATAAACCCCCACTTTATTCTCTAACTCTGTCTAGCCTCTGTTCTAGGCAGCCACTCTAAGGCATCACAGGAGTCACCACAAACCAAACCACAGTGAGCAGAGCTGGTCCTGCCCCATCAGTCACCCAGGCCCTGCTTGGTGTTTGGGAGCTGCTGCCATTCCTGAGCCATACTGGAACCAGCCACCAGTGGGATGTGACCAAGGAAAGACTTCAATGCTTATCTTCAAATAAAGCAGCCCAATCTGTGCTCCTGCCAGCCAGGACAGGTGCCAGGGGTGGGAGAAGCCACCCAAACCTGGCAGGGCAATTCCAGGATAATCTCCCAGCTCCCTCCCCAGTCCCACCACTCAAACTCGGTGGAACAGCCACACTGCCCCAAAAATGAGGGTCAAGGAATCATGGAATATCCTGGGCTGGAAGGGACCCATTGGGATCACTGATCCAACCCCAGGCCCTGCACAGACACCCCAAAATCCCACCCTGGGCAGCCCTGGAGCGGTGTCCAAACTCTCCTGGAGCTCTGGCAGCCTCGGGGCTGTGCCCATTCCCTGGGGAGCCTGGGCAGTGCCAGCACTTCTCGGGGAAGAGCCTTTCCCAAAATCCAACCTAAAACCCCCTGGCACAGCTCCAGCTGTTCCCTCAGGACAATGGAATCCCCCCAGCCCTGCCAGCGCATCCAGGTGCAAGCCACCACCTTCACCAAAATGCAAAAATTGCTCTGGTTTTCACATCTCAGGGCTCTTCCAAGTAATCCTGAGTTAACAATTCCTGATTCTGGGAGTTCAGATTTGTGTATTCACTGAACAACTGGTGCATTTGCAGCTCAGGCTGCGCAAGGATGAATAAACATATCCTGTTGGTTCATAGTCAGAGGGGCCACAAGAACCTGGTGTGCCTGATCCATCATCACTGCAGCCCCTGGAAACCAGCCTGGCCCCAAAGGCAGCACTGCCACCCTGCACTGCTCTGCAGCTGGGGCAGCTCCTGCCCTGGCCCAGCACGGCCACTCCAGCAGAAAGGGTCAGGAAAAGGGACCTGGCTGCTTGTTTAGACTGGATTTATTACAGACTAATTTAGGACTCCCCAGACTCCAGGTTCTCTCACTCCATTAATGCTTCAGGCCACAAAGTGAGGCACAGCTGATGAGCAATGACAGAATTGCTTTTACAACCCAGGTGTAGCACTGGAGGTAAAGTGCAAATCCAGGTTACTGCCAGCAGAAAAAGAAAGTAATTACATTATTGGTTCCTTATGCTCTAAGTTAATAATTTTAAAACAAATAGATAAGAAAAGTTAAAAGTCTTAGGAATTCACTAAGGTGTTCTTTCCCTCAGAGCAGAGTTCTTTGACTGGAAGGAGACTTTGTGAAAGGATTTCTGCAAATGACAACTCCTTTTGGAGAGAAACACATGACTGGAATAGGTTATTGTGTTCAGTGTGGCCCAAGAACTGATCAGCTTCCCATGAAGATGCTCTTTCAGTCTGCCATCAGAGGTAAAGCCTGTGGCAAGGAGGCTCTGTCAGACCCAGCAAACCCCATTGCTCAGGGAGGAGATGCTGCCTGGGAGCTTCTCCGTGGTGTTTCTGTCCCTCCCCAAACCCCATCTGTCACTTGCTTGGGAATTCACTGCCAGGGAGAAGCTGCAAGAGCTGCAAGCTGCTTGTCTCTCACGTTTGCTTCCCTAAAAACTGCAATTCCCAGTTTTGCCCTCCCTGCTGCTGCCACTCCAAACTCAGCCCTCTGCCATCTGTGGGGAAGGGAGCCCTCCCCAGCTTCAGCCAGTTCAGGGCAGAATAAAACCAGCAAATCCACTGGAACTCACAATGCATGGATCTGTAAAATAGAACCCAGGACAGAAACCCTTCTGAAGGGCAGAAATCAGACAAGTGACACTGAATCACACAGCTGACTTCCTGGAATTCCCCACTACAGTGCCATGACTTCCAGGGTCATGTTTTAAATAAATCCAAGTAGTTCTACAGAAGTTTCCAAAGCAGAGACCACCAGCAGCCATAATTTGGGTGTTCTTTTGTAGAATTCCAGACTATTTAGGAGTGGAAGGGACCTCTGGAGTTCTCATCCAGCTCAAGCCCGTGCCCAGGCAGGGCCAGCTGGAGCAGAGGACACAGGAATCATCCAGGCGGGTTTGGGATGTCTCCAGAGAGGGAGATCCCAGGCCCTCCCTGGAGCTGTTCCACAGAACCTGGAAAAAGTTCTTCCTCATGGTGAGGTGGAACTTGTGTTTTATTTTATGGCCATGACTGGGAAGGCTCTGACACCATCCTGGCACCCTTTGGTGGTGTTTATATGAATTGGTGAGATCCCCTCTCAGTCTTGTCTTTTCTTTGCTTTCTGAATAAAAGCTGTGTTGTTACACCTCATGCCCGGCTGGGACTGTCACCACCCCACACAAACCAGGACACTCCCCTCCTTGCAGCCACTCCAGCACTGGTACAGTCCCAGCCCAAAAGCCCAGACCTCCCTCTCAAACCCCATCAACCCTCCCAGGTAACCCCAAAGCAGTGAGAGCTGGGCCCTCGAGCACAGCACGGGACACACTCACAGATAAGAAACTCATCAAGTCTGCAAACACCAAATTGACAAAATTACAATGCAATGAGTCAAACACTGCCTGACAAAGCCAGGCAGTGCCTCAATAATTCTGGCACTGCCTGTGGATCAACCTTATCAGTCCTGGCTGCAAGTGAAACCCCAGAGCTGCAGCAGGACAGCCTCCATGTCACTTGGGGAAAGAAAACACCTCTTTCACCCAGCTGATCACCCAGGAGTCACAGGGTACATCCCAGCACACACTTTTTGGGTGGAAACATGTAGGAAGAGGCATTTTTCCCCTCCACCCTGCTTACTCTCAGGCCAGTGCCCTTTCTGGGAGAGGAGCTGTCACAAGGAGCAGCTGGCTGAGGCCAGCACAGAAAACTCACCCCGGAAGGTAATAAATAAAAGGGAAGTCAGAGGAATGCCTCTGATTCATCTGCTGCCCAAGGCCATTCCGAGCTGGGGAACAGCTCAAAAGTGTGCTCAGAAAACACCAGCAGAGCCAATCACCCCGGCAGGATATGGGTTATCTGATCACCCATCAAAGTTTGGAAATTACAGATGCCCACAGCAATCTCAGCAGGCCATGTACACACACTTCCATGGATAAACAGCAAGAAACAAAGTTCAGGGTGTCAGCACTCCACACCCTGCCAGTTACCTGGAGAAACCAGATAAGGCTGTAAAATGTCTCTGCAGCTCCTGCGAGGAGCTGAGCTGCCTCCTGCACAGCCACTCTGAAGTGGAGGGGTCACCCAGCTCAATTTGCTGCGAAAATCATGCAGGGTGAGGTTTTTCACCTTCAAACTCGCAGGCTGAACACCCTTGGGGAGCAGGGGTGATGAACACTTTGCAAGCACGAAATTAGTAATTTTTTCTCACATTGAGAAGTCCAGTACTAAGCACCAGTGGCACAGAAGATCACTCTTAGTAACATAAATTATCAAAAGCTGGCTGGGTCATAAGTGGCTTCCTGCCAAATGTTCCCTGCCCAATTCTCACCACCAACCTCAAAACTGTGGGTTTAAAACTCTCAAGCAAAGCGGAATTTTATCAGCAACACCACAGAGTTCTGTTCCTGTTAGACACAAGTGAGCCAGCACTCAGAAAAATCCTTTTAAACAGGGGACAGAGCAGGAGGTACAAGCTGTCAGTCTGTGAATCATGGAATCATGGATCACAGAATTATGGAATAGTTTGGGTCAGAAGGTCTTTAAAGCTCCTCCAGTTTCACTTCTGCCATGGGCAGGGACACCTTCCACTATCCCAGTTGCCCAAGCCCCATCCAACCTGGCCTGGGACACTTCCAGTCAAGCTTTCCCCATCTCTCACCCTAAATCAAGACTTCCAGCCGCTGACAAAGACGTCACCCAGAGCCCTCAATCTGCCCATGACACCCTCTTTATCCTTGCCCAAGCACATCTCCTTCCAGGCACACCAGTAAGCAATTTTTTTTCTGCTGTGTTAGAGCTTTTTTTCAGTGTAAAACACGCTGGAGAGGCAAAATGATAAAAGTCAGCCCTGAACTTTGAGGGATTCCTGGAAGCCAGCGCTGGACACGCACCCCGAGGGATTCAGGTAACGAGCACTGCCGGACCGGGACCGGGAGAGGAGCCCGAGAGGGATGGGAGCGAAAGGAAAGGAAGGGAGACGAGGAAAAGAAGGGAAAGGGACGGGATGGAAGAGAAGGCACGGAACAGAGGGAAGGCACGGAACAGAGGGAAGGCACGGAACAGAGGGAAGGCACGGAACGCGGGTAATGGATGGGAAGGGGCGCACAGGTCCGGGACATCCCGGCGGGCGCTCACTCACCGACCCCGTACTTCTCGCGCTTGGTGGGGATCCAGCGGGCCATGCCGGCGGCTCCGGGGGTCCCGGGGGGTTCGGGGGGTTCGGGGCTGCCTCAGCGCCGCGCCTCGCCCGCCGCAGCCCCGCGCTGGAGCCGCGGGCCGGGCGCCCCGGGCTGCTGAGCCATGCCCCGCTCCTGGCCCCGCTCCGGCCTCCCAAAGCCGATCCCAAACACGCTCCACGAACTGCCCGGCACACGCCCAACTTCGCAGCCTCCCCGGCGCGCCGAGAGAGAAGGGGGCGGGGAGAGCGCGGCGGGACGAGGAGGAGGAGGAGGAAGAGAAGGAGGAGGAGGAAGAAGAGGAGGCGGCTCTCCCCGCCCCCGGCATCACCGGCCCCGCACGGCCCCGCCCCGGCACCGGGACACGGCCGGAGCCGCTCGGGACTGGCCGGGTGTTGGTTCGGTATCGCTGCTTCAGGGGTTGGGTGTGAGCGAGGAGAAATGGCCCCGCTGGCTCTGGAAATGCGGGGATTCACTGTCAGCCAGAGCTTCGGGGGTCAGGGAGAGGTTGGGGATCAGGGAAAGGGTGGATTTTGGGAAAGGCTCTTCCCCCAGAGGCTGCTGGCACTGCCCAGGCTCCCCAGGGAATGGGCACGGCCCTGAGGCTGCCAGAGCTCCAGGAGAGTTTGGACACGCTGCAGGGCTGCCCGGGGTGGGATTTTGGGGTGTCTGTGCAGGGCCTGGGTTGGATCACTGATCCCACATGTCCTTTCCAGCTCAGGCTATTCTGGGGTTCTACAGAATCACGGCATGGTTTGGGTGGGAAGGGACCTTCGTGCCCATCTCAGCCCAGCCCCTTCCACCAGCCCAGGCTGCTGCTCTGTTCAGAGTAACTCATTAATAGCTAAGAAAACAACGAGGTTACTGGAAAAGCACTCCAGGCATCTGGGAAATGTCACAGGGCCACTCTTGACGGATACTCGATGTTCTAGAGATTGACTCGGCGCTCGGTGATGCCAAGCCCCACTCCAGGGCCAGGAGCTGCCACTCCAGCAAGGGCTTGGAGGTGAAGCACCTCCCGGTGGGGACACGGGGACAGCTGAGCACGAGCTGGGTCCTGCAGGGCCAGAGCAGGGCTGGCTGCATCCTGCAGGTGTGTGGGCTGGGCTGGCAAAGGTCCCGGGACAGGGGTGCTCAGTAACACCTAAGGAGGTGTTAAATCACATTGTTCACCCAGCCTTAGGGCCAAACTGAGGAGATCCAGGTTCTTCCCGTCTTTCCGGGGCTGTAGTAACTGGGTGTGGTCTGTATTAGTGCCTGTGGAGCCCATGGATTAATGGAATAGTGAGGCTGTAGGGGACTTTAATCTTATCTCCTTCCAGCCCCCTGCCATGGACAGGACACCTCTGTCTCTCATGAAAGAGAACAATGATTATTCACGGTATTTCAACACCTGACCATTCTTTAATTGCATTAAAGCATGAAGATCTGGAGAGATCATCACATTTTTTATTATTTTACACTGCAAGTGAGAGGCAGCGGGGCAGAGTTATTGCTCAGTTCTCGGGGTGCCCTGGGCAGATCACTTTGGGTCTCTCTGATCCCAGCCTGGCGTGTTCAGGAAGAGTTTTCCATACTCCCTCCTCTCTCACCTGTGTTTCCAGTAAGTTCAGTTTTCCTTCTTCTTCACTGGCGCCTGAAACGGGCAGAGCAGCATAAATAAGAATTAATTATCAGCAATTTGCTCTAACAAATGAACCCAAAGAAAAGCCAAAAGCTGCACCAGGACACTCAATGTCACTCTTAGGCACAGTCCCTCTGCACAGTGCCCTGGTTTTTGTAACAGTGGTGCTGATCTGGCGCCCCAGGAGCAGAGCTGGGTTTGTCACACACACACACACACACACACACACACACACACACAGTGTTACTCACCCAGGATGTGCAGTCCTGTCACACCCAGTGTGTAGCAGGCAGCCAGATGGGGGAAATGAATTTATAGAAAATTGTGGAAACCCAGGGCACCACAGGGAATATTTCTCTCTCTGTTCTGTGGTGCCCTGACCTCCAAGGGAGCTCTGACTTTGACCCTCATGCATGGAGACAGTTTCCTGGACTTCAAGATAGACTGGAATCCACAAAAGTGTGAAATGGATTATAGAGAGCTGTGTAGGTGTGTCACTTGGTGAGAAATTGAGGTTTTGGGATTTTTAGTGTGTTGTGGATGGAAGTAAGATGGAGGGCACAGGGTGCTGTCCTGGGTTTCTTCTTCCTTCTTCTCCATGGGTTTGGGTGGCATTTTGTAATTGGGTGGAAAAATCTGCATTGCAGCCTCTTTGGGATCAGTTATTGGGTTAAAAGGGGAAATAATCTACGTGTCCTTTCTTAATTGGATAGTTTAGTCTTAAAAGACCTTGTAACAAGAGATTGTTGGCCATTTTTGTGGTGCTTTTCCAGTGCACTGAGCCTGGTGTGCACAGTGTGCAAAACTTTAGATAAGATAACAATAAACAAGAACCTGAACACCCAAAAAAATCCAGTGCATCTCTCTTTCCTGACACAAAACCCTCCAGGAAGGTCCCCCCCAACAGGGGAGCCCCTTGGGAGGGCCCAGCCTGAGAGTCAGAGGTCAAAAAACCGACAGAAAATTCATAACCCTATTTATAGAAAATTCATAACCCTGACCCAAGTGCTGCCCTGAAATGATGTTTGGGTGTTGTCCAAGGGTTGCTGCTGGGGAGATGCTCCAGGGGCTCAAGGTGCTCCTGAGAACTGCAGCAGCACCTGAGGCCTCAGCACAGAGTGTGGAGGGAGGGACAGAAGGAAAAGGAGACGAGATTTGCAAGCTGGAGCTGCTCAACTGATTTGTTATTTATAAAACACCAACTCGGCGCAGCCAGCCTTGCTCAGATGTTGTTCTGGCACATAAAATCCTTGTTCTCATGCAGAAAAAGCTGCAGTTCCTCTGGTTAAGGATTGAGTGGGGCCAGAGTGGGTTTCCCTGGAGCTGGGGGCTCACAGAGAGGCCCCTCCTGCTGGGATGGGGTGTCCCAGCTGTGGGAACAGAAAATATGCATGGGTTTGGCAAATCCTGAAAGATTCAGCCAGACTTTATAAATGGGAATTTCATGTTGCAAAGGGCTTTGAGGCCTTCATGTGATGAGCAGTGTCACTGGGATGTCAAGACAATTAACTGTGATTTTCTAGGTCTGATTTTGGACTACCTCGATTTCAAACTATTCCCTGCTATGATTGGGATGTGGCTTTTCTGTGGCCTTTTTGTGCAGTGTATGGCAACAAGAGAAGCAGAGGAGGATGGGGTTTTGGATCACTCTGCATTCCCTTCCATCCTGGGAATGCTCCATCCATCACCCTCCAGGGCTGATGGTAAATCTTGTAAAGTTTCAGTGCTTTGAATGGAATATTCCTTGCTGAAATCCAAGGTGCCCTCTGTGTGCTAACACCCAAAATCAGTTAAAATGTTTTTCCTCGGCAGAGCAAAACCAGCTGTTTCTTTCCTTAGAAAGGCAGTTTTATTTCTTTCTTTATTACTTTTATTTTACTTGGCCTGGGTATTGATTTCTGCAGCACAACCCCCAAAAAAGAGGAGAAACAGCTCCATGAGAGGTGTCCTGTAGAAGACAGGAGGGGGACTGAGGAACCTGCTGAGATCTGGGCCAGATCATTAAAGAAGAAAAGTTCTCATGGAGACGCCAACTATTTTTCAAGACCTCCTGAATTCTGGCTGCCAATTTTCTGCTCAGGAGTGGAACTGACAGCCCAGACCCTGATTTTACTGTAAGATTCCTGATTTTGAGATAAGCTGCCTGAGCTGTGCCAGTGTTTTTCCAGCCCAGGTGAAACAAATTCTTGGCAGCAAATGAAAACCAGAGCAAAGCATGAAAGGCAGGCAAGTAGCAACTGGAGTGCTGGTTTTACCCAAGTGGGGGAACTTGGGGAATGCTCCATCAAATATCAGGATTTGCAAATGTCAGGGAGTCCACTGAAAAGTGGAGTTATTTCAGAAAGTCTTTTATTTCATTTTTTATCACCAAATCCATGTTTTCATTCTCATTTTCTCTGTTGCTTCACAGGGCCATTGGTGGGGAGCCTGTTCTTCTCTGTTCCCAGCAGGAGCAGGATCAATAATTAAATTCTAATTGAGGCTACAGCAGAAATGAACACTCAGCCACATCAAACCCCCAATTCTGAGGGCATGGGACAGATCAGAGCTGGGAGAATTTGAGTATCTGAGGCTCACCCACTTTTTTAGTGCTCTACAAAAGTCATGTTACTCCTGGGTCCTTTATAGCTGAAAGAGCAGCACATTTGCGAACGATCAGGCTGCAAAAGCAGAACCTTTCTCTACATTTCTCAACGTCTCTAAGTTTTTAAATGTGAAGTTAAAGTCATTCAAAAGAAGCCCTGTTCTTACAGACTTTCCTGAAATCCTCTCCTGGTTTTTTTGGTTGGACAACTGAAGTTTAAGAAATGGAATTCTGGTGCCCTCCTGTGTCCAAGTCAAAACTACAGCAGTTAAACTGTTACTACAGCTAAAATGATGGGAAAAGAAAGAACAAACTGGGATAATGCTTAAGAACTCTCCTGGATCAGTCTGGATCCTCTCAAGCCAGGTTCTGTGCATGTACAAACAGCAAGGAGGGCCCTTGAATAAACCAGGTTATATTTTAGCAAGAGAAAGGACATGGAAACTGGAGAAAAAAATAAAATAATGAAGCCAACAAAGAACCTCATACAACAAAAGCCATCTGTTCATTAATGTAATAAGTCAGTCCCTCTGGAAGATGAATGATCAGGCCTGATAAGAATTGAACTCTTGATTTTCAGTCCCCAGCAGGAACCATACAGAAAAAGCAGCAGAGTAGGGTGGATAATTAAATATGCAAATACCCCACCAAAAGGAGGAAAGCAGTGGGTTTATCCATCTGCCTGAACATGGTTTATCATGGAACAATGTTTAAGACATTGTCTGACAATCCCATTGCCCAGACGCCTTCTGTCTGAATATTCCACTGCACATTTTGTTACCCAATTGTCTGATAATGTTGATTTTGTCCCTTGGTCTGCATTGCCCTCTTGGCAGTTCATTTTGTGCTCTGTTCAGGTGTCAGGTCTATTTCTAAACCTTTTTTCAGCAAAACCTCTCTTTACCTGCCACCAGTTCCTGTGGCTCCAGCCATGCTGTGAGAAAGGGCAGAGTTCATTAATTAAACTGAATTTACAGGCACCAGAACCCAGCTCTGATGGAGCCAAGGTGTGACAAACTTATTCCCATCTGCAGCTGGACAGGGGAGAGAAAAATTGTTGTTTTGTCCAGTAAAGAAATGATTTCTTTCCATCCCTGCAGGAAGGTGAAACACACAGAACTGGGTTTGCAGGAGACAGAAACCTTGCAGCAATGCACGAGCTGCTGTGGGTTACACTGTCCTCTGCCTGTTCCTCAGCTGGAAACAGGATTTGTGCTCCTGAAAAAGTTGTTGTTTTTGTGTAAAACTACCAAACACTGCAGGATTTGAACAGGAGATTTCCTGGGGACAGATCTGTAAAGGTGTTTAGGTGCTTAATGATGCTGAAAGGTGCCTTGTAGGAGTTCAAAAGTGCCTCAGATTCCTGCTGAAAGGAGTCCAGGAGCAGTGAATTCCCCAGGAGTCACTCAGGTTTGGGTTTGTTAGTGAGTGTCAGAGTCAATAATGACCTGGCTTTGGGCCTCCCCAGCACTCCCAGCTCAAACCCAGTGGCTGCAGAAACCCTGGCATGGAATCACTGAGGTTGGGAAGGGCCTCCAAGGTTGGGAAAAAACCATCAAAGCCAACCCCAGCCAATGCCAGCGTGCCCAGCACAGCACATCCCCAAATCTCCAGGTTCCAGCCTGCCTTTGGACACTTCCAGGGGTGGGGACCCCACCACAGCTCACTCAGCTGGGTTCAGCAATGTCCAAAACCTCCCAGTTCCAGTGACTTTGGGATCTGCGTTCCCACAAGAGACAGGCACAGACTCCTTGGAGAGGTCCAGAGGGTTTTAATTCCTTTTATCAGCAGGAGCTGGCATGGAATTTTGCCACAGTGCCACAGAATTCCCTGGATCCCCACCAGCCCTGCATTCCCTCAGCCCTAGTGGGGCACAGGGAAATATTGGTCTCCTCGAGTAAGGTCTCATTAGCTCTTGGAGATCTATTTCACACCCAGGATAGCTCAGCTGCCTCAGAAGGCATAAAATCAGCAGGATGGCTTCTGTGGTAGTGTTGGAAACAAAAAGGTTTTTATAAAAGGCAAAATAACAAAACTCTTTACAGAGAAAAACCGAGCCAGGTGCAAGAAGTCCTTGCCCCTGGTAAAACACCTCACAAAAGCAATTAGTTCCTTTGTTCTCTTCTTTTTCTAGTGAATGCTCAGGGGGGACTTTTTGGCTCCTGTCCAATTGGCTATCCTTGAGTTTGAGGTGAAGTCCCCCAGGTCCTATGAGGTGTCTTTTTCGCTAATTGAGGAGAGAAACTTCTGGGCTTTTTTCCTTTTTAATGAGACAAAGGGATGGTTTGGTCACTCTGTCAGCAGAGGGCACATTCCTATAGCAGAGCTGTTGATTCAGGAGAATTTTGCCCCTGTTAAATTGGAGCTGAGCAGGGCAATGATTTGTCAGACAGGTTTATGGCTTTTTCTCTGGAGGAATATTCCCTGCAATGTCATCTTTGCTGTTCTGTGATTCCATGCAAATCTTTTCAGAGCCACCTGACTGCTGAAAGCTGCCTCCTCTCCATGGAACAGGAATGGGGACTGCAGCAGCCCTGGGGCAGCTGGGGAGTTTCTGTCTTGATGTACCCTGCGGTCAGAGGAGCTGTCAGTTGTTGTTTCCATTTTCATTGCTTTCTATTTTATTAAAATTTCAAAGCTTGGCTTCCCTGCCCCTCCTCTGTGATATTCACATTCTCTGGAAAAATCCCTTCACCCAGGATTCTTCTCCTGGGAAGCTGAGAAGCCTCAGAGAAAAGGGAAAGCAATAATTATCTGATTTGCTTCTCCTGTGTTGTGCTCACATGTGAAATGTGTTTGGAGATTGTTTACCACAGGGGATTGTTCCATTGCATTCTGCCGTGAGTTGCTTTCACTCTGGCCACTCAGGGCCCAGCTGTGTCAGGACCCTGGAGAGAGTCAGGAGTTTTCATTATTATCTTTTTAGCCTTCTGTAAGTACCCTTCTGTATTCTTTGTATAGTATAATATAGTATAGCATTCTTTAATATAATGTAGTATCATAAAATAATAAATTAGCCTTGTGAGAACATGGAGTCAGATTCATCATTCCCTCCTTCATCTGGGCACCCTGCAAACACAACACTCCTCCATCTGCTTCTTTCTAAGGAGAGACAGAAGAAGCTCCTGTTGAGTGAGCACTTTCCCCAGCTGGAGATTTCCCTTTGTTCAGGCAGCTCTGGCCGTGCAGATCAAAGCATCAATGACACAACTCAGCTTTTGTTTTAGCAGCAAAGCTGGGCAGTGTTTGAAGGTGGCCCAGCTCGGGTGCAGCCCTGCGGAGCGCGTCCTGTGCTGCACTGGCAGCCAGATAAATGCCTGAGCTTCCTTCAGGGAGAGAGCACCAGTGAGTACAGGAGGAAGGTGTGAAGTCCCAAATCAATATTCCTGAAGGGAAATATTGTATTTGGGTTGCCCCCAGACAAAGGAAGGAATGATGAATCTGACTCCATGTTCTCACAAGGCTAATTTATTACTTTATCATACTATATTATATTAAAGAATACTAGTAGTATTAGTATATTTAGTGTAGTTTTTATACTATATATGTACTATATTCTAGTTATTTATACTATAGTTTTTTATAATTTATTATATTTGGTATAGTTTAGTAAATTATACTAAAGAATACAGAAAGGATACTTACAGAAGGGTAAAAAGATAATAATGAAAACTCCTGACTCTCTCCAGAGTCCTGACACAGCTGGGCCCTGATTGGCCAAAGAGTGAAAACAACTCACAGCAGAATGCAATGAAACAATCACCTGTGGGTAAACTATCTCCAAACACATTCCACATGAGCAAAACACAGGAGAAGCAAATCAGATAAGAATTGTCTTCTTTTTTCTCTGGGTCTTCTCAGCTTCCCAGGAGAAGAATCCTGGGTGAAGGGATTTTTCAGAAAATGTGAATGCCACAGGGAAACATGATGGGAAAGGATCCCTCAGGTGGTGGAGCCTGCAGGGATCCCAGCTGTGCATTTTCTCTGTGTCTTGTGCCCCAAGCACTGAGGAAAAGCCTCCAGAGCAGCAGCAGAGGAGCCCTGGGGCTCCTGCCTGAGCTCCTGCTGGAAGCCAGGCTTTGCTCCTCGGATCATGGACTCCTTCAGGGGGTGGACACTGGCACAGCTTCGCTGAAAGGAATTGTTTTGCCTTCCTTTCACACTCACTTCACACACCAAACCTTGGTCTCAGCAGTGCTGGGGAGAGCTGTGACATGAGTTCCATGTAGTGATGCCAAGATCCTTCCCTACAGCAGAATTGTTTTATCTTCCTTTCAAGCATCCCCCAAACAGGTCAGCAAAGGCTGTGCTGCAGTTCTGCTGTCTGGAAGGCTGCTGAGGGTTTGATGGAAGGTTTTGCAAATCAGTGGCCTAGGGTAAAATCTCATCATCAAAATTCTTGGGCTGGAAATTGTGACTATTTATAGGAAATAAAAGAGTGAACAAAGTGAGCAGATATGGACTTTTAGTACTCCCAGCTTTTACTACAACATGTTTGGAGACAAAGATCTCTGTCACACCTTCACTTCCCCTTCCCCTTCCCTCTTTCCTTTCCTCCAGCTCACAATTTCTAGAGAACTAAAAGGCCACAGGCTTGGGTTTGGCCCCTTGTTTCCAACCATATTAAAAATCCCACATTCACCCATTAGCTAATATTTTTTTCTGTGCAGGTAATTCCACAGAGCAGCTCCATGGATGGTTTGGAGCTATGCAGAAGCAAAGGAAGCAAGGAATTCTGCTGGGTTTGGAACAGCAGCAAAGTGTCTGTCACCATCATATTTTCTGAAAAATCCTCTTTGCCAGGATTTGTCTCCTGGAAAGCTGAGAAGCCTCAGAGAAAAGGAAAACAATATTATTTCATTTCCTTCTCCTGTGTTTTGCTGCTTTGGAATGTGGTTGGGGACTGTTTCTCCAACAGTTGATTGTTTCATTGGTTTCGTGTGAATTGTTTTTACTTAATGACCAATCATGGTCAGGCTGGGTTGGGACTCTGGAGAGTCACAAGTTTTTCATAAGTATCTTGTTAAACCTTCTGCTGTATCCTTTCTCTATTCTTTAGTATAGTTTACTATAGCATTCTTAAATATAATATAATATCATATAATAATAAATTAGCCTTCTAAGAACATGGAGTCAGATTCATCATTTCCTTCCTGCCATGGGGCACCCCGAATATACCACAAGTGTCCCCAGGGCAGGGTAAGGTTTATGACACTGAGAATGTGCCTGGGCCCCGTGGGCTCTCTGCCTCAGTAATTCCTGGGGAAATAAATGTTCTGTAGGAAGGTATTGCTGATAAAATACTGAATTTCAATGCTGAGGTTCTGTGGGGCTTCTTCTGTTCTACTGTTCCCATTTACCTTGGGCATTAAATTGGGTTTGTAATCAGAGCCACAGGACAGGGCTCAGTTTGTGTCCTGGTGGAAGAGTAAACTCTGCTCTTGTGGCACTTCTTACCCACCTGTGGGAGGAGTTTCACTGGGTAAAAAGGCTGAAAGATGAAGGGCAAAATGAGGGAATTCCTAATTTCTGCACAGCAAGGAGCGCTGGAGTGGGTTTGGATCTAGCACTAAGAGCAAAAAGGTGTTTTGCCAACACTTGAGGAGCTGAGCTGATCAGGAGTGATGTTTGTTTGGGCTAATAAGATGAAAATTCAGTGAGATTTTTGGCACCTTAGGCAGAAACTCTGCTTATTTACACTAGTGTGAATTCAGGTGGAGTTTTTCCAGTTCCCCCCTTATTCCTGCACCTCTGAACCCTCAACCAGAGCCAGGGTTACAGAACTGCCCTAAACACAGGAGTGCCATGAGAATTCCAGACTCTGAATTAACATTTTCCTTTCTGTGCCAGTAATTCTGCTCCTCCCTCCCTCCCTTCCCAGACCACAGGGAAGATTAAAAGGAGGAAGTTCTGGCAGGATTTTCATTAATAACCCCTGGCTAATTCTGAAATGCCTGTTAGGAGGAGCCCTCTGTGTGTCCATCCATCACAGCTGGGTCCTGGATATTGATTATTTTATATTTAATGCAGCTCTTACATCTTTAATGCCTTGTTCCCGAAAGTGTCCTCAGCAGGGGGGTGATGTGGTCAGATTTAATCAACATTTCCAAGGCTGGAAATGAACTCCCAATAATTCCTGGGACGTGTCCTCAGCAGATGGCAATTAATCAGTCCCTTTTTTAAAAGCAGTAATTTTTTATTTTATTTTATTTTTCTCCTGTGCTCCTGGGAGGTTTATGTGAAAAGTGTTGCTATAAAATGAAGCCTCTGATTTTGGCAATCAGGAGAGCAGAGAGCCAAAATCCCATATTTAAACTGGAAATGTGTTTGGGATCATGGAAGGGACCTTAAAGATCATCCAGTGCCACCTCTGCCATGCACCCCAAAGTCCCTCTCCAGCCTCATGCAGGAGTAAAGTGTTTTTCCTAAGGAATTCAAATGCATTTTGTACCAAAAAATGATTGTTCAGCCTTGGTTTAGGGTTGCTTCTCACAAAAAGTCACCAACTTTTGGGTTGGGATGGGAATTTTAGATTCCTCTGGACAGAGCAAAGCAGGGAAGGCCCTGAGTGCTCTCCCAGAATCTGCTGCTTCCTTGTCTCTGCTGTCACATTTCATTATTGCTTCAGTAACAAATCAATGCTAATAAAAAGAAAAATAAAATCCAGATCTTAGAGCTGATGAGCTCAAGAAATTTCTAGATCTAATCACAGACAACAAAGGACCCATAAAAACACTCAAAAACCAGATTTTGTGCCTCAGACTGATCTCCACTTAGGATGGAGCTACAAACCTCAGATGGGGTTGATTTTGCTGCAAATAAAGAGTGGTTCTGTGCAATTCTTCAGAAGTATTAATTTGCAACTTAAGGGCAGCATCTTCTTTGCAGACAAATTCTCTATTTGTTTGCAGGGTTTGATTTATTCGCATAAGCAGCTTAGAGATCTTTATAAGAAATGCTCTGAAAAAAGCAGAAGCACATTTTAGAATTAAAAAAATAAAGTCTGTCTGCTTTTATGACTCAGCTGCATTTGCATAGGAGTAAATGAGCACATCAATGATACATTCAGAGCCCTGAGAATTTCTCCATTCATCCAATGCTGGCTCCTCTTATGAGTTTTATCTTTCTAATTTTTTTTCATTTAACTTTATTTCCCTTTTGTCCCATTGAGAAAGAGGAAAGAGACATATTCCCAATACAGAGAGCCACAACAGAGAAACAAAAGAAACACAATAATCTCTCTTCCAGGATGCTGCTGCTTGCAGTGCTGCTGATAAGAGACTTGAGAGCTTTCAGTGTCCTCCATAAATCAGTTCCCTCTGGCTTGGAAAAGGCTTTAAATTTTAAAGGAAATTGATTGTACAGGCACACTCAGGTTTGAGTCTCCAGAGGCTGGATTCTCCTGGGAACTCCTCCATTCCAGAAATCCAAGTTTGGGTGATATTGGGTGGTACTGGGTGATAGTGGGTGATACTGGGTGATATTGGGTGATTTTGGCTGATTTTGGGCAATACTGCGTGATGATATTGGGTGATACCCAGTGATACTGGGGGATATTGGGTGATACTGGGAAATACTGGGTGATATTGGGTGATTCCAGGTGAAATGATGGGCAATATTGGGTGATATTAGGTGATATTGGGTGATACCAGGTGATACTGGGCAATACTGAGCATTACTGGGTGATACTGGGCAGTACTGGGTGATATTGGGTGGTACCAGGTGATACTGGGTGGTACTGGGTGATACTGGGCAGTACTGGGTGATGCTGGGCAATGCTGGGTGATGCTGGGTGATACTGGGCAGTACTGGGTGTTGCTGGGTGATACTGGGCAGTACTGGGTGATACTGGGCAGTACTGGGTGATGCTGGGTGATGCTGGGTGATGCTGGGTGATGCTGGGTGATACTGGGCAATGCTGGGTGATACTGGGCAGTACTGGGTGATGCTGGGCAATGCTGGGTGATACTGGGTGATACTGGGCACTACTGGGTGTTGCTGGGTGATACTGGGCAGTACTGGGTGATACTGGGCAGTACTGGGTGATGCTGGGTGATGCTGGGTGATACTGGGTGATGCTGGGTGATGCTGGGTGATGCTGGGTGATACTGGGCAGTACTGGGTGATACTGGGCAGTACTGGGTGATGCTGGGCAATGCTGGGTGATGCTGGGTGATACTAGGTAGTACTGGGTGATACTGGGCAATGGTGGGTGATGCTGGGCAGTACTGGCTGTTGCTGGTGCTCCCTGCTTGCAGAGCTTTTTCAGCTGCATTGGGCAGGAAATCTCAGCCATGAGGCCTCAGAGCTGAGGGCAGTGGAGATCCCAAAGCCCTGAGAGTGAGAATTAATGAACAGAATTTTACAAAGGACTCACTAAATACCAAAATCAAAGGATGCAGGGAGGAGAAGAGAATCAGGAATCAGGGAATGAAGGAGAACAGGATAGAATCAGGGAATGTTTGGGTTGAGAGGGGTTTTAAATCCCACCCAGTGCCACCCTGCCACGGGCAGGGACACCTCCCACTGTCCCAGGTTGCTCCCAACCCTGTCCAGCCTGGCCTTGGGCACTTCCAGGGATCCAGGGGCAGCCACAGCTGCTCTGGAACTCCATCCCAGCCCCTCCCCACACTTACAGGGAGGAATTCCTTCCCTAAAATCTCATCTAAATCTAATAAGGGCCATTTCCCCTCATCCTCCAGCTGCTTTCCGAGGTCTGAGCCTCCAGCCCGTGGGTGGGGCTGGATGTTCCCTGTACAAAGAGCCCCAAACCGCTTGATTTCAGGACTTGCTGCTGCCCCGAGGCCGGGAGGAGCCGCTGCTGCCGGTGCCCGGTGCCAGCAGGAGCTCGAGGTGGGCAGGGGCAGCCGGAGCAGCCCGGGCCGGCAGAGGATGCCCCTCACACCAGGACAGCCCGAGCGGAGCAAAGCTTGGCAGAGGATGCTCCGCACGCCTGATTTGGGAAGCAAACAAACTCCACAACTTTGGTGAAAGTTGTAAACCTGGTGTGTTTATTGCAGTGCTGGATGCATGTGGGAATCGTTCCCCTAACATGACATGGGCACCTCTGGGAACTCCAGATCCTTTTTGATCTCCCTCTCAAATATATATGCATGCAATTTCACAATAGGTGCATACACATTCATTCCACTGATTTCGAGTGACATTTGCCACTAATTCTTCTTTATCAGAAAGAATTCCTGGGTCACTTTGACCCTGCTTTCCATAGCAGCCTCTCTGTTTCAGAGTTCAAGGGCCCCCCTTATCTCTGTCCTTCTGCTGAAGCAGTTCCTTAGAGCACGGGCCTTTGTGAGAACAGGCAGAATAAACAGCTATGTTTGCGAGCTACAGATTTAACTCAAAGATGTACATTTCACCTAAATCAAAATGGATTTCTTACTCTGGAAAATTTCCACTCTGCCTCCCACCGGGACAGCTGGAGGAGCCCAGCCCGGCAGAGGATGCTCTGCTGTCCCCAGCCCCGCAGAGGATGCTCTGCTGTCCCCAGCCCGGCAGAGGATGCTCCATTGTCCCCAGCCCCGCAGAGGATGCTCTGCTGTCCCCAGCCCGGCAGAGGATGCTCTGCTGTCCCCAGCCCTGCAGAGGATGCTCTGGTGTCCCCAGCCCTGCAGAGGATGCTCTGCTGTCCCCAGCCCGGCAGAGGATGCTCCATTGTCCCCAGCCCTGCAGAGGATGCTCCGCACACCCGAACAGCCCGAGCGGGGCTGGCAGAGCCCCGGCCTGGCACGGAAAGGACTCCGTGGGCCTGGCACGGAAAGGACCGGGGCACGGGTTGGTTCCCTGCCAGCAGCACCGCCAGGGGCACGGAAGAAGCTCCATGAATCCCCAGGGAAAGCTCCGCGAATCCCCGGGAAAAGCAGTCTGCGGGCAGCGAGCGGTGCTTGGGTTCCTGCAGGGGTTTCTGAGTCTCTGCTCGCCCCACAGGTCTCTGTAGTGAACAGAAGAACGAGCAGAGATTTAATGTTCTCCTGCAGGAATTGCAGCCCTGCAGCACCGGGACAGGGACAGAAAGCACTCTGCAGAGTCATGCTCTGTCACGATCCTTCAGAGCTGAGGACATCGAGTACAACCCCAGCCCCCTCACTTCTCCAAACCTTCAGTGCCTGTCTGAAGTTTTAGGGATCACAAAACACTGGGTTTTAACCCCCAAGCTTCCCAGCCCTGGGACAAATCCCCTCGGGGCTCCCCTCCGATCCCAGCCCCGCTTGGGTTTGAGGGTGTCATACACGAATTTTTATTGATTTTTTTAGTAAAATCACATATTCGGAGTCCCTGTGGGAGCCCAGGAGGGCACGGGGAGGGGGCACCGGGAGGGGGCACTGCCAGCCTAGGCCGGTGGCCACCACTCCATAGGTCCTGCGGAGCTGGGAGCGACTGGGAACCTCTGAGAGCAGTGGCTGTGCCGCTCTGCCGTGCACTGAAGGTGGCATCGTGTGACAAGCAGTGACTTTCTCCGGCAGGGAAGCGGCTCTTGCTGCTCCCAGCCCAGCAGTGATTTCTCACCCCCCATGCGGGCAGAGCCAGCGCGCTGCTCCCACTCTCTGCTCCAGGGAACGAGAGCCAGCCTGTGGGATTCACATCCCCTCCGAACACAGAGAAGCTGGGAGAGAAACAGAGAAGGGAATGATCAAAACAATTCTTGTCTCATTTGCTGCTCATGTGGAATGCGCTGGAAGATTATTTACCTGCAGGAATTGCTTGATTGGATTCTGGTGGAATTATTTATGTTAATTAGCCTGTCAGGTCCAAGCTGTGTCCTGACTGTTGGCATTCAGTCACGAGTTTCTCAGTAGTTAGAAGTGAGTATCCTTTAGGGTTCTTTGTAGTATAGATATAGTACAGTATAATGCAATATCATATAGTTTTAATAAAGTGAGTGTTCAGCATTCCAAAGCTTTGCAGTCAGATCATTTCCTTTGTCGGGGGCACCCTGGTTTTACAACACCAGCCTGTGCCTGCAGGGGCTGGAAGTGGCTCTGGCCAAGGAGAATTCCTGACAAAGCTCAGTTCCTGAGGCTCAGGAGTGCTGGGCCCGCTGTGCCAGGCAGTCAGATCTGTACCCCCTGCCTGGAGCAGGGATCAACCCAGAAAGCAAAGGAAAATAGAATTACTGGCTGGCAACTTATAACTTGCTGTAGTGGTGAGGAAAAGCTTCTCTGTGTCTTCCTATTTGTTGGGATTTTAATTAATGAGTTTAGTGTAGATATGGACGAGGAGCAGCTTGTCAATACCCTGCCCCAGTAATTCAGCCCAAATCAGAGTTATCTCTAACACAGCAGCCTCATTTCACCAAAGCTGCAGAGAAAGGCAGGCAGGCTGGATTTTATTATTGCTTTCCTAATCCAAGTCTGATCAGTGTAGGACAGAAGTGCCTGACCCAGCAGCAGCTCTCAGGGTGGAGGATTAACCTCTGTGAGAGTCCAGATGCAGGCACATCCTTCAATGCCTGTGAGAGGAGATGAGAGCTTTCAGCCCAGAAAATTAACTCAGGGCTCAGAGGTGAATTAGAGACACACTACTTAAGAAATAGGGAAAAAACTGCCCAAGAAGGATGGAGCCTTTTGTACTAAGAGAAAATAGGCACATTTCTTCCATCAGTCCCTAATTACTGATCCAAAGTGTGCACTGGAGAGCCAAGGAGAGTGGAGGAGCTGACCTGCTGTGAGTCAGCCCCACTCCCTGCCTGCTCTGACACCTCTGCTGCTCCTGAATGCTCCTCACAAGCACAAATCCATCAGCTGCAGCCCGGCTGTGACAGTTCAGGGCTGTGATTCAGCTCCCAGTGAGCTCCAGCTCAGGCACATCAATGGATGGGTTCAGGGCAGGGAGGCAGAGCAGAGCGGAGCTGGTGTTTGATGATCCCAGCCCTGTGAACATGGAAAGGTTTTGTTCAGCACTGCAGGAGCAGACCGAGCTCCTGGGGAGGTTCATGATCCACTTTGCCAAGGCTGAGGGACTCTGTCCTTTCTTCTACAGCAGAAAAGGAAAATTCAGAGAGCATTATCTGTCCTCTGGCTGCTTCCCATCTTCACTGATTTGGGAAATGTCAGTGAAAAGAGCGATTAGAAAATCCACTGTGGGGGAAAATTCTCCACTGAGTCCCCATTCCAGCAGGGATGTGCTGCAAAGACTCAGAGCTGTCTGCTAACATAGGTTTAATTTCATATATTAGAGTTAAAATGATCAATTTATTTTATAATTATAAATCATTCCAGTCTTACTAACAGCACTGCTGTAGTAGTACACCATCCTTAGCCAGTATGAAATATTCCACGTTTTGTTCTAAAGGAATCAAGGGCTGAAACAAGACCCAGCTGCTGGAGATGGTGCAGCTCACACAGCTCTGCTGAGGGGAAAAGAGCAGCAGGAGTTTCTGTTTCTCTGTTAGCTGAGCTCTGAAGCCCAGCGTTATTCCCTTCCCAGAAGGAATGCAGGACAAGCCTGAATCACCTTGAGTGGCTGAGAACAAAAGCCAGGCAGCACAGAGAGTGCTGGCAGAGCCAGTCCACCTGAGACTCAGGAGTGAAGACCTAAAAATGTCCCAGCTCCCAGTTTACGTCAGTGCTGGCACTCTTACATCTGCCATTACATAAGATCAGTGCATCCCCAGAATGTGCCTTTGTCTCACCATCAGAGCTTTAAAGCTGCCACAGTTTAAGGCTGTACCTTCCCTCCTCATCTGTTTTGATTTGGATTTCAGAGGCCAAAAAAAAAATCTTTTTCCAGCTTTTTCCCTGGAAAATAAATAATCTTTTTCCAAATAATCTTTTTCCAGCTTTTTCCCTGGAAAATAAATTATATTTTTCAAAATAAATAATCTTTTTCAAAGTAATCTTTTTCCAGCCCTTTCTCTGGATGCAAAACCCAGCCCAGCCCTCCCAGATTGGCTCTCAGGCCACACCTGCACATTTTGCTGAGTAACCTGCCTGGGCTCTAGCTGGGGAGAAGGACATGCTCAGGAATGAAGCCTCTGGCACTTCTTTGGGTCCAAACTGTGCTGCAGGACCTACATCTGCTGGGTCAGCTCCTGAGTTGTTGTTTCTGACATTTCAGTCACCACATTTAGGCTGAGAACGTGGCTAAATCAGTTATTAACAGCTAATTTGCAATCAGGTTTAAGGCCTGTGGTGGAAATGTCCACTTCCAGCCTTTCTCGTGCTGTTTCAGGGTTGTTTGAGCTCTGGTCCTGTCAGAACCCAGGACATTGCTCTGGCTGCCCTGGATTACTCCAGACCCTGACAGGGGCTCAGAGACCTTGGCAGAGACTCAAAACCACCTGTGCCTTTGATTTCAGCCCATGGAAACCATTACCAACTTTGTGTGAGGAGTTACAAGCCACAAGGGTTTGAGTAGAATGACAGTGAATTTGTCACAGGGTGAAAAAGTAGAATTTTGGGGATTTAGAATGGGGGTTCAAGAGGCAAGATGGAGGAATCCATCCTGTCCTGTCCTTCTTCTTCTCCTTCTTCTTCTCCTCCATCCTCTGCTGTGATGGTGGCACTTCTGGATTGGTTTAGAGTAGAGACAGACTGTCTAACACAGGTGATAGGTATTGGAAAATTATTGTAAATTATGTACAGGTAGTTTTTAGTATAAAAAGCCAACACCACCCCAAGGGCAGGGACTGTGCCACAACCCACCTGCTGGACAGATCTCAGCAGGTTGGAGAGACAATGTTATAGATGAGAGCAAATAAACAACCTTGAGAACCAGAGCCAAGGAATTCTGTCCCCTTCTTCGGTCTCGGGGCTGGGAAAAAGAGACTTTCCAACACCTCGGGGTCATCTGAACCCCAGAGACCCCGTCATGGTCCCGCTGCATTCCCTGGGAAGGATGGGAGGGAGCTGGGGCAGGCAGGGCTGGCACCGGGAGCTGGTACCTGGTGGTACTGGCAGCTGGCACTTGGTGGCACTGGCAGCTGGCACTTGGTGGCATTGGGAGCTGGCACTCGGTGGCATTGGGAGCTGGTACCTGGTGGCATTGGGAGCTGGCACTCGGTGGCACAGGGAGCTGGCACTCGGTGGCATTGGGAGCTGGCACTCGGTGGCACAGGGAGCTGGCACTCGGTGGCATTGGGAGCTGGCACTCGGTGGCACCGGGAGCTGGCACTTGGTGGCACAGGGAGCTGGTACCTGGTGGCACCGGGAGCTGGCACTTGGTGGCACAGGGAGCTGGCACTCGGTGGCACAGGGAGCTGGCACTCGGTGGCATTGGGAGCTGGCACTCGGTGGCATTGGGAGCTGGCACCTGGTGGCACCGGGAGCTGGCACTTGGTGGCACCAGAGCCCGTCGGAGGGAGGGAGGGCAGGCAGGAGGGAGGCTCGGATGAGTCAGCAGCGCTCCTGCGCTGAGGCTGCGGGCTCCGGAACGGTTCCCTCTGTTCCAGCCCTCCCCGAGCTCCCCAGCCTGGCTCTGCCATCCCTCGGGAAATGTCAGCGCTGTCTAATCCCGAGGGAAATGTCTCTGCTTCCTGCAGCCCCCTCTGAAGTCTCCGCGGGGCTTCGCAATTGGAATTTTCACAGGGGCAGTGGGAAGAGAACAACTTCTGCCGTTCCCAGTGCCCAAAGCACAGCGAGCCCTCCTCGGGAGGGCAGGGATGGTGTCTGCCCTGCCCTGACTGCAGGGGTTGATCCCTCCATCAGCCCTCACCAGGAGCAGGCAGGTTTATCTGAATCCCACATCCTGCAGGAGCTCATGCGTACCCATGAGCCCCAGACGTGACTGTGAGAAAGCTGCTATTAAAACAGCAACCAAATTATAGTTTTATTGTGGTTGAGTATCGCTCTCAGATTTAGGTTAAAAGAAAACATCTCCAGCTTCTCAGAAGGAACATCAAGTCTCAGATGCATTTTGTGATCAAAACCTCAATTAAAAAAGGATGAAGTTTGGAGCAGGGAGTGCAGCTGGTGACACTGGCATTGCTCTGAGAGCAGCACTTTGTGTCTGCACAGCGAGGAGCTGCAAGGTGTGCTGAGAATTGTCTCTAAAAATAGCTGCAAACACTGTCTACCAAGTTTAGAACAAACAAATTCCCCAGGATTTTAATATGATACTTCTGTCACAAATGGCTGTTTTTATATAAAGAGAACAAGCCCTCAAGGAGGCTGGGAAAGCTTTGGATCCCCAGAGCATCCCGTGGAAAGCTTTGGATCCCCAGAGCATCCCGTGGAAAGCTTTGGATCCCCAGAGCATCCCGTGGAAAGCTTTGGATCCCCAGAGCATCCCGTGGAAAGCTTTGGATCACCAACCCTCACAGCACCAGTGGCCACAGCCCAGCTGCCACTGCAGTTGTGAAGGTGTAACACACAGGTTCAAAATCATTTCTGTCCTAATCCTCTAAAAGCTGCTTCTCAGGAGTTTTAGGAGCCAGCACCTTTCATTTCATGGACACACATAGATGAGTTTAAGGGACTTAAAGCTGCAAAGGCAGCTCAGCAGCCCCATGATCTCTGTGTAAGTGCCACATCCAGCAGGTCCTGCAGAAGTGTTTGGTGAGTGTGAGGCTCTGACAGGGAGATGCTGCAGGTGCTGAAATCCCTGCCTGGCTCCTCTTTGTGCCCAGCAGCTCCTTTTAACTCCCCAAGGCACAGATCAGGGACAGCTCCCTTTAACTCCCCAAGCACAGATCAGGGACAGACCCCTGGGCTGGCAGAGCTGGGCATGTGCTGAGGGAGGTGTCCCACCCTTCTTGGGCTAATTTTTGTTTCACATCAAGGCGCAGACAAATTGTCTGTCTGAGTGTGCCAGCAGCTGCAATTGTCATTAACTGAGGAGCGTTAACGAGGCAGCAGAGCCCTCACTGCAGCAGAGACTGCAGCAAGTGCTGGGCACACCCAGTTAAAGATGCAGCACATCCATCCTGCTGCCCTTCAGCTTTGCTCCATCCCCTTGCTGCAATGCTGGCACCAAATCCAGAGCTTAACTCTTTTCAGAACGAACTGCCTCAAAAAAAAACAAACCAAACCAAACCAAACCAAAAAAAAAAACCCCAAAAACCACGAAAAAAAAAACACCACAAAAAACAAACAAACAAAAAAACCCCCCAAAAAACAAAAAAAAACAAAAAAACCCCCCAAAAAAAAGAGAGCAGAAAAATGCGGGGTTGGAGCCAGAAAGTCCAGGTAGGAGTGATTTGTGTTTGCTGTAACTGCCCCTTTCCTCCTAACAAAGTTTCAGTAGATATTTCTGTGCATGTGGGCATGGAAAGGATTTTTTTTTTGTTCTTTTTCTCTCCTTGCTGCAGGAGCAGGGTTTGAAGTGCCTGCCTGGGAATCCAAGCTCCTGGATCCTCCCTGCAAAGCTCCACTGCAAGGCAGGAATGACACTGCAGTTTTCCCAAGTCCAGCTGGTTTATCTGGTAAACTGAGGCACAAGTTCCACACTAACTCTCTCATAGGCTCTGATTTTGGTGAAAAATTAGCTACTTGTAAATCCAGCTGTGCTTCAGAAAAGATTTGGCCAGAAGGATGAAGCAAAAGTGGAACTTTGCTGAAGTTAATCAGAGAAGCATCTCCTAAGGGAATGTCTTTGACTTTTCCTTTCAAAACTGACCTGAATTTCTTTCCAGGATAAGAATCTGTGTCAGATCACCAAATAAATCCATCTGTTCCACACAAATATTTCACTTGGATTGCTGCTCTTCCCTGGATACACCTCAGTGCCAGGATCTGAGTACCTGGACAGGATATTCTGCAGTCCCCTACTTTTGATGTGTCACTGGTGTGCAAGAGAGCTGTCCCAGAGCACAAATGGGAGCAGTTCCCGAGGTCAGAATCGACTGGAATAGGGGAAGAGCCAGAGCAGCATTCTCCTCTGTCCCCTGTGAAGGGCAGCCCAGATCTGGGTGTGCTGAGGAAGCTCTGGGGTTCATTGATGCCTCTGCAGCAGGGCCAGGAGGATGCACTGCAGAGGGAGTGCATCCCTGCAGCCCTGCTGCTCCCAGCCTGAGGCTGCACCACGGGGACCACAGGGGAAAGCAGGGCAGGGTGAGGGCAGGGTGAGACACCCCCAGTCAGAGAGGGAAGGAGCCCAACAAATGCCTGGGGATGAGGCAGGAGTGACCCTGAGCCCCCTGGGATGGGGCAGGAGTGACCCTGAGCCCCCTGGGGTGGGGCAGGAGTGACCCTGAGCCCCCTGGGATGAGGCAGGAGTGACCCTGAGCCCCCTGGGATGGGGCAGGAATGACCCTGAGCCCCCAGCCCGAGGCAGGAGTGACCCTGAGCCCCCTGGGATGGGGCAGGAGTGACCCTGAGCCCCCTGGGATGGGGCAGGAGTGACCCTGAGCCCCCTGGGATGGGGCAGGAGTGACCCTGAGCCCCCAGCCCAAGGCAGGAGTGACCCTGAGCCCCCAGCCCAAGGCAGGAGTGACCCTGAGCCCCCTGGGGTGGGGCAGGAGTGACCCTGAGCCCCCAGCCCAAGGCAGGAGTGACCCTGAGCCCCCAGCCCAAGGCAGGAGTGACCCTGAGCCCCCTGGGATGGGGCAGCAGTGACCCTGAGCCCCCAGCCCAAGGCAGGAGTGACCCTGAGCCCCCCAGCACGAGGCAGGCTCAGGAGCCTGGCGCAGCAAACTGGGTGAGTGTGAGCTCTGCTGTGTCCACAGCAGCTCCTGGAGCTCCAGCAGCAGAAATAGAACCTGGCAGGGGTTTGGGTTGGGGTTTTGGCTCCGTGGGTGAGCCTGGAGTCACTGCTGAGTCAGGCTGGAGTGACAGGTGAGCACAGGGGGCTGGGGCTGCTGCAGGAATGTCCCAGCCAGGCCAGAGGAGCCATGGAAACATTGCCAGGTTCCTCCATCCTGTCCCAGCCAGGTGAGAAGCACCTGCAGGGCTGGCCGAGCCCTGCACACAGGAGCTGCTGGAGAGAAGGACAGGAAGGAGCTGGAAGGAGATTGAAGGACAGGAAGGAGCTGGAGCTGCTGAAGAGAGTCCAGAGCTCCGAGATGATCAGAGGGATGGGACAGCTCTGCTGGAAGGAAAGGCTGGGAGAGCTGGGAATGCTCAGCCTGGAGAGGAGAAGCTTTGGGGTGAGCTCATTGTGGCCTTCGAGTACCCAAAGGAGCAAACAAAAAAAATTCCCAAAGAAATGTTGTGGCATGATGTAATTTGATTTAAAATGGGAACTGGATGAGGGCAGGATCCTGAGGTGGCTGGAACAGGAATGTGGAGCACACAGGACAAGGACAAAACAGAGTATGGTAGGGAAAGAGTGAATTTGTGCTGCACAAAATAAATAATCTTTGCTGGGAGCCTTCTGGAGGGGTATAAAAGACATTTAAAGAATAGTGGGGAGGAAAAAAGCAGGAAGAGAAGGCAAAGCAGGGAAAAGGCCAGCAGAACAGAGTGGTTTGGTGCAGTGCCACGCAGGATACACGGGGTCAGTTTGGCTGCTGATCTGTGTCATGTTCTGCTGTCACTGCTGATCTCCAGACAGCTCAGGCACTGCCCCTGTGCAGCTGTGCCAAGCCAGGCTGGGCAAAAATGGTCTCAGGAAAAAGAAAAGGAAAAATCCATCCTGAATCTCTCCTTACAAAATGTCCTGTGGCTAAAATAGAAGGAAAATAGCAGGATTTGGTTCTTGGTAATAAAACTTTAAATTGTAGAGGAGGATTCTTATAATGCAAGAAATTCCTCCCTGTGAGGGTGGGGAGGGGCTGGAATGAATTCCCAGGGAGCTGTGGCTGCCCCTGGATCCCTGGCAGTGCCCAAGGCCAGGCTGGAGCCCCCTGGGACAGTGGGAGCTGTCCCTGCCATGGCAGGGGTGGCACTGGGTGGGATTCGGGTCCCTTCCAGCCCCACCCATTCCAGGATTCTTGATTTTTCCTGTAACATTTTCTAGCTTTGCAGTGTTCCTGTGGTCCAGGGTCTGATATTCCCTTCCTTTAATCCCAGGATCAATAAAAAATCAGGCTTGAATTCAATGTACACTGAAATGGGATGGCCCCAAGCAGTTCTGGGTGAGAACAGGAATTGTCAGCAGCCTGGGAAGGAATTTCCAACCCCTCTTCCTGCACAGCTTTTCTTTTCATGTGAACCCCCTGGATTTTAAAATAAAGATTCCTCAGCTACAGACTCAGACTCTCCCTCTACCACAGTTCCTGCCTCTGTTCTGCATTTCAAAAGAGCGGATTTGTCAGAAATAGGCAAGAGGGATCTGGAGGGAGCATCAGCTGTGGAACAGGGGCAGGGCACTGGGTTGGAGGAAAAAGGATCCCTGAGCTGAAACAAGGTGTAAATAAACAGATATTTATGCTATTTTAGTGTCTGTGGGGCCCAGCCATGGCTGTCATGGATTTAAAAGCACTTGGCATTAACCCCCAAAAGTTTCTCTTCATTTCTGCCCCTCCCAGAGGAGATGGGGGTGCACAGGGCTGTCCCCGTCCCACAGAAAACTCCTGCTGGCTTGAGAAATTGTGGAAGGGGCAAACAGTGGGCTTGTTAGCTAAAGGAGCGAGACAAAGTTGAGAAGCAAGAAGAAGCTGATAAGGAGCTCTTTTTAGGGCTGTAATTAAAGGAGATTGAGAGAAGAAAGATAAGAGAACTTTGTAGCTGGACGAAGTATTTTTAGAAAGTTAGCTGAAGTCACTATAACTTTCACTAATAGTGTTATGTTGACTTATTGTGGCTAATAGTTAGGGTAGAAGAAGCATAAACAATTAGAAAGTGCATAAAAGGTCAGCCATGCTCAATAACAAAGAGTTGCCACCTGAGACTGCTTGTGGTCTCTGCTTTGTGTCGTGACCGCCTCGACAGCGACGAGAAATCAGGAGCAAGAATATTCTCCTGAATTGGGTGGAATTGTAGCAGACTCAGGCACCTTTGTGTCCCTAGTTAAAGGTGGGTCCCTAATTAAAAGTCCAGAGAATTCAAGAAAAGAGTCCCAATTTCTTCAGGTGCTTTGGGATGCAGGTATTTATTAGGGCATGCGGTGGATAAAGGTGGACAGAAACACTTGGTGGGTGAGGTCACAGCACTGGAGAGGTTTTCCTGTGTGGAATTCTGTGGAATTTCCTTTATTTTTATGTGTGATTTAAGGAGGGACAGTAATTAGTGGATAGCTGTGAATAATGTCCAGGTTCAAATTGCTCTTCCTCACTGCTTTGTGTCGCTTTGGGCAAATCCTCCATTCTTTACTCATAAATTGTCAATATCTCAGGGGGAATCAGCGCTTGTAGAGTTCTCCCCCAAAACTTCTACAAACCTGGATATTTCATCTTCAGCTTTTTAATATCATCTTGCTCTGGGATGAGCCTCCAGAATGTTATTGATATGTCAAAATGTCACAGATGAGAATGGGAACAAGTGACAAAAGGCTGATTGACAAAAATAAAACACACATTTTTGCACATGAAATGGAAGGAAATAAATAAATCCTGGTAAAAGATCCCCTGACCTGCTCAGCTCCATCACAGCTGCATTTCCTCAGCACTGCTTGGTGCCTCCAGGGTGGGAATCAGGCACAACAATGGGAGATAATTCCTCACAGTGGATATTGTCACTGTGGGCAGTGATGTGGTCAGTGAAGGCAGGGCTGGAGCAGCTTTTCTGAGGTGAAATTCCTCTTGCTTTGTGCAAAGAACAGAACAGAAGGACAAAACCCAAGAAAATTTCTGGTTATGCCAGAGCCAGGGCACAAAAAGGGCTTTAAATAGAGGCCCCCCAGGAAAAGGGATCAGGGTGGGGTGCAGGGGAGCCTGGCTCATTTTCAGTCCCATTTCTGTGTGGTATTCACATAATTCTTTGAACAGAGAGAGGCATAATTCTTTCTCCCAGGATTTTCCTAGGAAGCTGAAAGTCTGTGAGAAAGCTCAAAGAAGAAAAATTCTTATCTTCACTTGCTGCGTCTGTTGTTTGGCACATGTGGAATGTGTTATGGAGATTGTTTACCAAAAGGGGTTTGTTAATTGGGCACTGGTGATGGTGTTTTGGATTGTTTGATGTCCTGGATTGCCAAGAAAATTGTGTTCTATTCACCATCTGTATGGCAGTTGTTTTCTGTTCATTGGGCACTTTTCCTTATCTCTTCCACACCCACGCCTCCCCCCAGCAGGACACCTGCTGATAAGAGGCCATTGAATGTCTCTGCATGGCTGATAAGAACTACAGCATCCCATTGGGAGATGTGAGCCCAGAGGGAGGAGCCAAGCATTCCTGCCTGGATATAATCTGGAGGTTCTGGAACACCAGCCAAGCATTCCTGCCTGGATATAATCTGGAGATTCTGGAACACCAGCCAAGCATTCCTACCCGGATATAATCTGGAGATTCTGGAACACCAGCCAAGCATTCCTGCCTGGATATAATCTGGAGATTCTGGAACACCAGCACGGCTTCTGCACTGGATTTCCCAGAGGAACAGCAGCTGCCTCTTCCCCTGGATCTCCAGAGGAAGACTCCACCCTTCTCCAGGATCCCTGCTCCAGCAGAACCACCCCTGACACTGCAGGAGGGCTGAGCCACAATTCCAATGGGACTGCTGCCAGCACCCTGACCCACAGGGTGCCAGGTTGGGTTCTGACTCTGGCAGTGTTGGTTTAGTTCACTGCACTGTTTATTTTATTTTTTATTTTCTTCCCTAATAAAGAACTGTCATTCCTGCTCCCATATTGTCACTGTCATATTTTCTGAAAAATCCCTTTGCCAGGATTTCTTCTCCTGGGAAGACGAGAAGTCTCATAGAAAAAACAACATTATCTCATGTGCTTCTCCCTGTTTTGCTGGTTTGGAATGTGGCTGGAGATTGTTTGCCAACAGGTGCATGTTTGATTGGTTTTATGTGAATTGTTTTTACTTAATGACCAATCACTGTCCAGCTGTGTCAGACTCTGAAGAGTCAGTCACCAGTTTTTCATTATCATTCTTTTGTAACCTTCTGTCTGCATCCTTTCTCTATTCTGTAGTATAGTTTTAGTATAGTATTCTTTAACATAAAATACATACATAAAATAATAAATTAGCCTTCTAAGAACATGGAGTCAGATTCTCAATTCCTCCCGTCATCCTGGAGACCCAGCAAACACCACACCATATTTTTGCCTGAAAGCCCCCTTTAATTTCAAATTCATAACAATTTGGAGGGAGGGGGTTTACATTTTCCATTTCAGAGGAGGCTCCTGCCCTCCTTAGCAGACACCAGGTCCAAACTGAGACAATTGACCAATTATGTCAAAGTTGGGTTGTGACTGTCTGTAAGGGCTCACAGGTTTTCTCACATACTGCAGTATATAGTGTAGAATTAGGATAGTTTAGTATAACATAGTACAGCTTAATAAAGCAATTGATCAGCCTCCTGATCATGGAATCAAACCTCTCATTCGCTGGCTGGGGATTGCCTTGCTGTGATAACTTCCCTGCCAAATCCCAGCCTGCAGCCACATCTGCTGAGCCTGCAGGAGCAGGTGCCCTTGTAATGTGATCTGAAAGCTTTTAAAGCTGCATTGATCAGCTGCAGGGCCTGCCCCTATTGATTGATTGATTGGGGCCTGCAACTGCACACTCCATCAATGGACCAAAAATGGGCAGGGAGCAGCAGCAATGATCTGATCCCCAAAGCCCTGCTGGTGGATTGGCTTCCTTAAATGGAACTTTAAATGGGGCTCCAAATGACTGGACTGCAGGCAATTATCTTCTAGCCAGCTTCCAGCTTGATTCTATACATTATTTATCCTCTGGAGACATGCTGGGCTTTAGTTCTAATCCAGGAAAACATAATGGGAGCTACACAGCAGCTCTGAAAAGCAAAGCAAGGTCAGGGCTCTGGGCAGGCCTGAAACACTCCAATAAAAGCATTTGGAGGCAAATGTATCACCAAATAGCTGGAATATGGGTGTGTTGGTAAAAAAAAAGTCTGAATTATCTAAAAAATCTCAATAATTCTGGATTTTACTCCTAGCTTTTGGGAGGTAAGGATTAATTAGAGCAGCCTCAGTTGATGTTTTGCTCTCTGGGCAGGAAGGGACTGTGTGAGGGAAGAGAACTGGAGCCAGGACAGCTGATGGGTTTTGTCCAGGTGTGGGGCTGTCACTGCAGAGCACCAAACGTGCCTCCCTCCCCAGGGAGTGACAGGAGCCCGGGCAGGGCTGGGGCTCTGCCCCTTTTGAGGACAGCCCCAAAACTGTGCCCTCACAGCACCCCCCAAAATCCAACCCAGCCTTGTCCTGCTCCTTGCAATCCTGCCACAACTCCTGCTGATGCAAAGGGGGCAGATCAGCCTCAGGAAACCCTGGGTGAGCTCAGCAGGATCCTCTGCTCACCCTGGTTGGGGCTGAAATCAGGAACATCCATCACATCTCACATCTGCCCGTCCCTGGTCTCTGGCAATAATGGATTGCTGACCCTTTGAGTCCCTTCCTTCTGGGTAACCACAAATGGGGGATGTGCCTTTGTTCATAATTCATTCCCCCCGTGGCCAAGGCTGAGGTCAGCAAATGGCATTTGCTAATGGTCCCTCCATCCCCCCCTTCCTCACGGGCAGGTAATTTAATAGAGCTGATGTCTATATCCTTTAATAAATTGAATTAAAAACGTTGCAGCAGCTGCACGTGGAATAGAATCTCCAGCTGTTCAGCAGTAATTTATTACTTTATTCCTGGCTGTTCCAGACAGGTGCATCTCAGAGTGCTGCAGATCTGGGGCAGTGGATGGGAGTGTGGATCTGCCAGCCTGGTCAGAGAGAAAAGCCAGATAAACCTTCCCAGGAATTGTTCTGGGGAGTCTTGAGAAGGCTGAGAGAAAGAATTAAACCAATCTTGCAGCTGGTGTTTTGCACAGCTGTTTTCTCATGTTTACCAAAGGGTGTTTTCTTAATTAGCCAGTGGTGTTGGGGTGTTAATTAAATGACCAATCAGGTGCACCTGTATCAGAAGGGTGTATAAAGGAATGATAAACTGATAAACTCAGGTTAGCCTGGAGACAGTCAGAGTTTGTGTCACCTCACTGCTGTTCCAGACTCAGCAGTGACATGAGACCCCCCCCACCTGACACCACAACAGGAATAAATCCAGGGAAATCACAGACCTGGGCTCTGTGTGGGTGCAGCTGGGCAATTTTTGTCCTCTCTCATTTTTATTGGAGTCACTGTTTATGTTCCATGAGAACTGGGGATTTCTGGGGTCACAGGGGGGCTGAATTCAGGTCCCTACCCCGCTGTGGAAGTGCTCAGGAAATCACCTTCAGCCATCTCTGCTGCTGCTCCTAAAGCTGTTCCTGCCTGGGTTTTCTGGAGCAGGTGAAGATTTGCTCTTGTGTCAAAGCTGTGACATTGCCTGTCCAGGGAGGGCCTGATCCACAGAAATAAACCCCAGTGACACCAACCTTGGGACCAGCCTTGCTCTGACACCTCAAAACTGCCAGGAATTTTATTTTAAAATAAAATAGCCCTGAGCAAGGCATGGGTAGTGACAGCCAGTGTCATGTCCATAACAGAGGTGCCCTTAAATGTTTATAAATTTCACATTTTCTTTAACATTCTGATAGCCAGCCCTGACTCTGTATTTCAGCCCATGCTCCTTCCTTCACAGTGCAGTAATTAATCAAGTAACTCATAAATAACCATTAACAAACTCACCATTGATAACCTGTACCTAAAAACACCCCAAGAGAATCTAAAGAATATAATATAAAATGTAAAGAATATAAAGACTATAATATTAAAAATATATAAATATATAAATTCCAGCCTTTCCCTAAAGGGCTGGAACAAACACAGCCTGTTCCACCTCCTGCTCCCCATGCAGTGCTCAGGGGTTTAACTGGGCCCCACCTGCAGCTCCCCAGCTCAAAGCCCAACTTGGTCAGTCCATGGGGGGTTTTAGTGCCCAGCCCAGCCCAGCCCCCTGTGCAGCCTTGGCTGCAGTGGGGCTCAGATGGCAAATCTGCATCCCAATGATCCTGGGCTTGCAAAGCCAATTTTGTGCCTGGATGTGTAAATTCCTCCTGTAGCAGGGGCTGCAGGTCTGGTGTGACAAGGAGCTGCCCCTGCACAGGCTGGCACAGGGCAGGGCACACACAGCAATTCCTTTGTGGAGAGACACAGCTCCATTCTGCAGCAGGATCAACAGCACAGCATCAACACAAGGCACTGAGGGAAATGTCCCCGTTTGGGGTTCATTTTGCAGGGTCTAATTTTGGAGCAGCTCAGGAGGAGCCAGTGGGTGTCTGTGGTGTTTTATGAGCAAATGCAACAGGAACATCCTTGGGAACCATTGCCAGGGCCACTGAAATAATCTGAACTCCATATTTAGCCGGGACAATCCAAATCTCCTTTGAAGCTGATTCATGGTTTTGATGCTTCTTGAGATCTGCAGATGAAAAGCTCCGGAACAGGACATTATTATGGCTATTATCATGTATAGAAATATATTATTATTATATATTAATGTTATATATATCAATAATGTATAATATGCCATATAGAATGTAAAACATATATTATATATATATATTATATATATATAATATATATATATATAATATAAATATATAATATATAATATATAATATATAATATATTATCTATAATATATAATATATAATATATAATATATATATATAATATATAATATATTATATATTATATATTATATATTATATATTATATATTATATATTATATATTATATATTATATATTATATAGTGTATTGTATCTAGTATATATTATATTTTTATTATATTCTATACAATGTTACTATTATAGATTAATATCATATATATGAATATTATAAGATATTATTTTTATTATCATCTATAGAAACACCCACTGAAATGAAATCACTGGCAAAACCTCAATGCTTCCTCTCCTCTTCATTTTCCTCCATCCCTTAACTCTGTTTCTTTGATGAACCCTTACATTTCAGGAGCCTAGGTTTTAATGCTCCTTTTGGAGCTGAACAAAGTGTGGTAGGAGTGAGCTGCTCGCAGAGGAAGCTCAGAGGGATCAGTTCCAAATGTTCCTGAGGAGTTTGTCAGCCCTGGAGACTTTGCTGAGCAGTGTGGGAGGAAGGAGAGAAGGGAGGACCTATACTTTCCCACTCCATGGGAGCTGGATCAAACCCCCTCAGGCTGCTCAGATGAAATCCTGCCGTACCTGGTGTCACACAGACAGTTCTGTCTGCACAAACAGCTCGATGGAAATTACAGGGCTGGAGAAAAGGGATTTCCTAGTTCCAAGCCTCCACTGAGGCTCTGAACTCCAATGTTCACCCTCCACCCCCACATGCCTCAGCTGAGCATCTGCACGGATGTGAAAGAGGGAACAATGACTACTTGAGCAGATTCCAAGGAAAAAGGAAAAGGTTTTTCCTGCACCTCACCAGCAGCTCACAAAAATCCAGAATTTCAGGGCTCAGGATCAAATTTTCAAGTTCAGTCCTTGTAGAAAATTCTGGAAGTCGTGTTCCCAAAGGGGTCAGGAGTTGGGCTGGGTGAGATTTAGAGCCAAGAATAATGGGTGACATTTGGATTTGTGGCCACCAAAGTGGAATAAAAGCCAAATTAAAGAGTTACAAATGCCAGGAGCAGGGCTGGGGGTTTTTCATGTGCTGCTCCCATGGATTTTCCCTTTCTGTAGGGAGATTTCAGGCCAGGAATTGTTAATGAGGCAGATTCATTGTGGGACTACCCACAAGTGGCCTTGGCTGGTCCTGAAATTGAGGACAAACTGGATTTTAATGATTTACCAAATGGTAAAAATATTTCTTTTGGCATCTATTTCACCATTTTAAGCATTTTACAATTATTTACCATGTGATCATAATGGAAAAAAACCCATAAAAGCTGAAAGTGTTACATACAGAATTTTCTAAACACTACAGAGCTTAACTGGGGTTAAACATTACAGAAGGAGGATAAAAAAGTCAATATCTGAACTTCAGTTCATTGTATAAATCTACAACTGCTCTGGGAAAAAATATGCATTATCACTTAATTAAAAACTTTGTCATAGGGAAACAAGGCAACTGAGCAATAATGCTCACCATTATGGCATTTTAAAATAAAATATGGGAGGGCAAAAGAGATTCTAAAGCAAAAGTTAGAATGGGAGTTTTTTTCTTTTTAATAGTATATATAAAAATTCTGAACAAATGAAAGTAGGATTAAAAAATAGAGCTGGAGGCAATGGATGATGCACAGAATCCCAGGCTGGTTTGGATTTGAAAGGACCTTTAACCCCACCTGGGTAGGAACCTTCCCCTGGGCCAGGCTGCTCCACCCTGCTGCATCTTTCCCCTTCCCATTTCCCCAAAGCTGCACACTGGACAATTTCTGAGACTTTTACTGAGCTTTTTTTTCTGAGAATTTTACTGAGCTCTTCTCAGTGGGAATCCTGGAGGAAAAAGAGGTTAAAGGAGTAGCTTGTACAGCAGGCAGTGCAAAGCAGCAGCAAAGAGCTTTTATTGCTGCTAATTCCTGCAAGAAATGAAAAAAAAAAAAAAAAAATCAAGTTTTCCCCAGCCCAGCCCTTCTTCCAAGAAGTGCCAGTGATGGAGAATCGTTGCTGACTCACTCAGTGCCCGAGAGGGCTCCTTTAAAGAAGAAAATTGCTGCAGCATTCTCTGCATGCATCAAAGATTATTGCTGCTCTCAGAGGAAGATCCATGACCACATGGGAAAGGATTCAGCAGCATCTCATGGCAGCTGCAGCCGTGGATCTTTATTTTAAAGCAATTTAAAAATTCCTTTTGACTGGGGCTGGGAGAGGGGAGGAAAGCGAGAGAGGAAGAGAGAAAAGAGAAACAAAAGTCAGGTTGTGGGAGAAGCGTGAGCTGTCTCCATCACTGCCACTGCGGGAGGGGCTCGGGCGGAGGAGCTGGGGAGTGACTCAGCATCTTCCTCCTCAGCATCCTCCTCCTCCTCAGCATCCTCCTCCTCCTCCTCAGCATCCTCCTCCTCCTCAGCATCCTCCTCCTCCTCAGCATCCTCCTCCTGCGGCAAAGGGGCCGGGGCACCGCCCGCCCTTCTCCAGCAGCAATCCCTGCAGGACAGCCCCGGCCATGCCAGACCCCTCCCTGCAGCTGCTCCCCCCTGCCCCAAACCCTCCCTGCCCAAACCAGCGCCCTCCAAAGCCACCCTGTCACCCTGGCCTTGGCTGATCCTGAAATTGAGGATTCTGGATTTTAAAATCCACAAACTGGTTTTAATGCTTTGTCAAATGGTAAAATGTTTCTTTTTGCATCTATTTCACCATTTAAGGTATTTTACAATTATTTACTGTGTGATCATAATGGAAAAAAAAACATAAAATCTACCCCTATTCCCCTAAACTCTGAGCCCCTTCCCAGGGTCTGGCTCCAGAAGGAGCATCAGCAGAGCTGGGATGTTCCCCCCTTCCTGCAGGGACAGAGCTGGGATGTTCCCATCCTCCTGCAGGGACAGAGCTGGGATGTTCCCCCCTTCCTGCAGGGACAGAGCTGGGATGTTCCCATCTTCCTGCAGGGACAGAGCTGGGATGTTCCCATCCTCCTGCAGAGACAGAGCTGGGATGTTCCCATCCTCCTGCAGGGACAGAGCTGGGATGTTCCCCCCTTCCTGCAGGGACAGAGCTGGGATGTTCCCACCTCCTGCAGGGACTGAGCTGGGATGTTCCCCCCTTCCTGCAGGCCCAGCATCAGCAGTGCTGGGACGTTCCCAGCTCCCTCTGCAATCCAGGCAGACCACCACCCTCCCTGGGATCTGCAGGAATTGCTGTTCACTCCCACTCTGCCATTTCACCGCCCACTCACCAAGAGCAGCTGATCCCTCTTGCCCTGCACCCCTCCGAACTCTTACAGGACTGTGATTGATTTAATAATTGTCATGGGAGCAAGAAAAGGGGGAAGGGGGACAAACTGGCAGACCCACAGAGCTGAGGCTGCTCTCCTGTGGCAGCAGCACAGGAAGGTGCTCATGGGACAAACACCTGGGTTTGTTTTGTCAGGAGGCTGAGGGCAGGTGGGGAACCCAATCCCATAGTGGGGAATCCAATCTACAGCAGGGAACCCAATCCCACAGTGGGGAACCCGATCCCACAGTGGGGAACTGGGCTCTTCCCACCCCTGCTGCAGGACTGGGCCCGGTTCCTGCAGCCTGGACTTGGTGCCCACAGGCTCTGCCATGTGCCAGGGCTTGGGAAAGGTGGCAGGAGTGAGGGAGAAGAGCCCCAAGGCTGTTACAAACCTGGGTGTTTCCATCTGTTCTCTCTATTCCTTATTTAACACCTTCCTCCTGACTGTTGCTGATTTGGGGTGTAAACGGACTCCCCCCCCATCCAATTTTATCTGGCCTCACTAAAAACCAAACCACCTTCCCTGGGACAAATCTGTTCTGCTCCCATGGACGTCCCAATTCTCTGTTGCAGCTTTTTTGGCTCGTTGGGGTGAGTTTGATGTGGTATAAAACACAAACTGCAGCTCTCAGGGTGGTGCCTGCAGGTGCTAAAAGCCTGTTTAACCCTCTGGGAGTTGGGGCACAACAGGAATTGCTGATGGAGAAGGGAAACGGGCTCTTTGCAGCCCTTGCCTGGCTTGCAGCAATTCTGCTGCTGGCCAAAGGTGGCCTGGAGCTCCTCCTTTCTGCGGGACTCTCCTCCTCTCTCCTCCCAGGCTGGTGCAGCATTGAACCTTTGCCAGGAGCTGGACCTGCTGCAGAAGCAGCAGCAGCTTTGCAGAGGGAGGAGGGAGCAGGCAGGTGGAGTAAATGCTCTCCCTGGGCTCCTCTTGACAGCAGGGCTCACACAGCCCCTCCTCCTCCTCCTCAGAGCATTCACAAATCCCTGGGTCCCACCACTGCATTTGGAAAAAGCACAGGACTCTGCCAAGGGCTCCTGCAGGGAGCTTCCCCTCATCTGCCCCTGGAAAAGGTCCAGTCCCTCTCTGCCACATCCCATTCCTCCCCAAGGATGCAGAGATGCTCCAGGTTTGTCCTGGGGCTGTCTCTGATGCTCTCCTGACACCCTGGAGTTCCTGCAGGAGCTTTTCCCCTCCAGAAGTCCAGCAGAAGGAGTTCCTGCTCTCCCTGCCCTCCCTTATCCCCCAGACTGCAGCTGCCGGGAGAGAATTCCCAGAAGGAGGCGCTGGAGAAGCCCCAAATTCCCCAAGTTTTTCCCCAGGGACCTGCAAATCCAGGATTAACCCTTGCTGCATCCTTTTCCTTCCCCTCCCACAGCACCTCCCAGCTCTGTGCAGCTGCTCCAGGGGTGAGGAGCTCCCGAGGGCTGATTTGGGTCAGGAGAGAGGGATGGCAGCTCCAGATTTGGACACTCTTGCCCAGCCCAAATGAGATCTGCAGGAGGTTTTTGGTTGGGCTTTTTTCCCCTCCTCTGAGCTCAGTGGCTGCCTCCTGTTTTATTCAGCAGCTGCATTTCTGTCAGGAATTACTCCTCCCTTCCCCTTGGTTCACCCCCAGCTCTTCACACACACACACACCTGAAGGAAACAGCCCCAAAAGGCACCTGCACGTGCCTCTGGCTGGGCTTTGCTCCCTCCTGGCTGTGCAGGAGCTGCCAAAACACCTCCTCCTTCTGCAGCCAAAGCTGCAGACTCAGAGCCTCCATCCAGCTTTGTGGTCTCCAAACAAACATTCAGGTGTTCCCAAAATGAAAGGTGATTTTAGTGACAGGAGCAGCCCAGCTTGTGCCACCTGTGTGCTCAGATCCCTGGGAAGAAGCCCTGCCACACTCCCAAAGCAATAAATCCAGCAGAAGGAGCAACAGCCTCACAGAGATGTGTCTGGGGAATAGGAAAATTTCCTCTTTACTCTCTTCACCTGCACACTGAAAAGAGAAGGGGAGAGGGAAACCAAGTTGCTTGTAACCAAATTAAAATCAAACAACCCCCAAAAAGTATTCAAGGAATTGCTTTCCATGATGTGCTACTGGCATAAAAGCAAAGCCTCTTTTCCTGAAATCTAAAAATTTAGCTTGAAATCATAAGAAGCAATTTTGAAATCTTTTTCCCAGTACTTCAAAACTGCAGCCTGTACAAAATCTTCCCTGACACCTTCTAGAGGCCATTTCCCCTCAGGAGGACAAACCTCTGTCCCAACTGGCCATGAATGCCATCTCCATGGCTCATTGTTACTGCCACACGGTGCAGGGCCACCTCAGTCAGGTGGAGACTGTGAGGTCACAAATTCTGAGAGAGAGCCTGCAGTGGAATTAGGGGAACAAAAGCTGGGAAGGGAAATGTTCACCAGAAAACAGAGACACCAGAGCTGCTGTCTTGGGTTTCTGTGTTTGAGATGACCCCAAGGTGTTAGAAAGTCTCTTTTTTTCTGCCCCACGACCAAAGAAGAAGTCGAGATTGGTCGGTTCTGCTTTTCAAGATTGTTTATTTTCTCTTATCTATTCCATTCTTTCTCTGCCCTGCTGAGATCTGTCCAGCAGGTGGGTTGAGGCACAGTCCCTGCCCTTGGGGTGGTGTTGGCTTTTTATACTAAAAACTATGTGTATTTTATTTACAATAATTTTCCAAAACCTATCACCTCTGTTAGACAGTCTGTCTCTCTACTCTAAAGCAATCCAAAAGTGCCACCATCACAGCAGAGGATGGAGGAGGAGAAGAAGAAGAAGAAGAAGGAGAAGAAGGAGGAGAAGAAGGAGAAGAAGGAGAAGAAGAAGAAGAAGAAGGAGAAGGAGAAGGAGACGAAGGACAGGACCCGCCCAGATTCCTCCATCTTGCCTCTTGAACCCCCATTCTAAATCCCCAACATTCTACTTTTTCACCCTGTGACAAATTCACTGTCATTCTACTCAAACTCTTGTGGCTTGTAACTCCTCACACAAAGTTGGTAATTGTTTCCATGGGCTAAAATCGAAGGCACAGGGGTCTTTGACTCTGTGCCAAGGTCTCTGAGCCCCCTGCCAGGGTCCCCAGTCCTCCAGGGCAGCCAGAGCAATGTCCTGGGTTCTGACACTGCTGCTTTGCAGAGCAGCTGTGAGGGCGTGTGAGGAGTGACTGACTCACCCAAAGTTCTCCTTCAATCTGCTGACAGCCGTTTCTGGGGTGTCTGTGAACTCACATCTGCTTTTCTCAGGGTATGAGAGGCCTCCTGAGCCTCTGAACACCAAGGAAACATTTCCCAAACCATGCAGGATTTTCCTCTAACACAGAGCCAGCTCATGACCCTCCCCACCCCTTCTGTAGTGTCACAGAGAGATGCAAACCTCTCCTTCTCAACCACACAAAAATCTTCAGGTGTTTTATCCTCTACCAACTGAAGATTTCCAGGAATTCCAGTCCAAGGCACAGAACTGGGAGGGAGGACCTTGGCTGGATATATAATGCACATGTAGCAACTCAAACCGTGGCACAAACACTCCTGGTTTGATGATTCACTGAATTCCTCACTTGAAACCCCTTTACTGCCATCTCTTCCCTCCTGGTTATTTCTTGCTCCCATTGTTTTGTCACTTTGGTGCCTTTATCCCCCAAAAAGAGCTTTGTTCCAAGGCCACTGGAACACTGCAGTGCGGTGCTGTGGGTCAGAGAGCTCTCCCAGCTTTCCCAAAGGTCATTCCAGCTGCACCAGGCACAAACCAGGGAGAATCCTCCCCAAAACTTCCCCTGCAAACCAACAATGCTACCCAGCTGTTTTATTGTGGAGTGGAAGGTGTAACAGGACCTTCCTTCAGCCTTTGAAATGTCCTTTTTACAGCTGTACAAACAGCCTCTCATGGATCCCATGGGAGAAGCAGGAAAATGGGAAATAAAGGAGAAATCTGCCTCATCCTTCCCAATCCCCTGCCTGTTCTCTGCAGCCCCAGGTCAGGTGCCTTGTCCTGCCTCAGGACAAATGGCCAGGCTGTTCTTCTGGAAAAGCAGAGTCAAAGGTTCTGGAAAAGCAGAGTCAAAGGTTCTGGAAAAGCAGAGCTGAAGGTTGCTCTGGAAAAGCAGAGTTAAAGGTTGTTCTCCTGGAAAAGCAGAGTCAAAGGTTCTGGAAAAGCAGAGTTGAAGGTTGCTCTGGAAAAGCAGAGTTAAAGGTTGTTCTCCTGGAAAAGTAGAGTCAAAGGTTGATCTGGAAAAGCAGAGTCAAAGGTTCTGGAAAAGCAGAGTTGAAGGTTGCTCTGGAAAAGCAGAGTCAAAGGTTGTTCTCCCAGAAGAGCAGAGTTAAAGCCATTTCCAGGCAGTTCTGATGGCCCTGCTTAGGAATTAGCAGAGCCTTGAAGATTTAGCTCCGATTTTTTGCCATGGAGGCCTCAAAAGTGCAGCCCTTGCACTGCTGGGGGAATTTCACCCCTTTGCCATGGGCCAGCCTGGGAAATGTCCCACAATTAATGTTCCACTTCCCTGGTAGTTAATTACTGGTGCCAGTTTCAGTAATACATTTCTTTTCTATAAAAGCCAAACTGATGCTGTAATTTCTACCAAGCTGAAGGCTTTGAAAGGGTCTGAAATTGTCACAACATAAGTGCTGGAATACTAAAAATTACTGAACATCCTTAAGGTCTTGTCCAGAAAAACAGGCTCTGAACTCCTTTTGGTATCAGTTAAATCTAGAGGAAACACCTTGGGAATGGGATTGTGGGAAGAATAATAAATGTATATTTAACAAAGCAGAAAAATATTATTATGTAGATGAAACTAATTGAAAAGAATTGGTAAAGATTTATTCATGTGAACATGATTAAAGAATCCAATTAAAATGTCTGAAACAGAAGGTTTAATACTCAAGATTTTACCATTTAAGGTTTTATTGAAGGTTATAGAGAGGACTAAGAGATAGAGGTGTTAAAGGGGAAAAAAAGGAAAACCCAGCTGCAGTGTAAATGGAAGTGAAGTATTTGTCAAAAAATTGCACAGAGAAAAATATATAAAAATATTTCCCTAAAAAATATTGCAAAAATTAAAACCAGCAACTCCTTATCTTCACTTATCAGTAGTGCCAATAAAAACCATGATGCTCCCAGTAACCTCTCATCCAGGCTGGGTAATTTATAATTTCATCTCTGCCTCAGAGTGGTGCAAAGCCCTTTTCTCTCCAGAAGGAGAAGTGCCAGGGATGAAATAGCTGGAATGGAGGCGAGTATTTGCAGACCTCTGCAAACCTTCCAATTAAGTGATGCTATTAAAATAAACCCAGAGTGATGGGGGTGGTTCCATCCCACAGAAAACCTGGGCTCCATCCCTGAGGACAGCTCAGGAGTGTGCAGCCTGCAGGGAGGGCTGGGGTGAGAGGTGAGCTGCTTTGGCTGCAGAATTCAGAGATTTTTATTCACAGACTGCAGAGCTGAGCACATTCAGCTGCCTTGAGCCACCTCACTGCAGCACAGCTCTCCCAGCTTTATTTCTCCCTGGGATCTCTATTTTGTGGGCAGCAGCTCATGCCAGACTGGGAAATAAAGGGATTTTTACATCTTCCCAAGAAATGCTTTTCACTTGTGCCTGTGGAGATATGATTCACTCACTCAGGGTGCCTTTGTGAACACCCTACATGGATTTTATTGCTGCCTCTGCAGCAAGGGGAAAAAATATCCCAAAGATTGAAATAACTGAATTATAGTGAAAGTATTCCTGAGCTGTTCATCGCCTTTCTGTGACCAAAGGAAGAACATCCTGTAATTCTCTGCTTCAGCTCTCTGCAGATAAAACCACAACTCTAAAATCTTTCTGCTTTTTAATTGTCCATGCAGCCCACAAATAAATGCTCTTTTGGAGCATTTTTATCTTTCTTTTCATTCATACTGGACATTTTTGGGAAGGAAATGAAGTCATTATGAGCCTTCCTGTGCTCTCAGCTGTGTTGTAAATGCAGTTTTCTCTCTTCACCCTGTCACCAACAGGACTTACTTAAGCTGGCACAGCAAAAATGGGCAAATAGGGAAATATTTCACTGCTCCAGTCTGGATATTGCTGCTGCTTTGAGGATCCAACTCCCAAAACATGAAGGATATGAAATCTGTCCTGTTGAACCAGCTGCACTTGTTCAAGCACATGTTCCTTCAGCAGCCAGCCCTCAACCAACACCACAAAAATCAAATTATTGTTAAAGACCACTTATATCTTTGCAGGGTTCCCAGAGCAGCTTTTTAGGGCGTAACAAAGCTCAGCTCAGCTGAGATCATCAGGTGGCCTAAGTGAGGACTTCAGTGAGTCCTAAAGTCAGGACCAGATAAACCCAGCTCAAACCCAGCTCCTGGTGCCACCCTGGGGCTGTTGGGTCCAGCCCTTGCTCCTCACATGGGCAGAAATGCAATTAAAGCAAGGAGACTACAAATTAATAAATTATCTCCTTCCAAAAGGGCTGGGAGGGTTTTGTCAGGAGTTTTATTTGTCTGGAGAAGCTGCCCCATCCCTGGAAGTGCCCAAGGCCAGGCTTGGCCTGCAGGAAGGGCCCATGGCAGGGGGTGGAAAAAAGATCTTTTTTAAGGTCCCTTCCACCCAAAGCACTCCAGGATTTGGCCAAAAACCCTCTCAGCTGATGATTAATTGCTGGAAGCAAAAGCAGAACATGAATTTAATTGATTCTGGGAGATAAGAACCAGCCCTGGGAGCTGCCATCACATGTTGAGGCCTAGTTCGGAGGCCTGATCCAACAAGTAAACAAAGCTAATTAATGAATCTTCTAATTAAGTGTTCCCTGATACAGCTTGGATAAAAGAATTGGCTGCCTGCTTCCTCCAGCTCCTGTAATCAAGAGACAGAACAAACTCAAAGTGAGCAAATTGCTTCTACTGTGTGCAGAAATTGCTGTAAATAATAGTAAAATAATGAAAGATGCCCAGGCACTTGCTATATCTGGCACCAACAAAGCAAACAGTGGTTCAAAGGAGATAAATTAAACACTTATTTGCATTTCTTCTGAGTCTCCCAGAGACTGTAGTTCAGTCCTTGCAGACAAAATTCTGCTTTGGTTTGGAAATTCCTGTGAGTGTTGCCTCATATTAAAAGGACTGCTTGGAATATAGGAAGAGGAGTTCCTAAAATGTGAGATTTTGTTCCAATTTATCAAGATAGATCAGAGCATTTTCTTTTGCCTGTTTTAATTCAACTCATCCAGACACTTTGATATAATTTTAGACAAGACCTGACATCAGAGCTATTGATCATATTTAGCTGTGGGAGTGCCTGATTCCCCACTTCCTCAGAGCTGGGCTTTTATGAGGTAGAAATTATTTTTTTAAAAAGGAAAACCAATGTTTTTGCCTTTTTTTTTTTTTTTTTACTCAGGACTGCTTGATCTCTGTGTAAATCCCAGCTAAGCAGGCTCAGCTCCTTCTGTGCTTCTGCAATAAAAGCAGCAGCAGAAGACACCAACAATGAAGACTCTACCTGAAATGCCCCTGTTGCTGTTTCTGATGGGAAATTCTTTGCTTAAAAAAGGATAAAAAGGCAAAACCCCCCCAGAGTTCACTGGGGGCATTCAGGTAATTTCCTGGTGCTCACTGAGGCCCAGCCCAGGGCTCAGGTCTGAGCTTTTCCTTGAGGAAATGCCAGCTGCAGGTGGGGATGTGTTATTTATGGATGCAGCAGAGGGAAAGGAATGAACAGGAATGCTTTGCCAGGGAGTTGCTGTTCTTCCTCGGGCAGCAGCGGGATTTGGAATCATGGAATGGGTTGGGTTGGGAGGGACCTCAAAATTCATCCAGTGCCACCCCCTGCTATAGGCAGGGACCCCTCCTCTCGGGTTTTGTGTTGCTGAAATGACTCCCGAGGTATTAAAGAGTCTTTTTTCGCAGCCCTGCAACTGAAGAAGTCGAGATTCTTGGGTTCTGCTTTTCAAGGTTGTTTATTTTCTCTTATCTATTCCATTCTTTCTCTGCCCTGCTGAGATCTGTCCAGCAGGTCGGGTTGTGGCACAGTCCCTGCTCTTGGGGTGGTGTTGGCTTTTTATACTAAGAACTACATGTACTTTATTTACAATAATTTTCCAATACCTATCACCTCTGTTAGACAGTCTGTCTCTACTCTAAACCAATCCAGAAGTGTCACCATCACAGCAGAAGATGGAGGACAAGAAGAAGGAGAAGGACAGGACCTGCCCAGATTCCTCCATCTTGCCTCTTGAACCCCATTCTAAATCCCCAACATTCTACTTTTTCACCCTGTGACAAATTCACTATCATTCTATTCAAACCTTGTGGCTTGTAACTCCTCACACAAAGTTGGTAATGGTTTCCATGGGCTAAAATCAAAGGCACAGGTGTTTTTGACTCTGTGCCAAGGTCTCTGAGCCCCCTGCCAGGGTCTCAAATCACCCAGGGCAGCCAGAGCAATGTCCTGGGTTCTGACATCCTCCCACTGTCCCATGCTGCTCCAACCTGGCCTTGGACACTTGCAGGGATGGGGCACAGCTGCCTTTCCATTTCTGCATCATCCCTCTGAATAATTTGCATTATTTGGGTCACCCAGGGAATGTTTTCAAGAGGTGAACCCGGGTTTGGGATTCTCTGCCTGAAGTGTTGGTGACCTGGGGACACTCACAGGCAGTAAGGGAGCAGCTTCAGCTCCACCAGGGCGAAGGAGGACAGTGCTGAGCTGCTGCAGGCGAGACAAATGGCACAGCCCACTCCATCCTGGCTGGAACCAGCCCTGCTTGATCCCCTTCCTCTGCTCACAATATTGATTTTTCTAACACACATCCAGGGGCTTGATTATCCTCTGCATGAAGGCAGAAAGCAGCAAAAGGGACACAAAGGGAATGGTGGAATCTGGCAGCACTGCCCTGTGCCTGGAAATAGGAGTTTGGGGAGCAGGATGCCTTCAGGAATGCCTTTCTTTTCCTTGGAGTACCAAAGCTCCATCCTCACCCTGAGTCCCACGGAGGTTCCACACTGCAGGGCTGGCTGCAGACACCCATCCTCCTCCCCATGCTCCTGGCACACAGCAAAGGATTTTCCACTGAAAAAAATGTGAGAAGGAATATTAACAGCCCACAGTTACACAGCTTGTTTTGCTGGGATCTGAGGTGCAGTGGTTTTTACAAGCTGAGGTACATTCTTTTATTAATACGTGGTATAAGAAATGATAGCATTAATAATTAAATCTTGTGCTCAGGTTGCTGTAGGGCAGATTAGCATAAATCCACTGGCATGAAACAAGGTATTTCAGTTTGCAGGAGCTGAGAAAATATCCCAGAAAATATCAGCTCCCTGAATCCCTGACCAACATGCTGGGAATCCTCCTCTCTACAGTGTCTCTATCCCTCATTTCTCACCCTTTCAAGCCCAATCTCTGCTAAAGATAAAATAGATTAGCACAGAAGACTCTACCTCTGCATGTTCTGAATAATGAATGGCTGCTCTGACATGCATGAATGCAGCTACGACTCAATTTAGAAACAAATGGTGAATAAAAATCCAGGCAAAGCCGAGCTTGCAGTGCTGGCTGCTGAGAGCAGCTGCACTGATCTGCAGGAGGACCCTGCAGATTTGCAGAATAAAGTCTCCCAGCAGCTCTGCTGGGATATAAGTGACACTTCAGCCTTGATGAGCTCTTGGTGCAGTTTATTCCACCCAGAATGAGCTCCGATGAGCAGGGACTGCAGCTCTGTACCTCCGAGAGGCCGTTGCCCTTCACAGCTCAATGATCCTCGTGTTTAAATTCCCTGAAACTTGTGGAGAAGCTGTCATACAACAGGTGATGTTCCGTGTAAGGCCATTGGAAAATAGCAGGAAATACATTAAATCCACCCTGCTCTACCTTTCCCTGCTATTAAATAAACATTTATTTGTGCCAGAAATACCCAATTAGCACTGCAATTACTGACAGGCACATTAATTCATATACATTACAAAGTCCTTTCTCTTTCTTTGGGAAGAACCTCAGCATTTTTGTGGTATCTGTCTAATAGATGTCCCCCAATCTTTACTGACTTTTGTTCCTTCTTGAGAAAACTTTTTTGTGATATATTTGCCCTTCTGACTCCAAGAGATGAATTCTCATTGTCTTTTTGAGCCTCCCATGCAGTCTGTGCTCAATACATCTCTAATTTACCTCTGATAAATCTCTACTACATAAATGCTGTTTTGTTTTAATTAACAGTGGTAATAGCCTGGCCAGAGGTAGCTGCAATGCAGCTGTCCAATTTAATCTTTGTATTAGCCAGATTAGACAAGGATAAATATCCTGTCCCTGTGATCCATGTCTCAGACAGACTTGGCTCCAGGGAATCTCAAGGAACCAGGCATCAGCATGTTCTGCCAGGACTGAGAACCACCTGTGTCTGCTGCTGCTGCTTTCATGTAATGAAAGGACAAATAACACTGCCAGGCTTCCCCTGAAGTGCCCGAGGCCAGGTTGGATGGGGCTTGGAGCAGCCTGGGACAGTGGGAGGTGTCCGTGCCCATGGAAGGGTGGGACTGGATGGGCTTTAAGGTGCCTCCCAACCCAAACAATTCCATTATCCCTAATTACCCGGTTATTAGGGACCACTTGTAACAAAGGACATGGGGAGGATGCAGGGGCTCAAAGAGCACTCATGCCTTGTGCTAACTAAAAACTGAAGGGAAAAAAATATACTATTTACACATCTGGGGGTTCTGAGCTGCAGCCAGGGTTGGGTGTCCCACAGTCTCACCGAGGCAACCTCAGCCACAGCCTGGGGCTTGCAGCACATTCCCAAAGCTTGTGCCAGGGCAGCTGTGGAGAGACAGAGCAGGGGTGTTAAACACAGCCTTGGCAGGCTGGGGGGTGCAGATAGACCTGAGGGGAGCTGGATCTGAAAGGGCAGTGGTGGGCCTGAAGGGGGTCGGGAGATGCCCCAGGAGGGCCCGAGGCTGCGCCCAAGGAGGGCTGAGACAGGGCTGAGCCGATGAGGTGGGGCCGAGCCAGGGCTGGTCCAGAGCCGGCCGATCACAGACATCCCTTCCCTGCCGTGAAGGGCAGCGCAGGCCGGAAATACCCGGAGCTGTCCAGGCATCCCTTCACTGCGGGACTGCCCGGAGCTGTCCAGGCATCCTTCCCTTTGGAGATGGCCGGAGCTGTCCAGGCATCCCTTCCCTTCGGGGATGGCCGGAGCTGTCCAGGCATCCCTTCCCTTCGGGGATGGCCGGAGCTGTCCAGGCATCCCTTCCCTTCGGGGATGGCCGGAGCTGACCAGGCATCCCTTCCCTTCGGAGATGGCCGGACCTGACCAGGCATCACCGGGGCGAGGTTCGGCCCGTGCAGCTCAGGCATCGCAGCAGTGAGGGAGGGAATGAATGCCTGCATCACTCCGGGCATCCCCTCCCCGCGGCGGAGCCTGGACCACTCCGGGCGTCGCCTCTCGGGGCGATGTCGCCGCGCCCCGCCCCGTCCCCGCTCCGCCCGCCCTCCCCACGCATAAATACCGGGCTGCGGGCGGCGCCCGCCGCAGAGCCGTCGCCGGAGCCCCTGCAGCCATGAGCTCGTACGGCTACGACCCGTTCTTCCCGTCCTACAAGCGGCGCTACGCGGACAGCCCGCGCATCCATGTGTCGGTGCGCAGCGGCGGCGGCTTCGGCTCGGCGCGCTCCGCGTACTCCAGCCTGTCCGCGCCCGTGTCCTCCGTGTCCGTGCGCCGCAGCTACGCCACCTCCAGCGCCTCTAGCTCGCTGCTGCACTCGGTGGACAGCCTGGACCTGAGCCAGGTGGCCGCCATCAGCAACGACCTCAAGTCCATCCGCAGCCAGGAGCGAGCGCAGCTGCAGGACCTCAACGACCGCTTCGCCTGCTTCATCGAGCGCGTCCACGAGCTGGAGCAGCAGAACAAGGTGCTGGAGGCCGAGCTGCTGGTGCTGCGGCAGAAGCACGCCGAGCCCTCCCGCTTCCGCGCGCTGTACGAGCAGGAGATCCGCGAGCTGCGCCTGGCCGCGGAGGAGGCGACGAGCGAGAAGCAGGCGCTGCAGGGCGAGCGGGAGAGCCTGGAGGAGACGCTGCGCGGGCTGCAGGCGCGCTACGAGGAGGAGGTGCTGAGCCGCGAGGACGCGGAGGCGCGGCTGCTCGAGGTGCGCAAGGGCGCGGACGAGGCGGCGCTGGCGCGGGCGGAGCTGGAGAAGCGCGTGGACAGCCTGCTGGACGAGCTGGCCTTCCTCAAGAAGGTGCACGAGGAGGAGCTGGCCGAGCTGCAGGCGCAGATCCAGTACGCGCACCTGTCCGTGGAGATGGACGTGTCGGCCAAGCCCGATCTGTCGGCCGCGCTGCGCGACATCCGCGCGCAGTACGAGAAGCTGGCGGCGCGCAACATGCAGAACGCCGAGGAGTGGTTCCGCAGCCGCTTCACCGTGCTCAGCGAGAGCGCCGCCAAGAACACGGACGCCGTGCGAGCCGCCAAGGACGAGGTGTCCGAGAGCCGCCGCCTGCTCAAAGCCAAGACGCTGGAGATCGAGGCCACCCGCGGCATGAACGAGGCGCTGGAGAAGCAGCTGCAGGAGCTGGAAGAGAAGCAGAGCGCGGATATCTCCGCCCTGCAGGTGAGGGATGGCGGCTGGAAGGGTCCCTCAGGGCAGGAGGGTCGGGGTCCCTCTGGGGAGGGGATGAGGGGGTGTGCAGGGTTCTGCAGGTCGGGAGAAGCTGGGGTTTGAAGGGTCCTGAGGATGCAGGGATGGTGGGGTTTGCAGGACTCTGCAGGTGAGGGGATGATGGGGTTTGCAGGACTCTGCAGGCGAGGGGATGATAGTGTTTGCAGGGCTCTGCAGGCAACAGGGGTCAGGTTTTACAGGGTTCTGCAGGTGAGGGGTTTCAGGGCTCTGCAGGTGAAGGAATGGACATCGGGGTGGGAAGGGTTCTGCAGGTGAAAGGATGAATGTTGGGGTTTGAAGGGTTCTGCAGGTGAGGGGGGTCAGGGTTTGCTGGGTTCCACAGGTGAGAGGAGTTGGGGTCTGCAGAGTCTCCCAGATGAGGGGATCAGGTTTGTGGGGGGTATCGGCGGCATCACTCCTGGTTCCTGCTGTGCCCGTGCTGCAGAGAAGGCATCCTGCAATCACACTGCAGAGTGCCACAGAGCTCTAGAGCAGGATGTGGTGTGGAAATACAGACCCAAATCAGGATCTGAATAACCAAAATCATACCAGAGATGGGGACACTGCATACCTAAAATGTGAGGTGTTATAAAATCAGAATGCAAAATGCCCCTGATAAAGCCCAATATCCGTGTGCCCATGTGCTGATTCAGCCTGAACTATACAAAAAAAATAATGGAATCATGGAATATCCTGAGTTGGAAGGGACCTGCAAGGATCATCAATGGATATCCCTGAGCTAAAATTAGAAAAAGCACTTAGAGGACAAAATCAAAATGAAACAATGCACAGATTTCACAGATGCTTTAGCACTTGGGTACCAGAAAATTGGGCTCTTTGTGTTAAATAGGACTGGAATAATGTGGAGTAGAAAACCTGCCAGGAATTATGCTTTTTGGCTGAGGGTGGAGTGGGAGCTGTGCAGTTTCTGTCTGCTAGAGCAAGATCAAATTAAAAGGATTGGAGAAATTCCTTGTGATTATTGCTAGGCTTGAGAGAACAGAATTTTATGCTGTCAATATTGTTCCATCCAACAGGATACAATCAACAAATTGGAGAATGAGCTGAGAACCACAAAGAGTGAGATGGCTCGGTACTTGAAGGAATATCAGGACCTGCTCAATGTGAAAATGGCCCTGGACATTGAAATTGCAGCTTATAGGTATGGTGGGGGATGTTCTAATGAGCCAGAGCTCAGAGCAGTTCCCATTCTCTTCAGAAAAATTCAGGGTATTTATCATTCCCCCAGCAGAAATTTTCAGAGATCTGTGGCAGAGTTTAGTCAGTTCCTCTCTATGTGCGCACAGAATTTTTAGTTTGGCAATAAATGATCTCAGTTCTCCATCCTGACAGATAAAAGTACCCGTTCTGTACTTGGGGAAGAGATTTTATATCAATGGAATTCCTCAATACCAAATGGCTCATTCTCAAAATGGGAAATCCCTCAAATGCCCTCAAGAATAGGGATTTTTTTCTGACTTGTAAATCTACAAATTAAATATTTCAGTAGAATTGCTGCTAAATAACTGTGATATTTATCTCAGGTACTGAGAGATTTTGATGTTGGAACAGAATTTCAGTGGAAGCCACAAGGAGGAATACTGAGAGAGCAGCTCCAAGCCTTGTCTGACAGCTCAGCAGCAAATGGTTACAGCTGCAGGGTGGCAAAATACACCTCTAGTTTCACTTGCCACAGGGACCTGGTCCTAGAGAGGTTTTAAGGAGAGGTATTAATCCCCCCACAATGGGCACATCTGAAGAAATGATTCCAAGAAAATAGGGCAGCATTGGCACAATGTGCACCACCAGCCCTGCATTAATAACCACATGTGCAGTCTGCAGGGCTCCTGCTGCAGCACAACCACCTCATTTCCCCTCGCTTCTATTTCTCCCTGCCAGGAAACTGCTGGAGGGGGAGGAGACCCGGCTGAGCTTCACCAGCGTGGGCAGCATCACCAGTGGCTACAGCCAGAGTGCCCCCACCTTTGGCAGGTCTGCCTACAGCGGCCTCCAGGCCAGCTCCTACCTGATGACCACCCGCTCCTTCCCCACCTACTACTCCAGCCACGTGCAGGAGGAGCAGATTGAAATCGAGGAAACCATCGAGGCTGCTAAAGCAGGAGAGGCCAAGGCAGCTCCTGCAGAAGAGGGTGAGGAGGAGGAGAAGGAGGAAGGAGAGGAAGAAGCAGGAGAAGAGGCTGAAGAAGAGGAGGAAGGTACTTGTAGTTACTTTTAAATCCCTTTTATTTATGCTGCACCCTGCTCCTATGGGATAAACCCCAGAAATCCCAATGATTAAATCTAATGATTAAAGCTCTTTCCCTTCCTACTCCTGTGAGCCAAAGGATGGTGGGGTTAAGCACATGGAATTTACCAGGAAAGTCTGAATATTGAATGGGAGATAAGGTCAAGTGTTCAAATCAGGCACATTACAGGTTTCCAAAACCCCCATGATAACGCTCAGGTGTTACAGACATCCTCAGAAAGAAGGACCAAGGACATCCTGAGCTAAATATGAATTCCTGGAGAGCAGCCTGAGATAATGGGAACATCAGCTGATGTGTGGGGTTGGAATTACTGGGTTAAGTGCATGGCACCATCACTGCTCTGCCAGGCATTGGTGGCCATTGAACTGTGAGGGGTTCATTACTGTAAAGTTTAATTATAGTGAAATTACAGCTAATTAAAGAGCCAATTGGAGAGCAGTGAAAGATAATTCAGGTCTTTGGATAAGGCTCTAAGCACTGAGTCCAGAACTGATATTTTTCAAGGCCATGATTGTTTTTATGAAGTGTTTCACTCCCCCTGAAATCCAGGAGAAGCTGCTTGTGCAGTTCTGCTGTAGCTGCCAAAATGTGTGGGGTTGAAGGGGGTTCCCACTGAACTGGCATCAGGAATTGTACCTGGATGTGAAATATCTTTGTGTCCTTCACAGGTGCTAAGGAGGAATCAGAAGAAGCCAAAGAGGGTGAGGAAGAGGAAGGAGAAGGGGAAGAAACAGCAGCAGAAGAAGGAGAGGAGTCCCAGGAAGCTGCTGAGGAAGCTGCTGAGGAGGAGAAGGAAGAGAAGGAAGCAGCAGGAAAGGAAGAGAGCGAAGGCAAGAAGAAGGCTTGATCTGAGGGCAGCTTTCCATCAGAACCAACGACTGACTGAGCTCCAGCTGCAGTCTCACCTATTTAATTCAGTGACCACTGAGTTCCAGTTCATGATTATGATGTTTCTCCCTGTGCAGAGTCTGAGTTTGCTTGCAGAGCACCCAAGGCTTGCTCCCCGAGTGCCGCATGGTTCCACGTATGAGTTCAGGGCTTCTGTCCTTCCTGGGTGACCCAGAACCTTAACATTTCAAATGGGGGGGAAAGAAGTGCTAGGAATGAAAGGTTACCTTTAACTTGCATTTAAACTAATTCTGGAAACGGTGGGTGGGGGAAATGATGGAGGCTTCATTAAGTACGTGCAATAAAGCTGTCAATAAAGTTCAGAAATGCTTACATGGATTCCTCGTGCATGTCCTGTGTCATTGATGCCCTGAAAACGTTGATAAAGGGCTTTATCCCACTCTTCTTGTGAATGAGAAGTGGGGAAAATCTCTTGGGTGTAAGATTTCACACATTTTATAGCAATACCCTGGGGTGTGGGGGTGGCTGGGATGGGTCTCACTGGCTGAGGGTGCAACAAGCACAAGCTCCCTTCTGAAAAATGGGAATTTTATCAAACCAACACAGAGGGGAAAAGCAAATGTGGCTGTTAAATTGTGGCAGGAGGCTGTTCAGTGTCTGAAGGGTCAGTGAGGAGAGGGAAGAACAATTTAGGGGGCAGGTGAGGCTTGGAGCAAAGACTTATCTTCAAAAATAACATTAGAATCATAACGTGAGGAGCAGTGAGAAGGGTAGATGGTGCAGGGGAAGGAGTTGCCTCTCTCCCCCAGGTGCTGTCTGAACTCAGCCCTGGCTGAAGGCCCTGTCTCATTTTCTTCTGAGAACTTCCCAGGGCCTTTTAAAGTTTTGGCTGAGCTAAAAAAAGGCACAAAAAAAGGAGCATCTCAAGAGCAGCACAGCCTGGCAGTTCCACAAGCTCTGAGCCTGTCAGTGTTCAATTGCCTAAAGCTGATGCAGAAAATTAAACCTTGTAAGGGCAAGCACTGGGCCAATGCTGCAAATCAAACCAGTTTTAAATAAACTAAACCCATGGAAATTTGAGTTAAAATAGGCATTAATGGCTGCACTAAACTTTACAGAAAGATTTGTCTGGATGAGTTTTTGCACAGGATTTTGGGGTAACTTGATTTTATGCACTGGTGATGTGGTGTCAGTGGGTTTGCATTGGTTCCCCTCAATGGCTTTGTCCAGAGAGAAAGGAAATCTTTTTTATACAAGTCTTAGGGGGGTACCAAAAGCATCTCCATGTTTAAAGGGTGTTAAAAAAGATTACCATGGATGAAGCAAGCAATTAAGATTATTATTTTCTTCCACATTCCCAAGAAATGGAAGAAAAAGAAGCTTAGTCAAACCATTCAGAAAAGCAGTAATTCCAGTAACTCTCAGTTCCAGTATCATTTCCAATCTCTTTTCCCCCCCAATTTCTCTAGGAGTTTGATGCTTTTGAGAACCAGAAGTAAAATAATTTTCACTTTCTTCAGCAACACCTCTTAAATATTTCTTTTTACATTTCCCTCCTGCTTTTAATGGAGATTTTTCTCCCCATGTTTATGCAGAGCCATTGCTACAAAGCAGATTTTATTTTCCCTCTGCAGGACAGGGGTGAGGAGAAATGGGGGAGCTTGCAGTGCTCTTCACAGAGCACTTAATATTTCTTTTTTACATTTCCCTCCTCTTTTAATGGAGATCTTTCTCCCTGTTTTTAAATATTTCTTTTTACATTTCCCTCCTCTTTTAATGGAGATTTTTCTCCCTGTGTTTATGCAGAGCTTTGTTACAAAGCAGATTTTATTTTCCCTCTGCAGGACAGGGGTGAGGAGAACTGGAGGAACCTGCAGTGCTCTTCACAGAGAGCATTCAGAGCTGTGAGGGATGGGGGGAGCTGCTGCCCGGGGCTGTGACAGCCCCAGCTCCCCCAGCCGACTGTTGGGGCTGCTGCTCAGAGATAAGAAGTGGGAGCTGCTTCTCAGAAATGGGAGCTGCTTCTGGGAACTGCCCAAGTGCAGGGAGGGACACCTGGCACTCAGCTGGGGGAGAGGGGCTGCTCCTGAGGAGGGAAATCCTGTTCCAGCCCTGGTCAGAGCCCACCAGGACCACCAAAGGCAGAGCAGAGCTGGACGGCTCGGCTGGAGAGAGCAGTGACCAGGGGTGGAGGGACAGGACAGGGGGAACAGCTTCAAACTGACAGGGAGGAGCTTTAGATGGGATATTGGGAAGGAATTCCTTATTCAGAGGATCTTGAGGAGCTGGGATGGAATTCCCAGAGAAGCTGGGGCTGCCACTGGAACCCTGGCAGTGCCCAAGGCCAGGCTGGACAGGGCTTGGAGCAGCCTGGGACAGTGGGAGGTGTCCCTGCCCATGGGCAGGTGGGACTGGATGGGCTTTAAGGTCCCTTCCAACCCAAACCATTCCATGATAATATCAAATCCTGCCTTTCTCCAAGCACTCTGAGCTCCTTTAACTCTTCCAACCCCAAGTTTTCATCCCCTTCACAATGTTTTTTTGCTGACTAACTCCTCCTTTCCTCAGCCCTTTGCATCCCTCTTGGATCTGGGAAGCGAAGCTCCCCGTGCACCCAGAGCTGCACCCAGAGCTGCAGCAGCTCTGCCCTCTCTCCTGCAGCCGTTCCCAGGCTCATCCCTGCTCCCTGGGTTATTTTTAATGCGTTGCAGCTCTGCAGGGCTGAGTCAGCCCCAGCAGGAGCTGCAGCAGGGCTGACTCTGCAGGGGCCACCAGGCTGGGCCCCCACTCCTGTCCTGCTGCCCAGCCTGGTGGGGGGAGCCTGGGCTGGGCTCCTGTGCCCCAGCAGCCCCCAGGGCTGTGGGATGGATCCTGCTGCCAGCACTTTCCTTACCTTGGAAAACCCAGGCGCTGCCTTTGACGCAATGCAGTAAAAGCTGGCACAGGGAGGCTCGGGAGAAACTTTCACCCGAGTTGCAGCTGCAAGTGAAGCCAGAAGTGTCCTGGGGGTCTTTCCTGCTCTTTGGGTCTGGATCAGGCTGAGATCTCATCGCAGGGAGGTGCTGGATGCTTTCCCTGAGGTGCACACACACCACCTCCCACCCCCTCTCCCTCACGAGGGGAACACCTGTACAGAGCACCCACAGCCCAGAAATTCACCTTTAATAACCAAACAATTAACAGCCCATCGTTTCCTGCCACCCAGATTAGTTAAGGATCCTTTAATCCTGAAAGAGCAGCAATAAAGCCCAAATGTGGATGGGGAGAGCACAAGCCCTGATGACTGGAGAAAATTCTGGTGCCTGACTCAGCTCCCTGGCAAACGCATCCTGTTTGTGTTTTGTAACGCTTCTCAGTTTGTTCCCACCTGGAATTTTGTTCTGGGATGCTGAAAAATAGCCCTGGCATCTCCACAACCCAGCACAGGGAAAAGATCCTGGTTTAGAGCCCTCCAGCTCTTGAAGCCACAGTGGTCTAAATATCCCACCTTAAAAAAGATGCAGAAATCTTCACTGTAAATTCCTTTAATTATTATTTTTCCCTGCATGGATTTTTTTTCCTATTGTTTAATGAACTTCTCTGTCTGAAAATAATTATTCCCATCACTGGTTCTGTGCAGTCTGGAGGAGTAATTGGTGCAGAACAGGCAAATAACATCCTATTTATGCCTCTCTGCCCGGGAATTGTGCTCTCCTTTGAAACTGTTTGATTGCAGATGTCAGTAGACAAAACCTCTTGGCACCATTAAATATTAATCAGTTCTTACAGTTTTATAAACATTTAGAAATGTGTTAACCACTTGCTTGTTCCTCTTAGGACTTGCTGGGAACATCTGCAATGGGAAATGGGCTAAATACCCAAATCCAGTGTGTTAGAGCAGGGGGAAAAATACACTTGTGGGTAATAACTGAAAGCTGTGAGATGTTTAGGGTGGGAAAGGGGTGAAATGAGGATGCTGTGCAACGCAACGTTTGCCTCCCCAAACCACCCAGGGGATGGATGTACCCTGGGTTGGTCCAGCCCCCATCCCAGGAGCAATCCTGGATTGCCCAAGTGCAAACGGAACCAAACCCACACAAATGAAGATTTTGGGAGCTGGGTCCCACCAGGACTGGAGAGAAAGAAGCTGGAAAGGAATCCCAGCATGAAAACCAGCCTGGCTGGGATCCCACCTGCTCAGGTTCAATGCTCCTCAGTCTCCTGCTGACACCAACATTGAATCCCCGTGCAAGGTGACCCCTCCTGTCCATGCTGCAGTCCCAGTTTCCACTGTGAGGGATGGGTTTTGCAGTTCTGGACATTTTAGTGGCTTCTAGAACTTATTTGGAAGCACACACACATAATTCCATGTTAAATATTGGTCTCTGGTTTAGTGCTGGTGTTTTCCTGAAAATTGTGTTTAAATCTAAGGGGAAAACACCTTCAATTCTCACAAACCTTTGGGCACTTTGCGTTTTGACACAATTTGATGTAGGTACCAAAAAACAGGGGAGTGCTGAACTCCTTACTCCTAAAGGTAAAGTTATTTTTGTGTCACACCCACACAGGACTACCGTGAAGCTGCTGTTTAATTTGTTAATTCTGCCTTAATTAAACATCACTCAGCAGCCAAGCTGCTGAGCACAGATTCCCATAATTGATAGCAGCAGGAGAAACATCCATTGGTTTGCTCCACAAAGACACCCAGATTCATTTGGAAGCCTTATCTGCTGTGGGCTCTCCACCACTTCTCCAGTGAAGAATGTGCTGAACCCTTTCAATTAAAAACTCCTTGATCTTCAGTTATTGATGGGGCGAAGGCACATGGAAATTCTAGATTTTGATCAGACCCTCAGTCAGGCAACAGATTTCAGGGTAGTCCACAGCCTGAATCCAGGCATGAAAGTTATTGGCATTTCTTTGTGAGTTGTGGGAGATGGGGCAGCATCTGCAATCTTCATTTTCCTTTTGAAATGGGAAATAAACACAAAATGAATCCTATAATGACAATTAATTCCCACGCTGGAGTTGGGGCTTTATCTTCTTCCTTTTTTTTTGCTTTGTTCTTAACAAAAGAACAAATTAACCTCCTTTGGTTCATTTTTGATTTTAGAATTTTGTGTTTAGAGGCAAATTGAACTTTTTGATCATTGGACCCAGAGAATAAATAAGGAGGTTCCTATAAAATTAAGGCAAGAGGGGTAAAATAACCAGAACCAAGCCTGCTCTGAGGACCTCATGGGGGCTTGGTTGAGTCCCTTAATGAGTTTTTGCTCAGCTGAGTGACAAACTGGTGCCACAGAAGATGCCACACCCAGCCTCTCTCCCCAGGAAAAATCAAGGAATTATTTGGAAATTGGCTCTCTGTGTGTGGATGTTGGGGTGTAAAGAGGACAACAATACTTGGAGCAGATTTTAACATTTTTTGGCTCAGCACAAGCAGGATTGAGGGTTTAGAGTGCTTCCCCTTCCTAAAAAAAACAATTGCAACCCCTCTAAGCACCTCAAGGCCAGGCAGAGGTGTTCAATGGATTCCTCTTTCCTCTAGAAAATTTGGGATGTAGCTCTTATTTTCTTAATCCAGCCTTTGTGTTAGAGGAAATTTGTCCATCATATCCAATTCCCAAGGCACAGAACATCCTGAGCTGGATGGGACCCCCAAGGACCATCAAAGTCCAACTCCTAGACAAATGAGAACACTAAGGAAAGGAACCTCAACAAATTATCAACCCATGCAGCTGCATTCCCATTCAGGAGAGAGCATCCAGCTTAGAGAGGGGTTAAAATGGGAAGAAGTCATCAGAACAAGTAATGTTTTCATATTGACCTTTATTGAGCAAGAACTGCTGTGACTGTTTTTTACATCAAACAACAAAAGGTTGCGTACTGTGCATGTCAACAAGGTTCTCCCAGGAGCAAAAGTCCACCCTAATTGCACCAGTGAGGTAAACATAATTAGTTATAAGTAGCTTTTTTTTCTTTTTAAGGCTAGGAGAGTTCTGGTTCTCATGAATACTCTATTACTGTTTTCGGTTTGGTTTTGGCTCAGTTGGTTCTTTGCATAATACATCTGAACTCGCTCCTCAGATATGTCCCTCCAACAGCTCAGGAAATTCAGAAAAGCTTCCTCTGCACATTTCATCTCATGCACTAGTAGTAGTAGTATTTTTTTTGTAGATCCCCAAGCTCTGTGGAGGGAGTACATCTTGAGCCTGCATGCATTCCCCCCCCCTTCCCTATATTGCACGAAAAAGTAAAATACTGTGTGTCTGGAGCCACCGTGAGAGAACCCGATCTGCTTTGAAGCCGTCACCCACATGCATTTTGCAGCTGTCTATGGCTTAACCTTTTGCACCGACCCAAGCTCTTGAATTGGTTTGAATTTTAGCTATGGTTGCTTTTATTCGCTCTCTTTAATCTCCTTTACTACAGCATGTGAAGTGACTTTCTCCACTTTTTTGGTGGACACCAACTTCTCCTCAAAGCTTTCTTCATGCTCCTCCACCTTCTGAGTGACGGTCACCGACTTCGTGATGAACGTGGTGCCGCTGTCCCCGCCCTCCCCAGTGATTTTCTCTGCTTTTTTGGTTACTACGATTTTCTCAGCCTTGTCATCCACGGGGCTCACGTCAAGGCCGTTAGTGACCACTCCCTTGTCTTCCTCCTCCTTCTCTTTGGATTCCCCCTCCTTCTTCTCCTCCACCTCCCCGTTGACCGCAATGTCCTCTTTCCTGGACTCCTTCTCAGCCTCGGCACTCACTTTCGTTACCTTGGTGACAGTGATGGTCTCTTCCACCACAGCCTTGGCATCCTTGCCTGGGGAGGGAGGTTTCTCTGGGGACCGGGGCTTCTCGGGGCTCACGGCCTTCTCGGGGGTGCGCGGCTTCTCGGGGCTGGCCGGCTTCTCGGGGGGTGCCAGCTTCTCCAGGGCCACAGCCTTCTCTGGGGTGGCAGCCTTCTCGGGGGTCACAGCCTTTTCTGGGGTCACAGCCTTCTCGGGGGTGGCAGGTTTCTCAGGCGTCACAGCCTTTTCAGGGGTGGCAGGTTTCTCTGGGGAGGTCACCTTAGGTGTGGCAGGTTTCTCTGGAGATGCCGCTTTCAGCTCCTCCTTGGCCACCTTCTCTGCTTTCTCCACCTTCTGTTCTTTTGCTGCTTCCACGGCTTTTTCTTTGGGGGCGGCCTTGGCCGGCTCTGTTACAGGGGATTTGGGGGGGGACTTTACGGGAGGTGTTTTGACCTTCTCTGCCTTTGCTGGTACCTCTTCAGCTTTGCCCTTGGCCTCAGGTTTTTCCTCCTCTTCCTCAGCTTCCTCCCCTTCTTCCTTTTCCTCGATTTCTTCTTTTTCAGAGCCACCTTCTTCTGCAGCATCAGATTTTGCAGCTTCTTCTTCCTCCTCTGCTTCCTCTTCCTCCTTCTCTTCCTCCTCAGCTGCAGCTTCTTGTTCTGCAGGGGCCTTCTCAGAAACTTCTTCCTCTGCAGCTTCTTCTGCTTTTTCTTCCTCCTGTTCCTCTTGCTGTGCCTTGGCTGCCATTTCTTCTGCGATGGCTGCCAGGGCATCTTCCATTTCAGACTTTTCATCCTCCACCTTTGTCTCTTCAATGATTTCTTCTACAAACTTGTGCTGGACCTTCAGCTTTGGTGGTTCGATTTTTGTTTTCTGGATTTTGGTGGATGCTATTGTGACAGATGGTTGTCTGTGTGTGAATATGGGACCAGTAATGCTTCCAGAGAAGGCACTGAATCTTGTCTCCTCACCCTCCAGCAGCTTCCTAAGGGAATCAAGAGGAGAGAAAAAAAAGAAAATGAGCATAAAAAACCAAAATAAGGGACAGCTATGGGAATAATTGTGTCTGTCCCATCCTTGGAAGTGTCCAAGGCCAGGCTGGATGGGGCTTGGAGCAGCCTGGGATCGTGGAAGCTGTCCCCACTTTGGGATGGGCTTTAAAGCCTCTTCCATCCCAAACCATTCCAGGATTCTATAATATTTCCCTGCTGTACTATTCCCCTGCCAGCAGGATGGAACCAGTTTGCTGTAGAATGTGCTGGAACTGACCAGGGCCATCCACTGCTCACAGCTCCAGCCCAGCTTTCCTTGAATCTGCTCTTTTTCCAAACTCACATTCAGCAGTTTTTAGCTTAGTATTGCTTATGGCTAGTGTGACACCTTCAGTGTTCAGTTAAAATTCATCTTCACTGTCAGAAAGCTTCATTATGGGGTAAATCAGCAGGGATTAGGACAAACTAACTAATTGAATAGGATTCATTATGACTTAGGCAAACAGAACTTGACACAGTCAACAGACCCAAATCAAATATTGTGTCTGAGACAGTCACTGCTGATTAGAGCATGTGTTCTAATTTAATAATTTGGGCATCCGCCTTTTCTTTGTGGGAATATGAGAACTGGAGGCTTCAGCTGACTTTGGCAGCAGCCAGATACAGCCCCTGGGGGGTCTGTGTGTCTGAGCAACCTCAGACATTTCAACAGATCTGGAGATGGGGGTGGGTTTTTGTTGTTTTTACTTTTCTTCTATTCAAATGTTTTTCATCTAAGCCTGTGACCCAGAAAAATCAGGAGCTCTCCAGTAAGAGTTCTGAAGTGATACAGAGGAGACTAAAAAAACCTGCCAGGTGATGGCAACAGCAAGCAGCGTTCAGCTCGAGATTAGAGCAGATGCCTCTGAAGGAAAGTTGAGCAAGAAAAGTAAAAGTGTTTGTGACAGACAGATCAGCACTCACTGCCTCAAACCATGATCAAGCAAATTCACTGTCTCTCCCAGGCGATAAAAGGGAACTCTGGTGACAAGCCCTGCATGCCTGGCATCTGCAAAGCAGACGGGAATTAAAAATAACCTCGTCTTTCGCTGCATCTGCTGCCCGTGCAGCCAAGGACGGAATGCGGCACGGGAGCCGCCACTGAGTCACGCTGCGCTGTGCCCGCGGGCTCGCTGGCAGCTCCGCCGCTGATGAGCTGGTCCCTAATGACCTTCTGGGCTGCCTAATGGCTGCAGTGATGCAGCCAAGCTCTCATTTCGCCCGTGTTCACTGCATGCAGATATTGCTTAGCTGTGGTAAAGCTTCCTGAGCCAGCAGCATCCGCAGTGCTATTAATATTCCAGACATGTCTGCAAAGATCCCACTGTACCTGTATGCAGCAATTTCGATGTCCAGGGCCATCTTGACATTGAGGAGGTCCTGGTACTCCCGCAAGTGACGAGCCATTTCCCACTTCGTTCCTCTGAGCTCGTTTTCCAGCTGGTGAATCGTGTCCTGCAAGGGAGACACAGAAAACCCCTGTGACACAGACAGAGCCGCACGCGGGGACAGATCGGGCAGAACTTCTCTGAGGGGACTTTTAGAAACTCTTCCCGCCGCTCGGGGAGGCAGGGCTGGTATCAGAGCAGGACCCACCCGCTCCCACCGCCCTCCGCAGCACCGTCCCCCCGCCTTCCGCATCCCCGCATCCCGCGCTGAGGAGGAGCCGGCACAGGGCGCGTCCCGCATCCCTCCCGCCACACCGGGCACCTCCCGCTTTTCCTCCTCCCGGATCGGGCACAGGGCGCGTCCCGCATCCCTCCCACCAGGCACCTCCCGCATCCTTCTTCCCGGAGCCGGCACCGGGCCCCCCCGGCGGGCTCGGGACAGCCCCGCGCCGCCGCCCCGGTACCTGGTAGGTGGTGAGGTCGTTATTGTGGCGCTCCTCGATGTCGCTGAGCTGCCTCTCCAGCGACTCCTTGGTGCCGCGCACCGACTCGAGCTCGATGCTCTTGGACTGGAGCTGCCGGCGGTACTCGGCGATCTCCTCCTTGGCGGAGCGGATCGCCTCCTTGTTCTGCTCGGCCGCCTCGGTGAGCTTGGCGTAGCGGCACTTGAACCACTCCTCGGCCTGGTGCATGTTGTGGTCGGACTGGCACTCGAGCTGGGCGCGGATCTCCTTCAGCGCCGTCGTCAGGTCCGTCTTCAGGTAGTCCTTCCTCTCCACGGTGGCGTGGGACGCCTGCAGCTGCGCCAGCAGCTCGGCCACCTCCTCCTCGTGGTTGCCCCTGAGGAAGGCCACCTCGTCCTGCAGCGACTGCACCTTCTTGTCCAGCTCGGCGCGCATCAGCGAGGCCTCCTCCATCTCCTTGCGCAGGGCGCGGATCGTCGCCTCCGTCTCGTCGCGCAGCCGCGCCTCATCCTCGAAGCGCTCCCGCAGGCGCTGGATGTCCTCCTCGATGTGCTCCGAGTCCAGCTGGATCTGCGCCTTCTCGTGGCTCACCTGCTCCAGCGCCCCGCGCAGCTCCCGCAGCTCCTGCTCGTAGGCGTCGCTGAGCTGCGCCCGCCCGGCGTGCTTCTGCCGCAGCGCCGCCAGCTCCGCCTCGATCTCCTTGTTCTGCTGCTCCAGGTAATGCACCTTCTCGATGTAGCCGGCGAAGCGGTCGTTGAGCCCCTGCAGCTGCTCCTTCTCGTTGGAGCGGCTCAGCTTGAGCTCGGCCGCGCCGTTGAGCAGCGAGGACTGGCTCACGTCCAGGCTCTCGGCCGAGCTCAGCACCGTGGAGCCGTAGGCGGCCCGCGGGCCGCCCAGGTTGGGGCGCTTGTAGGAGGAGGACACGGTGCTGCCCGAGCCCCGCGACCACGACTGCGAGCGGAAGCCGCTGGACGGGGAGGCGCTGGCGCGGCTGTAGGTGGCCCGGGTCTCGGTCACCCGGCGGTACGAGGGATTGCCCAGGGGCTCCATGGTGTAGCTCATGGTGGGGCGCTGGGGGCGGCGGTGCGGGGCTGCTCCGGCCGCCGCCGCCCCTTTTATAGCCCCGCCGGGCGGCTGCGGGGCGGCCCCGCACACGTGTGCGGGGGGCGGCTCCCCCCGGCCCGGCCCCGGCCCGGCCCCGGCCCGCCCCGCGCCCCGCCCCGGCTCCCCCTTCCTTCCTTCCTTCCTTCCCTTGCGTCCCTCGCCTCGTCCCGGCCGCCCCTGCCCGGCCCCTGCCGCCTCCCCGCTGCCCCTTCCCCATTCCCCGCTCCCCTTACTGCCCCCGCTCCCTGCCCCCCTCCCCACTGCCCACCCACTCCCCCCTTGTCTCCGCTGCCCCCGCTCCCTCCTTTCCTCCACTGCCCCCTTCCCTTCCCCGTGTTCCTTCGCTCTTGCCCGGCTTCCTGCTTCCCCCTTCCCTAGGCCAGCACCCTCCTACTTTCCTTGCTTCCATTCTTTCCTTCCTTTCTTTTTTCCTCCCTTACTTTCCATTCTTCCCTTTCTTTGTCCCTTCCCTTCCTTTTGTTTTTTGTTTTTTTTTTTTTTTTTAACTTTTCTCCTACGCTTGCTTTCCTGCCTTTCATTTCTTTCCCCTATTTCTTCCATTCCTCGTCACTCTTCTCCCTCTTTTCCTCTCTTTTCTCTCCCGCAGCCGCTGTTCCCCCAGCGCCCACGGCAGAGCGGAGCGCGGTGCCGGCCCCGGGCCGCTGTCGGGGCTGCAGAGCGGGGTAGGGCCGGGGGCTGGGAACGGCAACGGGAACGGGAACGGGAGCGGGATGCGGGATCAGCGCCTCCATCACCACGGACAGCTCCCGCCCCGCGGGCTGGGGGTCGGGACCGGCCTGCAGCGGGGCTTGGGGGGCGTCAGGGGGCACAGGGAGCCGCAGATGGGTGGGGAGGGTCCTTCCTCCCGTCCCCCCATCCCATGTCCCCAGGCGGGTCTGTCGTGTGAAGGTCGCAGCGGGCGGGGGAGGCGCCCGCCGGGGCTCTGCGGCACCGAGCGCTCCCCGCACCGGCTCCAGGGGCTCTGCGGGAGGGCGGGGGAAGCCTGGAGCACTCAGCAAGAGTTTGGGAGACCCCCGGCATCCCAAATCCCTGCTCTCGTTCTTCTCGTCCTCTCCTTCTTCCTCCCTCTCTTCCCTTCTCTTTTCCTCCCACCCATCCGCTCTGATCTAACGCTTGGTGCACTGCTCAGAATGGATAATAAATTGTTTGAAACCTTGTTAGAAATTAACGTTTCTGGGGGAAAATAGACTTTGTATGGGCTGCATGACAGTGTCTGGCTGCCATCCAGCTCCGAACCCTCCTGGAGGGATTACAGCTGCAGAGGAAACGGATTAGTAAACTGCAAAGAGGAAAAAAAAAAAAAACAAACGTAAAACAACCAAACCCCCCCAAAAAACCCCAAAACTGCTGGTGCTAGAAAAACCCCTGGCACAGCTCGCGTGGAAAAGCAGAGGGACGCTGAGGGGGAGAGTTAACTCCTCGCTCAGAAGGCGCAGAAAAGGCTCTGCCTGTGTTCACAGCCGGAATTTTTGAGCAGACGATCTCGTGAGAGGCAAAACCCTCCTCACAAGCCGGTTCCTGGTGGGATGGGGTGGCCGGGCAGAGCCGGGCAGCGCTGAGGGACAGGGTTAAACTTTGCCGAGCACACGGAACCTCGCACCCTGGCGGCTCATTAACATGACGCTGTCATAGGACTGCAGCACTGCAGTCAGGCACAGCCCGGTTCATTTTTTCCTTGTCATTTGTTCAGGATCTTTATCCCGGGATTGCTCCAAACACGGGCAGCTCCAGCCCTGCCTCACCTCCCGGCTCCCAGATCACCCACACAGCACAAGGGCTTTGTGCTAACGAAGCAATCACAGATTCAAAACCTGCTTCATTAATTTTACTGAAAGTTTCTGCCATAGGCACAAAGCCCTTTGGATTCCATTCGGAGTCAAAATAAAATTGCTGCCTGTCAGGGCATTGCATTTTGTTTCTTTTTAGGGTGAAAGATGTGTTATGATCTGGTTTATTAATGGGTTTTTTCCCCTGATAATAGAGACTGGGAGGGGGGAACAGATCATGGTTTTACCCATAAAGAAAACTCACTGCATAAGGAAACACAGAGTTAACAGAGGTGCTGGGGAGCTTTTATTGTCCTTTTAATCTCCTAAAAACAAGGACTGGCAGATGGAACTGTGTAATAAAACTCCCTCTCATTAAATACCTCAGTGTTTGAAATCCATTTACCCTGTATGCAAAATAAATTGTTGCTTTATAATCAGGCAGGGCTAGGTTTGATTTATTTATTTAATTGTGATACCAAGCAATGCAAACTTTTATAGAGCACAATACATCTCATGTATATATGGATTGCTTTAAAAATCAGGATATTTAGAAGAGGAAAAGTTGGCATTCATGGGGGTGTTTAGTGCAGAAATTCTGAAATAAAATTCATTGTTTTAATTGAAAACAGAGCCTTGCAATGTGAATTTCTGCTCTCTAATCAGATGTAGGGGGACAGGGCTCCTGCTACATTATCCTGAAGGTGGTTTGAAGGTTAAAGTGAGTCAGGAAAATCAGTCTGAGATGTTCCCTCTTTTCTGATGAGTAATTAATCCCTTTTCCCTTTCTGTCTGGAGATATTGAAATGCAGGCTGATATTTCTGCTGAAGGAGAATTGTTTTTGCCTCAAAGTTGACCAAAGAAGAGCTTCTACTTTGGAGCAAACCTGATGTCTCAAGATTGAGGCAGGAGGAGGGAAGGAAGGGGCACTCCCATGGAAAGGGAGAGCAGCAGCATCGATTTTAATCTTGATTGTCCACTACTGACAAACCTGCAGTGAGGGGAGGGGGAGACTGAGTCCTGCAGCTCCCTTAAACAATAAGAGAAAAGGAAAGAAAATGCAGAAGGTGGAGTAGCACAACAGCCTGGCTGCTGCCAGGGAGAGATCAAAATACATCCAATGATAATGAATTAATTTGAATATATTAAGAAAGTATTGAATCAGATGGGGGGAATAAAAGGGGGGGTTGGGTGGGGTTTTTTGTGTTGGAGAGAGGCAGCAGAATGAAGGCACTGCACAGGTAATGCAACGTGGTTGGAACTATTACAGATTATTTGTAATAATTAGGATTGGGAGATTAAGATTGTAATAATTAAAGGGGGTTTGTCTTGATAAGTTTTTAATATAAAGCCTGGTTTAAATTTAAGCAATTCAAGCCTAAATAGATCTTAATGATAACCATGTAAGGAGGGCAAACAGCGACATCAGATGGAATTTTGTCAGAGAGGAAAAGGAGTCAGGGAATCAGGATTTGGTCCATTTTTGATGTTCCCCACCAGGCAGTGATGTAACTTGGTGAGACTGGCCAAGCTGCAGGATTTACACCCATTTTGGATGTAAATTTACACCCATTTACAGTCCTGGAGCCCCTGGTGTGCTGTGGGGTCACCCCAAACTCACCATAAATAACATCAGGACATCAGCAGGAAATTGGTCTTGTTCCAGCTGAGCCAGGAGAGCAAGGACAGACATTTGAGCCCAGCTGAGGATGTGTCCGGGGATATTTAAATAGCCCCAGCCAGGGAGGAAAAAATGGGATTTATGGCCTAAGGGCCTTGTCCTGGACTGCTGGATGCTCCTTGAAAGGGGATTTCACCCCTAAGGGAGCCCAGGAGTGCCCAGTACAGGGCAGGACAGCCCAGGGCTGGGCAGGGCTGGTGCTCTGCTCCCCGGGAAGCAGATTTTTACCAGGATTCATTTTTTCCTTGTCATTTGTTCAGGATCTTGAGATTTGAAGGATCAAGTTTGGGGTGAGCTGGTTGAGCATGGATTATCCTGTTCACAAAAGATCTTCAGCATCCTCAGGGAGTAGAAGCAAAGAGGGAAGGGGGTGGAGGGGAGAGAATAAGCTGTGAGCATTTTGGGGTGGGAATGGATGATCTTTAAGGTTCTTTCCAACTCAAACCATTCCAGGATTCTGTTTCCCCTCTGGGGCTCAGGTGGGGATGTCACTTTTTGGTATCACAGCACAAACACAAAGGTCTTGCTGGGCAATGCCTGTGCTCTGAAAAATTTATGTGTTCATTTTGTTTCTGCTGGAAACTGGACTCTCTCAGCAGAGCTGTAACACAGCAGCACTCTCCTAATGCACTTTTCACCATTCCCTCTGAGCCACCTGAGGCACCTCAGGACCTCAAATCAAGCCCTGCCAGACACTTGGGTTATTTTCTTCATGCAGAAATGTTTTGTGTTGCATTTGAGGGTGAAATATTCCTGAGAGCCCAGCCCTGAGGCAGAATTTTCATTCCACTGACCAGTGAAGGAAAATTTCTTGGAAATTCCTACAAATCATTGCTGAGCTCATTGCTGCTTTCACTGTCCTTGATTTATCTGCTGCAAGAGCCCTTCATGGAGTGATGGAATGGTTTGGGTTGGAAGAGACCTTAAATCCCACCCCATCCCATCCCCTGTCAGGGCAGGGACACCTTCCACTGGCCCAGGGGGCTCCAAGCTCCATCCAGCCTGGCCTTGTGGAACATTCACCCCAAAATTTCCTGCAGTGTCAGCACCAAGAATCATTTCACAGCTCTAGACACACTTCAGTCATTTACTCACTTCAAAAAATGAAACTTTTACCAGACCACCCACACTTTTCTGGGGTGTTTTCCCTGCATTTTGAAAGCCCTGCATTGCACATTGATTTTATAACTCCTGGAGTGGGATGTTCTCTTTCCTGGCCACCTCCTGTTCTGCTTCCATGGGCCACTTCTTTAATCTGCAGGAATTACCAGAGGAGCAGGATGCTGAATTATTCCATGAAGGGCTTAGCCTGGAGCCTGCTGATTAATAATAGAAAGAATAGAAACCTATCCAAGCAGATTCCTGCAGCTTTGTGTGGTGTTCTTTGGGATAACAGGGAGGGGCTGACAGGGACAGGGAGATCTTGTGCTTCCAGCTCCCTGATATTCATGGCTTTGATTTTCCACCAATAAATTCCAGCAACTTTTGGAATCCTTGGCCAGCAAAAGCTCTGTCTGTGCTCCTTAATTGGGTGTTGAACTCCTTTCCACTGCTCCTTTTAACTGGCCTTTAACCAATTAATTATAGAACTGTGATGAATTTATGTGAATCATGGGATCACGGAGTGCTGGAATGGTTTGGGTGGGAAGGGACTTTAAAGATCCTCTAATCCCACCCCTGCTGGGGCAGGGAACCTTCCCCTGTCCCAGGGTGCCCCAGCCTGGACTTGGCACTGCCAGGGATCCAGGGGCAGCCACAGCTCGCTGGGAATTCCATCCCAGGGAAGGATTTCTTCCCAATATCCCCTCTAAAACTGCCTTCCTTCAGTTTAAAGAGCAAATTCAGCACACAAATGACCTGTGACTCTTCTTAGTGACATTTCTGGAGCGATGGCCACCTTCCCTGGACAGATACTGGAGAAGTTGGCTCTTACCAGAGAATTCCTTTGTAGATCCTGGTGTCAGAGGAGCCAAAACCTGACAGGGCAGAAGTGAGAGTACCTGGACAGCTTTTTCCAGGCAGGAGGAGTTTGGAGGTGAAGGGTAAGGCTGCAGGGGCAGAACGAGCTCCCATTTTTTCCAGGAAAAGGATGAACTCCAAGGAATCCACTGAGCCTCAGTTTCCTTTCTTCTGCACCACCCACTGCAGGAGCCAGGCACAAACCCCTGGCAAGGATCAGCTCTGAGCCCCACAAAGCTGGGATTAGGCTGGGGTTAGGCTGGGGTTAGGCTGGGATTTGGTTGGGATTTCGCTGGGATTAGGCTGGGATTTGGCTGAGATTAGGCTGGGGTTTAGCTGGGGTTTGGCTGGGATTAGGCTGAGATTAGGCTGAGATTAGGCTGGGGTTTGGCTGGGGTTAGGCTGGGATTTGGTTGGGATTAGGCTGGGGTTTAGCTGGGGTTTGGCTGGGATTAGGCTGAGATTAGGCTGAGATTAGGCTGGGGTTTGGCTGGGATTAGGCTGGGGTTTGGCTGGGATTTTGCTGGGGTTAGGCTGGGGTTTGGCTGGGGATTAGGCTGAGATTAGGCTGGGGTTTGGCTGGGATTAGGCTGGGGTTTGGCTGGGATTAGGCTGGGATTAGGCTGGGGTTAGGCTGGGGTTTGGCTGGGATTAGGCTGGGATTAGGCTGGGGTTTGGCTGGGATTAGGCTGGGGTTAGGCTGGGGTTTGGCTGGGGTTTGGCTGGGATTTCGCTGGGATTAGGCTGGGATTAGGCTGGGGTTTGGCTGGGATTAGGCTGGGATTAGGCTGGGGTTTGGCTGGGATTAGGCTGGGGTTAGGCTGGGGTTTGGCTGGGGTTTGGCTGGGATTTCGCTGGGATTAGGCTGGGATTAGGCTGGGGTTTGGCTGGGATTAGGCTGAGATTAGGCTGGGGTTTGGCTGGGATTTGGCTGGGATTTGGCTGGGATTTGGCTGGGGTTAGGCTGGGATTTCGCTGGGATTAGGCTGGGATTAGGCTGGGGTTTGGCTGGGATTAGGCTGAGATTAGGCTGGGTTTAGCTGGGTTTGGCTGGGGTTTGGCTGGGATTTGGCTGGGATTTGGCTGGGATTTGGCTGGGATTTGGCTGGGATTAGGCTGGGGTTTGGCTGGGATTAGGCTGAGATTAGGCTGGGGTTTAGCTGGGGTTTGGCTGGGATTTGGCTGGGATTTGGCTGGGATTTGGCTGGGGTTTGGCTGGGGTTTGGCTGGGGTTTGGCTGGGGTTTGGCTGGGGTTTGGCTGGGGTTTGGCTGGGATTTGGCTGGGGTTTGGTTGGGGTTTGGCTGGGATTTGGCTGGGATTTGGCTGGGATTAGGCTGGGGTTTGGCTGGGGTTTGTCTAAGGTTTGGCTGGCCTGGATGAGAGGCAGAGGAAGCCCCGTGGGTTTGGTTTTTAACCCTTGCTGTCCCATGCCCTGCTGGGGTTGTGGCTCTCTGCTGCCTTTCCTACGTGTGGTGTTTGATGTCTGCCACCCAGAAAAGCACAAATCCAGGTCAGGGCAGCAATCTTCTGGTGAGAAAGTGACCAAAAATAGCTCTTCCTACCTCGTTGGGAAAGGGCTTTTTTTGTAGCCTTCCCTTTCTAAAAATATCACTCTGAGAAGTGCCACAATTGTGCTTTTTGTGACCATTTTTCCTGGAGCTCTGTGTCCCCCATGACAGCTCTGCCATAGGGCAAAGCTATTTTTAGGTTGTTGCTTCCCAGGAAATAAAGGAGATAAATTGCAGCAGGTTGGAAATTAGAGGCAGTTAGCCACAACAGCAGCTAACTGTGACATTTATTGTCGCACACTTGGCTCATGCCAGCAATAATTGTGGGAATTACTGGGGGAAAAGTCTGATTTTTCAGTCCAGCGGCAGCACCTGGATGGAGAAATCCCACCAGCCTGGGCTGGGATCACTTTGTCCAAATTACCTCCTCTACAGACTGGTTTGCTCAGAATATTCTCAATATCCTGAAAACTCTGGACCTGGTGGATTTTAACACAGCAAAACTGCTGATGGGGTAAATGGAGCTCAGAGCTTTGGGTCATGTCCAGGCTTGGAGGCTGAGGAGCTCTTGGGCAAATTGAATTTAAAACCAAAATGGAAATCAAATTTAAACCCAAAATTTAAATCAAATTTAAAGCTAAAATTTAAATCAAATTTAAACCCAAAATTTAAATCAAATTTAAAGCTAAAATTTAAATCAAATTTAAACCCAAAATTTAAATCAAATTTAAAATGAACATGAAAATCAAATTTGAAACAAAATTTAAAAGAAGTGGTGCTCCCCTAATCTCAGGGAGATGCCTCCAAATGCTTTGTTTGGGACTAGACCCTGGAGCTGTAGATGTGGATGGGATTTGGGATGAAATCTTCCCCTGGGAGGGGCTGGGCTGGAATTCCCAGAGGAGCTGGAATTCCTGGCAGTGTCCCAGGCCATGCTGGAGCACTGGGGCAGGGGAAGTGTCCCTGCCATGGGATGAAATGCTCTTTAATGTCCCTCCTGCCCAAACACTGCAGCATTTCCCATCTCCCAGCATTTCTGGGGTGCCCAGCCCAGCCCTGCAGCAGCTCCTGGAGCTGGAGGAGGGAGAGGTGCCCTGGGAGCTCCTGGAGCTGGGTGAGAGCTGCCCTGGGCTCTGGGGGCTCAGCCCCTCCAGGGGGATCTGTCAAATCTGATTGGATTCCCTGGGATAATTTTAAAATTCGTTTCTCAAAGACTTTTCTGGATACAATTAATTGCCATAGAGCCATTTCATGAGAGACAAGGTCAGTGTGAGGCTTGGAATGAAAGAGGGACGGAGGCAGGAAGCTGCCCCCAGCTGGCACCTCCTGGCCCTGGGGCACTGCTGGCACCACTGGAGGTCACCTGGAACTCAGAATATTGGGATGTTTCCTTCCCCCAGAGCTGCTTCCCACACTCCCTTTCCATGGGGGTTTTAAGGAATTCTGTGTGGTGAACATGCTGCTGGAGGGTCCATCAAGCCAAGAGAAGGCTCCAGTGAATATCAGGGAATTTCATTCCAGGGAATGCAGAATTGCATTTGCTGCTGGTGAATTCACAAAAGCACATTTTGATGGCCTTTCCTCCATCCCAAAGGGCAAACAGGCTCCTGGTTTGTGACAAACGTGGAGTCTCTGAGCTGATCCAGGGCGATCTGTCCCTGTCCCTGTCCCTGTCCCTGTCCCTGTCCCCTTCCCTGTCCCCTTCCCTGTCCCTCTCCCTGTCCCTGTTCCCTTCCCTGTCCCTGTCCCTGTCCCTGTCCCCTTCCCTGTCTCTGTCCCTTCCCTGTCCCTGTCCCTTCCCTGTCCCTGTCCCCTTCCCTGTCCCTGTCCCTGTCCCTGTCCCTGTCCCTGTCTCCTTCCCTGTCCCTGTCTCCTGTCCCTGTCCCTCTCCCTGTCCCTGTTCCCTTCCCTGTCCCCTTCCCTGTCCCTGTCCCCTTCCCTGTCGCCCCTCCAGCAGCAGCAGCTCGGTGACATTTCCCTTCCCTTTTCTTCCTTTTATTTTATTGCCTTGTTTCTACCAGAGGCAGAAGAGAAGCACTTCAAATATGGATGGTGCCAGTCTGAAAGAAAGGAAACATTTCTCCTGCCAGTCTCATTAGGATCTGGGTTAATTGCTCTCCTGCTGGAGCTTTAATTGATCTGTGAGGAGGAAGCCCTGAGAGGCTGCAGCTCGGTGACAGCCCCACACAGCCACTCTGGCTCCTGATTTTTCTTTTTAATTGGCACTAAGGAAGAGTCCACCTTGCTGCTGAGTCCTCTGAGGATCAGCTCTCATGGAGAGGCTGGACATAAATATAATTTATTTTCCTCATGCTCCTCTTGAGCAGAGCTAGGGAGGTTTTTCCAGGTGAGAAAGTTTCACAACAAAATTAAGAAAGAAGGGCCCATTCAAGCAGTGCTGCTTGGAGGGTTCACCTCGTGCTTTATTGTGGAAAAAAAAAGGAGAATTTAATAATATTAATTATCACTTTGGCCCAAGAGCTCAGAGGAGCCTGGGCAATCTTTGTACAAAAATCTGAGCTGGTTTTGGCTGGAATTTCACTTTAATTTCTCCAGTCTGGTTCTCTTAACATCTAAAGAATATTCTTAGCAGAAGTAACTGTAAGCTGATTAGGCGGGAAGCAATAAATCCAAATCAAATCGAATCATGCAGAGACTCCCAGCAAGAAAATCAATAATTTCAGTGATGTATTTTTAAACTCATGTTATTAGAAAAAAAAAAAAAAAAACACATGCAGCTTCTTCAAGTCTTGATTAAGCCGGAGCTGGGAGTTTTCCTTTTTGTCTCAGGGTCCTCAACTGAGGTAAAAATCAGAATTTAAAATTTAAATTTTAAAGAAATTGTGTGAATTTACACCAAGGAGAAGCTGGAACACACAGGAGAAACCCAGGACAGCTTGGGAAAACCTCCCTCCTAAGGGAGAGGGATGATTCCAGGGAGCTGCCTGTGGCAATCCTGAAATATTCCATAATCTGATTTAAAAATGGCAAAACAAAAGGTAATTTTAGTGCTCATTCTTTTATTTTTTAAATCAATGCCTGTTCTGGGCTGCTGCACATTGGATTAGCTCAGAGACTCCACGTTTGTCATAAACCAGGAGCCTGTTTGCCCTTTGGGATGGAGGAAAGGCCATCAAAATGTGCTTCTGTGAATTCACCAGCAGCAAATGCAATTCTGCATTCCCTGGAATGAAATTCCCTGATATTCACTGGAGCCTTCTCTTGGCTTGATGGACCCTCCAGCAGCATGTTCACCACACAGAATTCCTTAAAACCCCCATGGAAAGGGAGTGTGGGAAGCAGCTCTGGGGGAAGGAAACATCCCAATATTCTGAGTTCCAGGTGACCTCCAGTGGTGCCAGCAGTGCCCCAGGGCCAGGAGGTGCCAGCTGGGGGCAGCTTCCTGCCTCCCTCCCTCTTTAATTCCAAGCCTCACACTGACCTTGTCTCTCATGAAATGGCTCTATGGCAATTAATTGTATCCAGAAAAGTCTTTGAGAAACGAATTTTAAAATTATCCCGGTGAATTTCAAGGTCAGCACATCCTGCACTGTCACTGGAGATGCTCCTGGCCTTGCCAGGGCTGGCTGGGCCTGGAATTCTCTCAGGTGTGGGATTTAGAACTAAACAGTGAAGCAAAAAAACTCTCCCAGCTGATCCCTTCCCTTTCTTAAGTGTCCAATGGAAATTTTGGTGTTTGTGGAGAATGAGGGAAAGCTTCAGCCAATAATCCCATTTTTGCTGAGATCTCCTCACTGCATCCCCTTCTCCTGAGGCTCTGCCTGCAGGGGTTCCACCCTCACCCCAGGGCCAAGATGGAAACAGACCCTTCCTGTGCTCTCGCTGGTTTCCTGCTGGTTTTCCCTGTTTCAAGGTGGTCCCAGTGGCAGAAGGGATCAATGGCTGTAGGAGCAATGGGGGTAGGATGGTTGGGACGGACGGAGACCAGAGATCTCTGCAGCCAGGGCTGGGAACTTGGGGTTTATTGCAAAGGGCCAAGGTGCAGGGCCCTGCTGGGAGCTGCCAGCCACAGCTCAGGGCAGGGCTGAGAGAAGAGAGGGGGAGAGGGGATGAGAGGGTGAGAGAGTAAAAGGGTAAGAGAGTAAAAGGGGTAAGAGAATGAACAGGGTAAGAGGCAAGAGCTAAGAGAGCAAAGTTCCCATTACAATACCATAAATCTTCTTCTGTGTTGAATATTCTGATTCTCACTAACCAATCTAGCACAAGATACAAATCCTACAGCATTTCCATACAGCCTATAAGGATCATTACATCACCATCCTGTGTTACATTTTAAACCCTAAAAACTCCTCTTTGGGCCCCTTCTGCCAAGCTGTAGGGTCTGCTCTGACCCTTGGAGCTGTCTGCAAGCAGAGGGTGTTGTTCCATCAAAAGGGGATCACCTTCAGCCAGCCACACCATTGTTTTCCTTTGTTCAGTAACTGAGGGATCTCAAAGCTTGCTTTCATTTCAATCTCGCTGATAGGTTTGGTATTCTCAAAATCTTTTGCCAGGCAATCATATTTATAAGGCTTTCCTGTTCCATCTTCCCCAACAAATGGCCCCATGTGGAATTCACAGGCAACCCCAACGAGGAGAGAGAATGAAACATCTGACTTCATCTTATCAGAAGGCTAATTAATTACCTTAATATAATATATTATTCTATACTATATTACACTGTGTTACATTTCATCTAAACTGAATCTGCCAAGCACCCAACTGCACACACAGCACAGAACCCATGACTGTCCGCCCACAGTCCTGACACACACACACACACCTGGCCCTGACAGGCCAAGGAAACAAAACACCACCACTGTGGGTAAACAATCTCCATATTGCATTTTACTTTGGCACAGCACAGGTACAGTGAATGATGATAATCGTTTTTCATTTCTCTGAGGTTCAGAGAATGTGAATCTCAGAAATATTCTTGGGTAGAATTGTGCCTTACTTTTCTCTGTGAAGAGAAATGTGGAGACACCCCCATTCCCCAGATGCTGCTCTTCCCTCTCAGTGCCCCATGGGTTGAACCATTTCTCCAGTTTTAGCTGAGTCCCGTGGCTGGAGCTCCATGAAGGACACGGAGCTGACCCCGTGGGCAGCACCCCCACCCGGGCTGGCCCCTCACACCCCTGCCCTCCCCTGTCTGACCGTGTCACAGGGGTCCGAGGATGAGGGAAGAGACGAGGATCTGACTCCATGTTTCAGAACGCTTGATTTATTATTTTATGATATATATTATATTAAAACTATACTGAAAAATAGAAGAAAGGATTTCATCAGAAGGCTAGCTAAGAATAGAAAAAGAAAGAATGATAACAAAGGCTTCTGTCTGGGACAGAGAGTCCAAGCCAGCTCACTGTGATTAGCCATTCATTAGAAACAACCACATGAGACCAATCACAGATGCACCTGTTGCATTCCACAGCAGCAGATAACCATTGGTTACATTTTGTTCCTGAGGCCTCTCAGCTTCTCAGGTGAAAAAATCCTAAGGAGAGGATTTTTCCGAAAATATCATGGCTACACCCCTGGATCCTGCCTTTCCCTGGATGCCCTTGTAGGGTGGGGATTGCCCAGCTCAGGAGAGGGGCACAGCCTTGCCCAGCTGCTCCTTGGATGGAATTCCATGGATCAGTCCCTGGAACTGGGGCATCTGCCGAGATTTCCCTTGGATTTTCCTGCTCCTTTCCCACAGAGCTCCCCGCTGGTGGGACAGGTCCGGCACTAAACCAGATCTGCCTGGGAAGAGCATTTCCTGCAGAAACTGGGGTGTGAAATGCTCAGCTCTGGGTTGCCTTGGTCTCACCTGCATCTACTGGAATATCACCAATATTATGGATGGGATGTGCCTAGGCTTGTCTGGCCCTTGGTGCTGAACCAAACAGCAGCACTGTGGTGTTTCACCCCACAGACACTTTGGGCTGGCTGGTGTGTGGTGTTTCACCCCACAGACACTTTGGGCTGGCTGGGTGTGTGGTGTTTCACCCCACAGACACTTTGGGCCGGCTGGGTGTGTGGTGTTTCACCCCACAGACACTTTGGGCTGGCTGGGTGCTGCAGCTGGGCACTGCAGACAAGTCCAGGCCTGCAGGAGCTCTGGTGGTGCTGGGATGGAGCTTCCCCCCATAACAGGGGCTGCTCCTCAGGTTTCCCTCTGTGGAGAAGCTTTAAGGCCATGGTGAAGGAAAGGAGTCGGTTCTGATGGAGGCTTTGGATCCAGAGCTTTATTCTGGCCCACAGGCCTCTGAATGCAGCAGCAGCTCCCACAGAACTCCCTGACCCCGTGGTTGCTGCTCCTTTGAACCCCGGGCAGAGGGGCAGGGAAGGGGCAGGGAGCCACCAAGCAGGGACAGGAGGGGAGGGACAAAGGGACAAAGGACACCTGGATGGCCCAATGCCCCCCGGGGGTAGAGGGCATCCTTTGAATCTGCCAATCACTCGATGCCTTCTGGAATTCCAGGACTGACAGACAGTGCTGGGAGGGGGAAGGAGAGGTGACTGACACACCTGGGAGGGAATTATCAGGGGAGGGACCCGAGGTTTTGAGGTAAATCCTGAAATCACAATGCCACATTCATCCCCACAGCAAAGTCACAGAGTCCTGCCATGGGTTGGGTTGGAAGGGACCTTAAAAAGGGACCTTAAAACTCACCCAGTGCCAACCCCAGCACCTCCCACTGTCCCAGGCTGCTCCAAGCCCATCCAGCCTCGCCCTGGACACTTCCAGCTAATTATTTTTGGGTTGATCTGGTGTGTCGGAACCCAGGAAATTCCTCTGGCTGCCCTGGAGGACTTGAGACCCTGCCCAGGGGGCTCAGAGACCTTGGCACAGAGCCCCAGACCCCTGTGCCTTTGATTTAGCCCTTGGAAAAAACAATTACCAACCTTGTATGAAGAATTGCAAGGCACAAAAGTTTAAGTAGGATGATAGTGAATTTCTCATGAGGTGTAAAATAGATTTTTTAGAGTTTTTGGAATGGGGGTTCAGGGGGCAAGATGGAGGAATCTGGGCGTGTCCAGCCTTTCTCCTTCTTCTTGGCCTCCATCTTCTGCTGTGATGTTGGCACTTTTAGATTGGTTTAGAGTAGAAGCTCACTGTCTAACATAGGTGATAGGTATTGGGAAGTTATTGTAAATATTGTACACGTAGTTTTTAGTAGAAAAAGATAACACCACCCCAGGGGCAGTCAGAGTGCCTCTGACTGTCCTGCTGAGCGAACCTCAGCAGGACAGGAGAAAGAATTTTATAGATAAGAGCCAATAAACAACCTTGAGACTGAGAAATTAAGTGCTCTGACTCCTTTTTCAAGCGCCAGGCTGGGAAAAGAGACTTTAACACATCTGGGGGTCACTGTGAGCAGCAGAGACCCCGAGACAGGTGAATCCACAATCCTGGGCATTTCTCTTTGGAAGAAGTTCCCCTTCTCTCTCCCCCACTGCAGCACCACCCTGTGCCCCTGTCTGGCTTCCAGAGCAGAGGTGCTGCCCTTGGCAGTACCTGCTTGTGGAGCCACCTGAGCACAGCCACAGCCCACGACAGAAATGATTCCTGAGGGCCCACTGGCTCCCTAAAACAAATCTGTGTTTAAAAAAATCAAACAAAAATAAAACTGTGTTTAAAAAAAATCAAAACTCCCTTCTCCTGAACATTTGGTAACTTTATCACACCATCCCCACTGCTCCCATCAGAAGCAGGGATGAACATCTTGGTACTTCACAGCAGAAAATACAGCATTTATACTTAAATTTGATACTTAATTGATACTTATAATACAATGTATTATTATATTTATATAATATATATATATATATAAATAAGTACAATATATTTTTTATATATTATACTTATATAAGTATAATATAGAAATATAAAAGTATATAATATATACATATATAATGTATAAATATATGAGTATATAAATAAATAATATATAAGTATAATATATAATATATACTTATATATTATAAGTATAATGTGTTTTGGTATATATAATATATTATAGATACCAAAATATATTATACTTATAATACAGTATAAAATTTATACTTAAAATACAAAATTTATATTTAAAATATAAAATTTATATTTAAAATCCTGCTTCAGGAAAGCATCAAGTTGGTCCCAAGGAATTCTTGCTCCATTTTCCTGCATTCCCAGTCCAGCCCCTGGGGCTGCTCAGGAAATAATTCCACTGCTCAACACCCAACAAAATAATTTTTGTTCATTGTGTAATGCATTTATTAGATTTTAATGTCCTCCACCTCTTTGTTGCCTTAATTACAGGAATATTTAAAGAAACTTCTCACCACTGTTGATTTATTGTCTGGGGGAATCCCCATCCTCTTTCCTTGGTGCTTCCCTTAATCCCAACCCTTTTTCCCTTTGGAAAGAGGAGATGGGTGGGATCATTTCAACGTTTGCTTTGTCCCATTTGAAACGTTTCCTTTGTCCCTGGTGCCACTGGGATTGTCCCCTCAGGTTCCTCCTCTGCTGCTTCCAACCTGCAATTGTGCTGACACAGCCCAAATTTACTGCCACAGACACCAAGCCCAAGAAAATCCACTTTTAGTATTAAAATCCAATACCAAGAACAGCTTTTCTTTAATTCCCATGTGCAGAAGGGGCTGGAATCTGTTCAGATTGTGATTTTTCCCCTCACAGGAACTGAGTTATCTCCTTTAAGCAGGGAAAAGAAACGTTCTATGTGCCAGAGCTGATCTTCACTGGCAGATTTGAACAACCCTGAGAGTGAAAAATCTCTTTTAATTGGGATGGAGGGCTGGGTTTAACCCAGCTCTGATATCTGTGAGCACAAACGATGCCTCATTTCCCTTTCAGAGCACCAATCAATAGGGCCCAGAGGTCAAGGAGAAAAAAACCCCCAACCTGCCCCTGTGCTTTTGAAATGTTTCTGTGTAAATAAATCCAGGGTGAGCTGTGGCACCACCCTGGCCTGGGGAGGGCTGGGAGAGGCTTCCCTGCATTGGTCCTTCCTCTCCTTTCTTGCCACAAAGCAGCATGTGTCTCCCTCTGTAAAGTGGGGTTGTTTTAATTTTTTTTTCCCTATTTCAGGGTATTTTCAGGATATCTTAATTTTCAATATATCTGTATTTTCAGTATATCTGCATTTTCAGGATACCTGTATTTTCAGGATATCTGAATTTCAGTATATCTGTAGTTTCAGTATATCCGTATTTTCAATATTATCTGTATTTTCAGGATATCTGAATTTCAGTATATCTGTAGTTTCACTATATCCGTATTTTCAATATATCTGTATTTTCAGTATATCTGCATTTTCAGGATACCTGTATTTTCAGGATATCTGAATTTCAGTATATCTGTAGTTTCACTATATCCGTATTTTCAATATTATCTGTATTTTCAGGATATCTTCCTTTTCAGGACACCTGTATTTTCAGCATATGTGAATTTCAGTATATCAGTATTTTCAAGATATCTGCATTTTCATGGTATCTGCATTCTCAGGATATCATCCTTTTCAATATATCTGTATTTTTAGTATATCTTCCTTTTCAGGACACCTGTATTTTCAGTGTATCTACATTTTCAGGATATCTGCATTCTCAGGATATTTGTCTTTTCAATATATCTGTATCTTCAGGATACCTGCATTCTCAGAATCCTGTATTTTCAGGATATCTTCCTTCTCAGGACACCTGTATTTTCAGTACATTTGTATTTTCAGTATAAATATCTGTATTCTCAGGATACCTGCACTTTCAGGATATCTTCATTTTCAGGATCCTGTATTTTCAAGATATCTGCATTCTCCAGGATATCTTCCTTTTCCATATATCTGTACTTTTAGTGTATCTGCATTTTCAGGACAGCTATATTTTCAGAGCACCTGTATCTTCAGTGCATCTGTATTTTCAGGATACCTGCATTCTCAGGATATCTTCCTTTTCAGGATATCTGCATTTTTAGGATAATCATGCCCTGTGCTGTTAAAGCCCCTCCCAACCCAGGTTACTGAGAGATGCATTTCTTAGGTGAAATATTTCCCTTTTTTAGGTGAAATATTTCCCTATTTCTTAGGTGAAATATTTCCCTTTGCACCCCCAAAAGCTCCTGCAATCCATGGAAATCTCAGGGCATGAAAGTCTTGACCAAATCCAAGTTTAAAATCCAGGACAGGGACCCTGTTGTTCTTCCCAGGGCTTTGTTTGGGGCCCATTCCTGTTTTCCACCCTTCCTGAGCCCCTCCCAAGATTGTTCCTTTTCCCTTTCCAGGGCAATTTTCCCTCTCTGAGTCCAATTCCCGTTTGCCACAGGGAATTCTGGAGCAGCTCTGGGAGGGTTTATTGCCTTTGCTTCAGCCTGGGGGATTTGGGAGCAAATTGGGTGTTTAAGGTTGAAAATGTGGATTAAATGCGCTGGCAAAAGGGTTCTTCTGCAGAAATCCAAGAATCAGAGAGGCCCATGAAGGAAAAATGTGTCCTGGGATGGGTTCAACCCTCAGCCCTGACCTGAGGCTTTGCCCAGCAGCTTTTGCTGGATAGAGAATTTTTCTTTCCCCACTTGGGAGGCATTAGAGGAGCTTCTTTTCCATGAGGGTTTGATTTCCTGATCTCCCACCTCCTTCTGTCAGGAGATTTTAAAGCAATTTGTGTTTAACATCAAAAATAACCTGGTGTTTATCAAAAATAATCTGTTATATCAAAAATAACCTGGTTTGTGTTTATCAAAAATAACCTGGTTTTCTCTGTGGATGGGGAGTAGGGGAGGAAACAAAAAGGATTGCCCCCAGTTTAAGGGAGAACCCAAACAGCAATAAATTCACTTGATTCCTTTCCATATTTTTGGTCACTGTGGGGGATATGGGGTCATTCCTTTCCCTCTCATTTTTAGGGTCACTCCTCTTGTTATGGGTGGATATGGGACCATCCCTTTTCCTCTCTCTGGATGGATAAAAGGATCCTTTTCCTTTCCTTCTGGATGGATAAAAGGATCCTTTTCCTTTTTCTCTGGATGGATAAAAGGATCCTTTTCCTTTCCCTCTCCGGATGGATAAAAGGATCCTTTTCCTTTTTCTCTGGATGGATAAAAGGATTCTTTTCCTTTCCCTCCGGATGGATAAAAGGATCCTTTTCCTCCCTCTCTGGATGGATAAAAGGATCCTTTTCCTGTCTCTCCCTGCAGCCTCTGCCTGAGATGCTCTCATGAGTCAGCAGCACCGGCTGTGAGGCTGCTCCTTCCAAAACTCTGAATTAAACATGCCCAGCCCTGCTGAATTAAACATGCCCAGCCCTGCCTCCCCTTGATGCTTTCCAGGCTTTTCCCGAGTTCCACCTTCGGAAATCCAGGGAAATCCTCCATGGAGTTCCAGGGAAACGCTGATTTCAGAGGGGAGGCAGAGCTGTGCTGGGGGCGAGGGGGATATTCTGAAATTCTGCTGTTCCAAAATGGGGTTTATGAAATTCTGCTGTTCCAAAATTGGGTTTTCTGCTTTTTATCCCTGAGAAATGCGGAGCAGTCCCAGCTGAGAGAGAGGTGGGGGCTGCTCCCGGTGCTAATGGGTGTCTGAGTGATGATGGGCTGGAATTCTAATTAACGCTAATGATGGCACTTACATGGGATTCAAGGAACACGTTCTGAGAGGCTGATACAAAAATAGATCCTTTTTTTTTTTTTCCTCAAGACATGCAGTTTAAACTCAGAGGGCCAGACATGCAGTTATTTTATCCAGTTAGCTGGAGAAAAACCTGGTTCTGGAGGAGCTTGTGGGGACTGGGGAAAGCATGGCCTCGTTTTTTTCACATCCTGACAAACAAGGGATGCTCCCTCCACGTGGCTGATGTGGAGAAAAAATTGCTTCTCCTTTTTTTTTTTTTTCCTGCATTGAAATGCAGCACCAGAAATAATCTGAGCCAGAATAATAAAATTACAAAAAAACGGCTGAGGGCACAAACTGAGGAGCACCCACAAGACACAAAGATGCTTATGCCTGGATCCTGAAATAATCCCAGCCCCACTGCAAAAATCCTGATTTCCTGCCCTGGTTTGCAATCCTTGGGCATCAATTTATTAATGTTGATCCTTCACAAAATGTGCCGTGGCCTGCAGCTTGCCAGGAGTATTTCCCACCCATATCCTGGTGTCTTGGTTTGCAAAGCCAGGTGTCTGCTAAGGAAGGCAGGAGCCTCCCCTGAAATGGAAAATGTAAACCCTCCTCACCCCTCCAAATTGCTGTAAATTTTAAATTAAGGGGCTGTCAGGCAAAAAATATGGGAGCAGGAATAACAGTTCTTTATTAGGGAAGAAAATAAAAAAATAAAATAAACAGTGCAGCGAACTAAACCAGCACTGCCAGAGTCAGAACCCAACCTGGCACCCTGTGGGTCAGGGTGTTGGCAGCAGTCCCATTGGAATTGTGGCTCAGCCCTCCTGCAGTGTCAGGGGTGGTTCTGCTGGAGCAGGGATCCTGGAGAAGGGTGGAGTCTTCCTCTGGAGATCCAGGGGAAGAGGCAGCTGCTGCTCCTCTGGGAAATCCAGTGCAGAAGCCGTGCTGGTGTTCCAGAATCTCCAGATTATATCCAGGCAGGAATGCTTGGCTGGTGTTCCAGAATCTCCAGATTATATCCAGGCAGGAATGCTTGGCTGGTGTTGCAGAATCTCCAGATTATATCCAGGCAGGAATCCTTGGCTGGTGTTCCAGAATCTCCAGATTATATCCGGGTAGGAATGCTTGGCTCCTCCCTCTGGGCTCACATCTCCCAGTGGGATGCTGTAGTTCTTATCAGCCATGCAGGGACATTCAGTGGCCTCTTATCAGCAGGTGTCCCCCAGGGGGAGGAGTGGGTGTGGAAGAGATAAGGAAAACTGCCCAATGAACAGAAGCCAACTGCCATGCAGATGGTGAATAGAATACCTCTTGCCTTGCAATCTGGAACACCAGGCTGCTTCCCTCCTGTGGCAAACATTCCATCACCCTGAATTTTGCAGCACAATGTGGAGGGTTCGGGATTTCTCCAAAGTAAAAATGGTGTAGGGCTTTATGAGAATATTATGAGGAATGGAAGTTGGTTTTTTTTTGGTTTTTTTTTTGGTTTTTTTTTTTTTTTTGTTGTTGTTGTTGTTGTATTGAACCCTTTGGAATTTTAATTTAATATTATTTTAGAGAAGAACAAACTCAGGTGTTAATGATTTGTCCCCTTCCTCAGGGACTGTGTGCTTGAGCAAGAGCTCCTGTTTATTTCTGGAAGGGCTTGGGGGAAAGGGCTGAAGAGATTTTTGGGGTTTAAAATGAAACCCACTGGTCCCTCATGGACACAGTGATCCCAAAGGAGCTTTTACTGCTTTGCTGAGGCATTGGAGACCACAAAATTCCATTTCTTCCTCCTTTTCCCAGTCAGCCCCACCGGTGGAAAGACATTACAGGGTGCAAATCCTCCAAACACAGAGGATGATCCTGCTGGACTGGGGAGCTGCTGTTAACACACAGAGAAATTAATGAGATAGTAATTAAAGGTAAATAATGAAAGGATTAAATGACCCAGAAAAAGCAGGTGATGCAAATAACAATAAAGATTTTTTTTCAGTGGTGGCTGAATCCAATTCCTTGGACCTTTCCCCTTTCCATGGGTGGTTTCTGACTATTAACATTCAGAGATCCCCCCTGCACTGACCCTAATGAGAAAAGCTTGAGCTGGGATTAACAACAGCTCAGAATTAGCATTAGCTGAGCTCAATTTTGCAGAGCAAATGTTAATTAAAGCCTTGGGCCTGGCAGCATTAATGGCACAATGTCCTTGGGGTAAACAGGAATTGAGGTACCTTAAACCTTCAAGTGGGATTGATTCTAAAGGCTGGGTCACAAAAAGGTGTCAAGGAAAATGCCCAAGCCCACAATGTTTGCAGCAGTCCCACATCTTGGAGTCCATGAAGGTGAGGAAATCTCTCAAGGCCTATAAGAGCAACGAGAATCTTCTTTCAGTGCCTCCAAGAGTTGCTGAGTCAGGGCTGTGACATCCAACTTGGAGCTACCCCTCCATTCCAGAGGGGTTTAACCCAACTTGCTCCCTTTTCCTCTCTATTCCCTTCTCCTCCCTTCCTCCAGGCACATCTCTGGATTTCTGCACTGGGGAGACTCTGGCAGCAGACAATCCCAAAATTCAGGGGAGGAGCCCTGAGCGAGCTCTGCCCTTCTCTGCAGTGTCTCTGGAGGGGCAGTTTGTGCCCCAGTTTCCATCTCTGGGGTTATTTCCCGTGTTTATTATTTAACTGTGGTGTTTATTATTTATTTTGTGTGTGTTTTCCCGCAGAACTCCTGCTTTACCTCTCTGAACACTCAGAGATGCTCTGGCTGGAGCCAATTTTGCTCATGCAGTGGCCTTCCCCTTCCACACTCTGGTGCAGGAGCACAGAAACCTCTCCCTGGAATAAGCTCTGCCCTGTTTATCACCATTATTTTCCACCATTTTCCCTCACCCTTTCCCTTTCCCTTTCCCTTTCCCTTTCCTACCCTTCTTTTCCCTTTTCCCTTTTTTCCCCTTTTCCTCAGGGGGCTCTGTGCTATTACCAGGTGTGAAACCCAATCACACTGAGAGGAGTGGGGAACAAGCACACGTTTATTTATTTATTTGTTTGGTTGGTTGGTTTTTTCAGACTGTGCCAATTTAAAAAGCCCCAAGCCAAGGCTGCCAGCCCAGGACCAGCTCGTTTGCAGATGGGCCATAAAACACCTGGGGGAGCTCAGACACCTCCGTGCATCACCTGCCCCCCGTCCCTGGGGGATGCTGCTCCTCTGCACTGGGGTGGGTTTAACTAAAATACCAAATTACACAGAATTCCTGGGTTTTCCTTCATGCCCACTGACCTTGCTGGTGGTGCTGACCTCCCTCTATCCATTTTTCATCACTCAGCCTCAAAGAGATTTAAATGAGGGATCATTATCTTTAAACCCTATTGCATTTGGGTTTCCCTCAGATGAAAGAAGGAATGATGAATCCGACTCCATGTTCTCACAAGGCTAATTTATTGTTTTATTATACTATATTACATTAAAGAATGCTATACTAAACTATACTCAAGAATACAGAAAGGATACTTAACAGAAGGCTAAAAAGATAATAATGAAAACTCATGACTCTTTGCAGAGTCCTGACACAGCTGGGCCCTGATTGGCCAAAGAGTGAAAACAATTCACATGAAACCAATGAAACAATCACCTGTGGGTAAACAATCTCCAAACACATTCCACATGAGCACAACACAGGGAGAAGCAAATGAAATAAGAATTGTTTTCTTTTTTCTCTGAGGCTTCTCAGCTTCCCAGGAGAAAAATCCCAGATGAAGGGATTTTTTCAGAGAATGTGAATGCCACAAAACCCCTTCCACAAACACACACACACAAACAGAGAATTAGGAAAGAAAGAGCCTCGTGCCCTGCCCAGCAGGAAACATTCCTGTCAGTTCCGTGGGGAATTGGGCACGGAGAAGCCGCTCGGGTTTCTCCTGTCAGCGCTGGCACGGTCGCGGTGGTGGCTCGGGAACCTCGGTGGATCCTCCCGGGGCTGCTGCTCCTCCCGTCTGCGGTGCTGGCACAGCCCGGCTCGGGTTTAGGCCAGATCTGGGGTTTAGGCCAGCCCTGGGGCTCTTGGGTTTAGCTCAGCTCTCTGGGTTTAGCCAGCTCTGGGGTTTAGCCTGGCACTTGGGTTTAGGTCAGCTCTGTGGTTTAGGCCGGCTCTCAGGTTTAGCCTGGCTCTAGGGTTTAGCCTGGCTCTCGGGTTTAGCCTGGCTCTGGGGTTTAGGCCGGCTCTGGGGTTTAGCCCGGCTCTTGGATTTAGCCCAGCTCTGGGATTTAGGCCGGCTCTCAGGCTTAGCCTAGCTCCCCGGTTTAAGCTGGTTCTGGGGTTTAGGCCAGCTCTGGGGCTCTTGGGTTTAGCCTGGCTCTTGGGTTTATCCCAGCTCTGTGTTTAGCCTGGCTCTCGGGTTTAGCCTGCTCTGGGATTTAGCCCAGCTCTCGGGCTTAGCTTGTTCTCACGGTTAGCCTGGCTCTTGAGTTTAGCCACCTCTGGGGTTTAGCCCAACTCTGGGGTTTAGCCCAGCTCTCCGGCTTAGGCCGGCTCTGGAGTTTAGGCGGCTCTGGGGTTTAGTATTGTATATATTAATATATATATTAATATACGTAATATACAATATATAATATATTTAATATTATATAGTATATATTATTAAAATACTATAAAATATTGACTATATTATATACATGCTTATATATCATATATATTATATATATTATATATATATATAAACAGCAAATAACAATAAACAATAAATAATTGAAGAATTAAATAATAATAACAGTAGTAATAATAAAAATAGCAATAGTAGCAATAGTAATAATAGCATATATATCTAAAACAAAAATAACAAATAAATGAATTCCCAGTTGTTCTAGAGTGGACAGAGGGCAGCCTGTCCCCATCACCTCTCTGTGTGAACCTCTGTCATCTTTTGCACTTTTAGAACCAAACTACCCACAAAAGTGTGGTTCGGGTTTTTTTTTGTTTGCTTGTTTTGGGGTTTTTTCTTGTGTTCTTTGGGTTTTGTTGGGTTTTTTTTTGTTTTTTTTTCCTTTTCCTTTTAATGTTTCTGTTGGCTCCTTTGGCGTTTTTTGGGGGTTGGTTTGTTTTGTTTGTTTGTTTGAGGGTTTTTTTGTGTGTGCTTTGTTATTGTTGTTTTTGTTTGTTTCTCTCTTTCATCAAAGCGAACTCTCTCCGCTCCTTTCTCCCCTCAAACTGCGGGCGCCTCCTTTCTTTCCCCGGGAACGCCGCCCGTGTGCCCCGGCGCTCGCTCCGGGCAGAGCGGACCCTGCGGGGCTCGGAGCGCGGCCGGGGCCCTTCCCCTCTCCGGGGCCCTGCGGGGCAGCGGCGGCAGCGGGAGAGCGTCTGTCGGCCCTGGAGCATCCCCGCACCCATCCCACATCCCTACACCCATCCCACATCCCTACACCCATCCCACATCCCCGCACCCATCCCACATCCCTACACCCATCCCACATCCCTACACCCATCCCGCAGAGGCTCTGACAGCCCCGAATCCGTCTCGCAGAGGCTCCCACAGCCCCGCACCCATCCCACAGCCCCGCACCCATCCCGCAGAGTCTCGGATAGCCCCGCATCCATCCCGCAGGGCTCCTGGAGCATCCCCGCATCCATCCCGCAGCCCCGCACCCATCCCACAGCCCCGCCCCCATCCCGCAGAGGCTCTGACAACCCCGAATCCATCCCGCACAGGCTTAGCCAGCCCCGCACCCATCCCGCAGGGCTCCTGGAGCATCTCCGCACCCATCCCACAGCCCCGTACCCATCCCGCAGAAGCTCTGACAATACCGCACCCATCCGGCACGGCTCCCACAGCCCCGCACCCATCCCGCAGAGTCTCGGATAGCCCTGCATCCATCCCTCAGGGCTCCTGGAGCATCCCGCACCCATCCCGCACCCATCCCGCAGGGTTCCCGGAGCATCCCGCACCCATCCCGCAGGGCTCCCGGAGCATCCCCGCACCCATCCCACATCCCCGCACCCATCCCGCAGGGGTCTCACAGCCCCGCACCCATCCCGCAGGGTTCCCGGAGCATCCCCGCACCCATCCCACAGGGCTCCGTCGCGGAGCTCTCCCCGGCCCCCCGGATCGATGCCGGAGGATCCCGAGCAGGATCCATCGGCCGAGCCGCCTCTCGCTGATGGCCGGGCCGGAGCCGCCGGGGCTGCGGGGGATGCGAGGAGGGGAAATGTTCCCTGCAGGATGAGATACGGGAGCTGTGGGATTGGACTGGTCCCGTTTGTGGCGGGATCCTTCCCGTGGTCAGACACGGGGCCGGGTGTAAAACGACATTAATGTATAAAATGCCAATAATCTGTAAAATGCCATTAATTAATGAAGGGGAGAGGGGAGGAGCCGGGCAGGAGGACCCCAGAGAGCCCCGAGCTCAGGGCTGTGCCGCTGTCCCCCGCCTCGGGAGTGCCACAAGGACACCAGGAGGAGCACAGGGAGAGTAGAGCTGTGCAGAGAGGGATTTTCCCTTTTACTCTGCTGTTGGTTGTGGAGCAGCTTTCCCCCCCCTTTTAGGGGGCCAAACGCCAGCAAATAAACAAACAAATCAATCAATTTCTGTCCCGGTCCCTCCCTGAAGATGAAATGCTCTCCTGCAGCTCTGCATTAACCCCTGGCCCTGCATTAGGCTCCAGCTCCTGCTCCTCACCCTGGATGCTTTTAAGGCAGGATTTCAATTATCCAAAGTGGCTCCTGACAGAGTTCCAGGCACATTCCCGGGTGGGATGGATCCCTGCAATCCCTGGGCTCAGGGAGCACCCCCGGCCCTGCAGGGTGAGGCTGGGGGGCTTCCAGAGCTTCCTGTGGGGATGGATTTGGGTGGAGCTGGGGGTTGGGAGTGCAGGGTCCCTGCCCTGGGGCTCAGGGATATTTATAGGAAAAGCTTTTTAATAGCCTGAGCTGGAAAAAAAAAACCTGGTTAAGCCCGAGCTCATCCCCACGTAATTAAATAACCCAGCTATGACTAAGAATATTGATCAGACCCTGGCTCCCCTCCCTTCCAGAGGAAATTTCCTTGGGGAAGATTTTCCTGCTGCTCCCAGACCTGTGGATGTGGGACTGCAGCCAGACCCATTCCCTGGCTCTGCTTTCATCCTTTTAAAATGCCCTACTTTGCCTTAAATCTCCTGTTTCCTGTTTTAAACTTGTTTTTAAAAAATCCATGGGGGTTTTTATGGGATGTTTTTTTCTCAGGTATCATCTCCGTATTTCCCAGTTATTCTTACTCCCAGCAACCTCTGTGAAAGCCCACAAAGATCAAAATAAATTAATAAGTGTAAATCATTCCACGTGAAACATTCCAGATTTTCTGTTCAAAATGTGTTTTCATTTTATTATCATAAAACCCATTTAAAACAAGGCACTGATGGTGCTTTTCTGGTTTAAATTTTCACTGCTTGGACTCATGCCTGTTAAAAATGTAAAAAAATAATATAAATTGGAGGTAAAAGCATATTTGTAATTCTCCTGCAGGTTAAATTAACTGTCAGCTTTGCCCATTAGATTCCACATCCTTCAGTGATCTCAATTTTTATTTGGTACTAAATGTTAATCACCAGAATAGCTGCTTGTATTTTAATATTCCTTTTCATTATCCAGGCTCCTGCACACAGGAATCTGAATTTATCTGAGGGGCTGCAAACACTTTAATACACTTTATATTATTTATGCCACATATTTGCAAAGGATAATACAGAATAAAACCTCTTTTCTCAAGAAATTCTGTGCTTGGTCCAGATACTTCCGACATCATAAGAGCTTTTTCATAAATATTAATTCAGGTTTCTATCCTCAGCATGGGGAACATATAAAGCATGGAAAAATAAATGTGTTTGCAAAATATCCCAGCTAATTTGGGCTCAGGTGGAGGAAAGTGCAGAGGCTGCTGTGAGTTCACCCTGCAATGAAAAACAGGAGCTGAGCTTTAGAACCTGCATCTGTTTGGAGCCTTTTTCCATAAAATTAGGGAATGGAGGAAACTGTTCTTCTCCAGCTTTGTGTTTCAGGCTTCTGAAATAGAAGAGGAATAATAGAAATAACAGAAATTATGGAAATAATGGAAGGAATAGAAATAATGGCAATAATAGGAAGGAGCTTCTCAGCCGCCTGTTTTCCACAGGCAATGGATTCCAGCTGCTCTAAAATAAAGACACTGGGGAGTGTTTGAGGCAGGCTTTGTGCTCCTTGAGCTTCCTTTGTGTGCAGAATTATCCTGAGCTCCTGAGGAGGTGCAGGGCTGAGGCAGGGCAGCCCTGGGCCCCAGAGAAAGGAATTGCCTGGAAAATCCGATGGGAAGGGCTGGGGTTCAGTCCCAGGGACTGCTCACCCCAGCCCTGACCCAGGGACAGCTTGAGGGCAAAAACACAGCTCATTCTGCTGAATTTGAGAGGTTTAGGTAAATAAAGCCAGAACCAGGAGCTGCAGGAGCTGCTGGAGAACCAGGAGCTGCTGGAGAACCAGGAGCTTCCAGTGGAGCTGCAGCTGGGCCATCAGGAAACCCAGTTTTCCCACTTTCCCCCATTGCTGCATTGGGGTTGAGGGTTCTTTTGGGTCCCTTCCAGCTCAGGATAATCCCCAATTCTGTGATTCTGGGCTGTTTTCTGGTCACAAAGCTTCCAAGCCCTTCAGTGCCACTGGAGTTTGGGCTCTTCTGAAGCAAAGTTAAACTCGGGATCAACATCAGATGTGATGGAGGAATGAGAAACCCAAGAAACAACTGGATTCTCATGTTAGTTTACAGATTTATTATTATTTTAATGGAATTCTGGGGTGGTTTAGATGGGAAAGGACCTTAAAGCCCAGTCCATTCCACCCCCCCTGCCAAGGGCTTTCATGCCTGTGTCGGTGCCTCTCCACCCTCACAGAATTTCTTCCCCATAACCCAATCAAACATTCTGGCAGTTCAAAGCCATTAAAGGCATCAGGAATTCCACACAAATAACTGGAATCATTCCATGCTTATCCTGAAAGGCCCTGGCAGCCCCTGATTCTGGACATCCTCTGTTTCTAACCTGACTTTGGAGAGGGCAGAGCCCCTCCAGGTGCACCAGGTGCTCCATTTGCCAACATTCCCTCTTACCTGGGCAACATTTTGGGACCAGGAGCTCTGAACCCCTCTGTGAGCAGATTTAAAGTGCTGGGAGCTGCAGCCAGGCTGTGGAAATTGGGATTCTGAGCCATCCTCCTCTCCCTGTCAGCCTGAACTCCAATTTCTTAATTTGCTCAAGTCCTCTGCTGCTCAGACTCAGCTTCGTTAGCCACGTCCCCTTCAGATGGAATTAGAGCTCTAATTGACAGCCAGGACAGGGCTCTAATAGTTGGGAAAAGCTCCCAGTCAGACACTTGTCCCCTGATGTCCTGTGACAGCAGCAGGGACAGCAGGAGCAGCTCTCTGGTGCCTGCCCACCCCTCTGGTGATCAATGGGGCATCAGCAGGGCCCTGATGGGAGCAGGGATGTGTTTGCTGTCCTCAGGAAGTGGAGCTGAAGGGAAGAACTCCATGAGCTGCCAGGATGTTCCAGTCCTGGTTTGAACAGCCAGGTGTCTGCTAAGGAAGGCAGGAGCCTCCCCTGAAATGGAAAATGCAAACCCCTTCTCTCTGAATTATTATAAATTTGAAATTAAGGGGCTCTCAGGCAAAGATACAGAAATAGGAATAACAGTTCTTTACTAGGAAAATTAAAAATACAAATGCAATAGTGCAAATAAACAAACAAAACCACTGCCAGAGCCAGAAGAGGAGCTGCCCCCTGTGTGTCAGGGGGTGGCACAGCCCCATCCCATGGGGGCTCAGCCCTCCTGCAGTGCCAGCTGTGGTTCTGCTGCAGCAGGGATCCTGCACAAGGGGGGAGTTTTCCTCTGCAGCTCCAGGGCTGCTGCAGATGGGCCTGGGCTCCCTCTGGGAATGCAGGGCAGCAGAAAGCTGCTCCTCTGGGAATGCAGTGGGCAAAGGCTGCTGTGGTGCTCCAAAGCTCAGATTGGATCCAGGTAGGAATGCTTGGCTCCTCCCCTGGGCAGAGCATCTCCCCATGGGATGATGGAATTTGATCAGCCAGGCAGTTGCAGAAGAGATTTTACAGCAACTTCTGTGAGCCAAAGAGTATTTTGATGAGAGGATCCATGTTTACCCCTGAAAGAATTTTCTACCAAGGTCGTTGAGCAGGAGAGAAAGAAAGATAAATAAGAGAAACCTGCAACTGCCTGTTCCAATGAGCCCTTTGTTTGTCTCTTGTGACCAATGAGTGAAGTGTAAACTTATGAGTTTTGTAAGAATATATAAAAAGCATCCATGCTGTAATAAAAACAGTTTGAAGCCTTCTGAAAAATGGAGTGTGTTGCTTTGGATTGTCTCCATCTCAACTGCGCCATGCAGGGACACTCACTGGCCATGGACAGAAGATAATTAATAATTAATGGCCCATGAACAGCAGAGATGTCCTGGAGGGAGGATTGGCTGTGGAAGAGATAAAGAAAACTGCCCAATGAACAGAGGAGAACAGCCCCACCTCTGACAGATGGGACAGAACACACAGCCCTGGGCACATCCTGCATTTCCAACCCGAGATATCCAGCGCTTCCTCCCCAGCTCCTGCCCTGTCTGAGGGCTCAGCTCAGGAGACAAATTAGACACGAAGGGTTTGGGTACACACAGAGCATTTAAAGATTGAGTTGTAAGTGAGAGCATTGGGGTTCAGACCCTTGTTCCTGCTCAGGAGGCACAAATTCCAGCGGGTGTTTCCTGCAGGATCATCTCTGGGCTGTGTGGGGTGATCCACAGGCTCCCCTGGGCTCTCACTTCACTGCCAGGTGGCCCTTCCTGAACCAGATCATGGTCAGGGACTGCAAACTCCCTTTTCCTGCTGGGAATTTGGGAGTTATACCATGAAAAAAAAGGAAATTACTTTTCTTTTAGCACTGGAGGGGGAGAAACCCCTCATAGTCTGGCACTGGCACAGAGATGGGGTCACCATGGATTGGCAGGTGACAAATTTGGCCAGAGCTTGGCCAACCTGAGCCCAGGAAGAACAGGAGCCACCAAAGAGTGGTTTGCCAAGAGCTGACTGTAATTTAAGGGCCAGAAAACCTCACTGAAGCTCTCTCTGGAGAGCCTCTGCTCTGGAATTGTTATTTCACCCTCTGTGAGCAAACCCATTGAGGAAAAAGGTTCATTTTCAGCTGGAGCTGCCCCTGACAGCTGGGAACATTCAGCTCCAAGGGGTTGATTTACAGCCCTTTTTGAAGCTTGTAAAATCATTTGTTTCTATTAACACCCCTCACTGCCTCACTGCCACTTTAGCAGGGACAAATCTGCAGTCACAGATGGAGGAAGATGAGGAATTAGGATAACCTGAGGAGTCTGGCTTCAGTCCTCTCAAACCCTCTCAAACCCAGCTGGAATGAGAGCCCAGGGATTTCTGTGAGGTGAATTTATCCCTGGACATTTGGGGCCAGAGGAAAATCATCCCTGGTAAGAGGGGTGAGACAGAACCTTTTTCTGGGGGTGATCAAGGACAAGTGAACTGGGATGAAAAGCAGGGGAGAGGGGAGAGGTGGGGGCTGTGTGTGCAGAGCACTTTGGCTGCTTGGAAAAAAGAAACCCAAATTCTGTCCCAAGTAGAATTTAATGTGCTTTGGGTCAGTGTAAAACCAGATCAGCCCTCTCATGATTGTACTGTGGGGTTTGCCAGAAAGCCTCGAGTGTTCCTTGCACTTAATTTGTTATTCCAGGTGACTTTCAGCAGAATTCCAGTGTCTTTAAACACTCAGGTCCTTCCTAATCCTATGGAGAAGCCTCAGACATCCCAGAATGAATGAGCTCCATGCAGCTCTATTCCCCACCAGGAAAATGCACCTCTGCAAACATTTCATTTCAGAGCTGTGGAAATGCAAATCAGCCAAAAAAACCCATTTTTCCCCTGCTCTGTCTGCCCTGCTCTCTATGCAGAGAGCCAAACCCCTTCATTTTGCTATCAAATTGATCTGCCAAGCCTTCAGCTCTGAGTGGATTTGTTTATCAATTCCAAGTTTGAATCCAGGAGGAAGCAGCACAACAAAGGGAGATGTGACACCCTTCAGCTGGAATGAAAGGAGGCTAAGCCCAATTGCTGTGCCCAGATTGAGTTCATTTGGATTTCTGAACCAATCTAAAAGGAATAAAGCAGAGAGGCAGTTGCAGCCTCCCCTGTTTGTTTGTTTATTTGTGTGAATGTCACTTTAGTGTGGCTTTTTTTTATCCCCTCTCTTGTCTTGGCTGGTTTAACACCCAAAGTGTTCTGAGGGAGCCATGAAAGCTTAAAAAAAAAAGGTGATTAGAGATGGAGAAGAGAACAAAGGAGGCTCAGAGCATCCATGGACTCCTGACCTTGGGGAAAAAAAAGCTGCTCTGGGATTAAAATGTAACTTTTGACTCCAAGATATCTGAAGGGTGTTGGTATTTTACAGCTATTCAAAGGTGTCCACATAAAGAGCTTGATATTCCTTGGGGCTTATTTTGCAAAATCTCTTCACTGCAATCCTATCTCCAACCAAACCTCCCCATTTTTGGCTCTAACCCAGTGCCTGGACAGGTAATTCTGACCCTTCCAACCTTCCCACCTGCATTTATCCCTGCCCCTCCTTGCTCCAGGGTGTTTAAACCCTCTGCAGGGGTGGAAGTTCATTTATTCCAGTAATCCTGGGAGCTCTGGGGTTTTTGGGATGCTGCACCACCACTATGTGTGGCTGGGCTTCTCCAAGGTGATTTCCACTGTTCATGGCCTGGAGCAGCTACAGCACCTTCAATCAGCCTGGATTTTGGGCAGTGCAGTGCAATTTTGGGTGCAGGGCAGCATCCCTGAGGGCCTGGGGTGTTTTCAGTGGATAATTTTTATAATGTAAATTTTGGAGTCTGGATAAAAGGTTAACCCTGATCTCCAGCTTGGTGACTCCAGAACCTCGTGGGCTGTCATGCAGGGGGAGCCTTGGGGACAAGGGCAGCCCCTGCTGCAGCAGTGCCCAGGGGTGGCTGAGGGTCACCCCTGGATTCTGGGGCAGGAGAACAGAGGAGAAGGGATTTATGGACCCATCACCTCCAGGAATAGCTCACCCCCCCCAACACTGCCCTCTTCAACAGCCAAAATTCACCATTCCCAGAGATTTCTCTGGCTTACATCGCTGCTCCAAGACTCCTTCTCCTCTACACGTTCCCCCTAAAATCCTCCAGCACAAGGGATCTCCATGAACAGCCACATTAATTCTGATTTCAGTCCTGCCTCTCAGCTTGCAGCCTGGGTTTGAGGGCTGGAGCTGTTCTGAGAGATGGGAGGGGTTCCCAAGGGTTAATTAAAGTTTTCGTCACAGGTCACTGGGGACACTCTTGCTGCCTGCTTTAACTTGGCTTTTTCTCTCTTTACCAAGACAGAAATCAAACATTAATAAATTAAAAGAGGGTGGAAGAGAGATGCAATAATCTAACAAAGACTTTCCCAGACTGGGGCGAGTGACTCTAAGGGAAGCTGAGAAAACAAAAGCAACTTCTTTCCTGGATGAAAGGTGAAGGAAAAAGACCCTTTTTGTCAGATTTTTAATGAGCTTTTGGCAGAGAGCTGTTGATTTTCATGTATGCACAGAGCAGAGAAGGGGCTTGGCTTTAACTCAAGCTTCCGTGAGTGGCAGGTAATTAATTAAACAAGGGCTGAGCAAGTGTAAAGTCACTGGATTTGAGCCTGAATCCAAACTTACCCAAAGCTTGACCTTGCTACTGCCCTGACAGAGCAGCCACAGAGCTGAGCCTTGTGTGAAGATTGCTCTCAGCCCCTCCTGCTCACCTGGAGGTTGAATAAAATTGCTTTGATTTACACAAATGCTTTCTTTTCACCTCTTCTGAATCATCCCACAGTGACTTGTGGGAGCAATTGGCAGTTCCCGGCTCAATATCCTGGAGAGAGATGAAAAGCAGCAGTGGGAGATAAGGAGGGGACTCATAGCATGATCCAAAGCTGGGCCTGCTCAAAATGAGCTCTTATCCAAGAATAAATGATCCCTAAACAGATGCTTGGCACACGCAGGCAACCTGTCTGCCCAGGTGTGGTATTTTTTGGGTCCTCTGTTGGAGAAGGAAGGAATGAATCTGACTCCATGTTCTCAGAAGGGTATTATTATATTATATTATATTATATTATATTATATTATATTATATTATATTATATTATATTATATTATATTATATTATATTATATTATATATATATATATATTATTATATTATATTATATTATATTATATTATATTATATTATATATATTATATATATATGCTATACCAAACTATCCTAAAGAATACAGAAAGGATACTGACAGAAGGTTTAACAAGATAATAATGAAAAACTCGTGACTGACTCCAGAGTCCGACGCAGCTGGACCATAATTGGTCATGAAGTAAAAACAATTCACATGTTGGGTAAACAATCTCCAACCACATTCCAAAGCAGCAAAACACAGGAGAAGCAAATGAGATAATATTGTTTTCCATTTTCTCTGAGGCTTCTCAGCTTCCCAGGAGAGAAATCCTGGGCAAAGAGGATTTTTCAGAAAATATGATGGCGACACCCAGGAACTTATTCTAATTCTTAAATTTCGATGATCTTCTGGAGTTTTTTCATATTCTGAGTCCTCTTTTGGAGGGGTTAGAGGTGTTTTTGATTTTGGACTCCAAGAGCTTCAACCTTTACTGTCCTAGGTTGAAAGATGTGGCCAAGGTGTGTGTTCTATTTTCTGTCAGAGGTGGGGCAGTTCTCTCCTGTTCATTGGGCAGTTTTTCTTTATCTCTTCCACACCAAATCCTCCCTCCAGGAGATCTCTGCTGTTAATGGGCCATTAATTATTAATTATTTTCTGTCCATGGCCAGTGAGTGTCCCTGCCTGGCTGATCCAATTCCATCATCCCATGGGGAGATGCTCCACCCAGGGGAGGAGCCAAGCATTCCTACCTGGATCCAATCTGAGGTTTGGAGCACCACAGCAGCCTTTGCCCACTGCATTCCCAGAGGAGCAGCTTTCTGCTGCCCTGCATTCCCAGAGGGAGCCCAGGCCCATCTGCAGCAGCCCTGGAGCTGCAGAGGAAAACTCCCCCCTTGTGCAGGATCCCTGCTCCAGCAGAACCACAGCTGGCACTGCAGGAGGGCTGAGCCCCCATGGGATGGGGCTGTGCCACCACCCTGACACACAGGGGGACAGGGCCTGCTCTCACTCTGGCAGTGATTTGTTTTCTTTTTTTTTTTTTTTTGTACTTTTGCATTTGTATTTTTAATTTTCCTAGTAAAGAACTGTTATTCCTATTTCCATATCTTTGCCTGAGAGCCCCTTAACTTCAATTATAATAATTTAGAGGGAGGAGGTTTGCGCTTTCCATTTCAGGGGAGGCTCCTGCCTTCCTCAGCAGACACCCTTCTTGTCAAATCAAGACATTTACAGACTTTTAACTCTCTGGATTGAGCTAGAACCCCCAGGTGATCCCAGCTGCTGGATGGGGCTCTTTGCCAGGGGGATTTCACCTTCCAGCCCTTCCCTTCTCCCTGTGCCAGCAGGGAGCTCACCAGGAGGGGCTGGAAGTGCTGCCCCTCTGCAGCATTTTCGCTGCTGGCACTGCCAGCTGGGCCTTTCTGCTCTGAGGCAGATGATCAAAAGCTTCTTTTCAGGAAAGATTTGAAGCTGGGGAGAAAAAAAATTAAGAAATTCAGGTTTGAGACAGGCTGATAAATGAAGGTTTTTATTTGTGGCTCATCCATCGGTTTGTTTTCATGATCACACTGATGTGCAGGATGGATGAGGTGTTTTTTCTCTCTTTATTTGACTTGTTATACACAAAATATCGATGTGTGGAAGCTGCTCTTGAGGCACAAATGAGCCTAAAAAATGTAAATTAATAATATCCATGTTTGGGCACCTTCATGGATGTGTAAGGAACTCACCTGAAGTCAGGGGTGGGCATTTTGGATGTTTGAAGAGCTTGGGGTACACTTGGGAACTTGGCTTGGGCCACAAACTGTCCAAAATCTAAACTCTGATAATATTTTTCTCATATTGGATTTGACAGCTTTCATTAGCCAATAAAATCCATATAATCCATAAAACAGACACTGCTCTGAACAGTGGGTGGAACTGCAGCCTTGATGGGAATTTTTCCCCCTCAGGACAGTGTGTGTCATGTTTGGCACCTGTGGTAGCACTCGAGCACTCAGATAACAAAACCAAGCCCTCAAGCAGAATATTTCTGCTCAGTGACTTCCCTCAGCTGCCTCACAGCTGATGTCTTTATTTGCCATGGCCTTCAGGAAGGATTTCTTTAATTCAGTTCTAAATCTTGCAGTGTAAAATTGATTTTTTCTGCCTGTTTCTGCTGCTTCTCAGCAAACAAATGCTCCTTCCCCCAGGAAAGGGCTTTATACTCGGAGGTTAATGATATGTGGAGTTACAGAAAGTCTCCAGTCAGCACTCCAAGGATGAGGCTGCAGACAGGGCCGGCTCCTAAGTAAGGAATTAATTAATTAGATTGAGGCAGGCAGGAAATGTCGTGTTGTGATGTTTATCTCAAGCAGTGCCCTGTATCTGGCTGCTGATAAGGGATGTGGTTATCTCCTGTCCTCCACAGCAAACTGAGGTCACTGCATGGCTAAGCCATTACTAGGACATTTTTCAAAGGACATTTGTGCACCTGCAGCTCTTTTCTGCATTAAATAGGGAGCACTCCCTGTCCTGAGTGTTCTCAGGGGATGGGATTTCCTCAGGAATAACTCTGGGAGATCACAGTCCTTGATCCCTCCTGGGAAAAGCTGCTCCCACTGAAGCCAGGACAGGGAAGGGGACATAGCCCACCCAGTAGCTGCAATATTTGAGTGCATTTCTGTATTTCATCCCAATAATTGCAATATTTGAGTGTATTTCTGTATTTCATCCCAATAATTGCAATATTTGTGTGCATATTTCATCCCAGTAGCTGCAATATTTGAGTGCATTTCTGTATTTCACCCCAATAACTGCAATATTTGAGTGAATTTCTGTATTTCACACCCCACCTAGTAACTGCAATACTTGAGTGCATTTCCATATTTTACAGCCCACCCAGTAATTGCAATATTTGAGTGTATTTCACCCCAGTAATTGCACTATTTGAGTATTGAGTAAATTGCACTATTTCTGTATTTCTGTATTTCACAGCCCATTCCAATAACTGCAATATTTGAATGCATTTCTGTATTTCACAGCCCACCGCAGTAATTGCAATATTTGAATGTATTCCTGTATTTCACCCCAGTAACTGCAATATTTGAGTGCATTCCTGTATTTCACCCCAGTAACTGCAATATTTGAGTGTTTTTCTGTATTTCACCCTAGTAACTGCAATATTTGAGTGTATTTCTGTATTTCACCCCAGAAATTTGCAATATTTGAGTGCATTTCTAATCTCAAAGTGCAGCTAAAACCTGCAGCTAAAATCTGCACTGAGGTAAAACCAAAGTTCTCCACATCCCAGGCTGTGTAACACTGCCTGTTCCCCACTTCCCTGCACATTTCCAACCTCAGATCTCCAGGGAAAACGTTCCCCCTGTCCATCAAACCCTCTCCAGGCTGGCCAGCAGCCCCTGCACACTCGGGCCTGGCATGGGCTGGGGTGTTGATGTGGAAATGGGGATTTGTTGGAACCATCCCTGCTGCCAGGACACAATCTGGGCTTGGTTGGCTCCTGCCTGGATCAGCTCTTCCCTCCTGCAGGAGCTGTGTGTGCGAGCAGCAGGGACACACTGCAGCAGGAAAATCCATCCAGAGAGGGAAAAGTGTTAGAATTGTGATAGATGAGCAATGCCAGGGTTGGCTCTCACAATTAAAACTATAATAATTATTATACTTTATTATTACACTTTATTTATATAAGTAAATATTATATGTGGTATTCACATTCCCTGAACAGAGAGAGACATAATTCTCTCTCTCAGGTTTTTTTCCTAGAGAACACAGAGAGAAGAAGAGAAAAACAATTCTTATCTCTCCTTGCTGCTCCTGTTGTTTTTGCACACGTGGAATGTGTTGGGAAGATTGTTTACCTGAAGTAATTTGTCAGTTGGGTTCCGCTGAGGATTGTTTTTTTTCCTTAGCCAATCACTCAAAGCTGTGTCCTGGCTGTCAGGAGACAGTGACCAGTTTTCTTTAGGATGTATATTTGTGTAGTGTAGTATAGCACCAATATAATATATATAATATAATATATAATATAATATATATAATATATATAATATAATATAATATAATATAATATAATATAATATAATATAATATATATATAATATAATAATATAATATAATATAATATAATATATATAATATATATAATATAATATAATATTTTAATAAAGCAATTGTTCAGATTTTGAATCAATGGAGTCAGATGCCAATCATTTCCTCACATTGGGATTTTACTATAATTATGTATATATGTTAAGAGAAGTTTTATAGACTTATAAAACTTATAGAAAAATGATACATTTCTAAATTAAAGTCTATAAATTTATAAGTAAAACTTGTAAACTGTTTTACCCCCCTTGCGCTGTTATTATGGGGTGGCTGGGCTTGGGACATTTGGAAGGGTTGGCTTGTTACCGTGTGTCCTGGATTGCCAAGCAAAGTGTGTTCTATTCACCATCTGCATGGCAGTTGTCTTCTGCTCATTGGGCAGTTCTCCTTATCTCTTCCACACCCACTTCTCCCTCTGGGGGACATCTGCTGATAAGAGGCCATTGAATGTCCCTGCATGGCTGATAAGAACTACAGCATCCCACTGGGAGATGTGAGCCCAGAGGGAGGAGCCAAGCATTCCTGCCTGGATATAATCTGGAGATTCTGGAACACCAGCCAAGCATTCCTGCCTGGATATAATCTGGAGATTCTGGAACACCAGCCAAGCATTCCTGCCTGGATATAATCTGGAGATTCTGGAACACCAGCCAAGCATTCCTGCCTGGATATAATCTGGAGATTCTGGAACACCAGCACGGCTTCTGCACTGGATTCCCAGAGGAACAGCAGCTGCCTCTTCCCCTGGATCTCCAGAGGAAGACTCCACCCTTCTCCAGGATCCCTGCTCCAGCAGAACCACCCCTGACACTGCAGGAGGGCTGAGCCACAATTCCAATGGGACTGCTGCCAGCACCCTGACCCACAGGGTGTCAGGTTGGGTTCTGACTCTGGCAGTGTTGGTTTAGTTCACTGCATTGTTTATTTTATTTATTTATTTTCTTCCCTAATAAAGAACTGTTATTCCTCTTCCCATATTTTTTGCCTGAGAGCCCCTTAATTTCAAATTTATAGCAATTTGGAGGGAGGGGGTTTACATTTTCCATTTCAGGGGAGGCTCCTGCCTTCCTTAGCAGACACCTGGCTTTCAAACCAAGACACCAGGGCAACACCTGACCTCCAATCAAAGTGTCAGGAAGTGACCTCCACCACTGGGCTGTGAAGAAGGAGCCAATGGACAGAACTTTGTGGGGGCTAAAGGGTTAAAAGGGGAAACACCCTTTGTGTGAATTAGCACATGGTGGGGAAAATCCTCTGCTCCCAAAATATTTTCTCTATTCAGTCTTCTGTTGTATTTTTGATAGGGTTTTAATAAACCTTTTATGTTTTCTGGAAGTGAAGATCATTTCTCACAATGTAAACTCCTGGGTTTGAGTTGCAGCCCTGGAAGCTGCTCTGCCCTGGCAGGTCAATAATGACACAGCACAGGCAAACCATGTGTGGCAAATAATTGACTAATTAGCAAATCCAGCAGGAAATGTCAGGCACGAGCTGGGGAAGGGAGCTGATATCCCTGTCAGCCGGGTGACAGCGGGACATTTCCATAAAATGTGGAATTTCACCCATGTGGGTGATAAGTTGGGACATTTCTCAGGTGTTGGGGCAGCTTTGGGGGTGGCAGCAAGGACTGGAGGGTTCTGAGCTCAGCATCTGAGCTGGGGAGGTCAGTGGGGCAAACTTCAGAGAGGGAAGAATTAGGGGCAAAAATCCTGCATTTGTGGAGTGAAATTGTTCTTCCCCAAAATGATCACTGTCTGGGAAAAGATGGAGTGCACCAGGTGTGACCAAGCTTTAAACCTCTGTGCAGGGCTGTGTGTGTAAAAATCACATATCTGGCCCATATCAAATCCCAGATTTTGACCTGTATCAAATCCCAGATTTTGACCAGGATCAAATCTCAGATTCTGGCCAATCTCAAATTTCAGATTTTCCTACAACCCCAGCCCAGCTGCCTCTGGATTGCTGTGTCTGACCAGGCCAAGGAAAAGCCCTGAAACGGAACAGAGAGAAGGAAAAAAAATGTAAATAAAGAGAGAGGCAAATGGTGCCTCTGGGACTTGCTCAGAGGAAGGACAGAGGTTCTAAATCCAGGAGTTTTTCCCGCCTTAAACAAGAGACTAGCACCCAAATTTATCAGATTAATGGCTGAAAACGACAAAAAATGGTGCTGAATTTGGTGGAGCAGGATTCCCCTGAGCACAGGGATGTGAGGAGGGGGGCTCTGGGGGCTCAACCTGAGAAATCTCCAGGACAAATTTACAGGAAGGTAAAAGAAACCTTTGGAACCTTGAGATGAAATAAAAAACCCGAGCCTGCTGCTAAAAATTGCCGTGATTAGGATAGCAAAATTTGATTTAGAGATGTTTGAAAGAGGCTGAGAGGAATAAATATTGTTTTATTTATTTTTTATTTTCAGCAAATGATGTAACTTCTAGATGCACACAAAAGACCAAATATATGTTGGAAGAATGAAAATATCAACATAAAACTTGGTTTTGTTGTGATGATTTTCAACTTAAAAGTCAGTTTAATTCTAACATGAGCAACTGTGCTGAACATAAATCCTAAAAGACACAAAACTTGAAATTGTGTTGCTTTATGACAGAAATAATTTTTATTTTCTTTTACTTTATAGGATCCATCCTGAAGACTTTGAGTTCTGGGAATCTGGAAGATTTAGTGCTACAAATCCCACCACCTTTTTTTCTTTTTAAGAGAGAATTGGGACACAAACACAAAATGTTTAATAGTGCTCAGATGCCAAATTTCTGCCAAATAATTTTTACTGGGGCTGGACACAGAATTCCTGCTGAAATGATTGAAAATGAGAAGTTGGCAAAGTCCTTCTAAGGCAAAAATGTGCATTTTGGCTCCTTTCGCTTGCAGGGACTGCGGAGCCAGAAAAGTCAGATTAAAAAACTAGAATTATTTAACTCTTGAAAGCCTGGTTTGTGCTGCAGTTGGATTGTTTCTGGAAAATACTGGAATTTCAGATTTTCCACATTTTTCTCATAAATTGATCCTGTCCCATCTTGTTCAGCCCGGCCTTGGGCACTTCCAGGGATCCAGGGGCAGCCACAGCTGCTCTGGGAATTCCATCCCAGCCCCTCCCCACCCTCCCAGGGAGGAATTTATTCCCAATATCCCATATAACCCTATTCATTTAATGTTTTTTTTTTTTCTCCTGTGTAGAATTTGATTCAAAGATTTTTACCATTTTTATATCTTTTATAAAAAGCCAATGAAAACAAACCTTTCTCATTTGAGCCATCACACCCAAACTTTTCTTCTATATTTTTGTATTTCATTATGTTTTTATTCCTGGGTCATATTTCTCTCCAGCATTGCATTTCTCTTACTTGTACCTTCTTTTATTTTTATTCTGCATACAATTCAGGGATTTGAAGAACACTTAAACCTGTTTTGTTTCTCCCTGGTTTTATTCTGGGTGAATTGCAAGGATTTGAGGAGCGCTTTTAAATAAAACCTGGGGGTTTTTTTGTTTTTCCCTGCCTTTTTTTTTCCTTTTTTTTAATGGAATTCAAGGATTTGAAGAGCACTGTTCAAAAAAACCTTTTTTTTTTTCAATGTCTCTATTTGTTTTTTTCCTTCCCAAATTACCTGTGTAAGAGCATCTATAAGTACCAGAGCAAGTCAGGCATGAAGCACTGAGACTAAATATAAAACCTAAGGAAAAATACAGTACAAAACCTCCATGAAGAGGAGAACACCTTTATGTTATTGGATAGATCCTGTTATCCACGTGGGATCTGTGGATCCACCACAGACCAGGCTCAAACCTCCTTCACCAATGCAGAATTTTCAAAATATTTGAGCAGTATCAGACACCAAAATGAGATCTGGTTGGAACCCTGAGAAATTGAGACTTTCTGTGCTGACAGACACTGACCCCCAGGAGAACTCTGCATTTGACCCGAGGCCAGGGGAAGGCTTCAAAAATGGAATGATAGAACTGGGATTGTGGGTGTGGAGTTTGGATAGGAGTGTGTGACATCACACACTTCTAGTAGTGAATTAGCAGTGTAGTTTGAATAGAAGTGTGTAATATCAGATGGTGGAAAACTTGGGGTTTTAGGTTTTAGAATATAGTAATGGATATAAAGCAAGATGGAGGTTTTGGGGTGAAGGCTGGTCCTTCTTCACCTCCTTCTCCTTCTTCACCTTCTGTTTAGTTTCTCCTCCTCCTCTTTCTTCTCCTTCTTCTCCTTTTCCTTCTCCTCCTTCTCCTCCTTCTTCTTCATCTTCACCTTCTTTTTTACCTTCTTCACCTTCTTCTCCCTGGGTTTGGGTGGTTTTGTGTAATTGGATAAAATGTCTCCATTGTGGGGCGCGGGTGGTTGGTTATTGGGTTAAAAGTAAAAATAATTTCGGTGTCATTTTTTAATTGGACAGTTTATCCTTAAAAGGCCTTGGAGAGAGAGAGAGAGAGAGAGACAGGTCTCCATTTTTACCTTGTTAGAGAGAAGTGCTGCAAAACTCAGGGTTTGTGAGACTGTGACAGAGATAAGAACTGATAAATATCTGAGTTGAACAAGAAATTCTGTCCTGTGATTGAATCCCGACCCTGGCAGAGAAATGAAGCAAAAAAATCCTCAGGATCTAATTTCTCCAAAAGCCTTTTAAAATTCCAGTTACATATTCCAAGAAGTGATGGAAGGGGATTAAAGTCCCTGATAGGACTCCAGGATCCACCTGGAACAGGTGCTTGAGAGGTGCATACAGTTGGGTTATTCCAAAAGCAATTCATTGGCCCTCAGAAGTTACTGTCAGAAGGAGAAAAGTGTCCAAAGTCTTGCTGGGATCTGGAGAGGGGCCTGGAATCCCAGAGGTTGCAACAAAGGATGTGCTGCACTCAGGAAAATGAAATGGAAATCCAGATTAATGTGCTGCACCCGGGAAAATAAAATTGATATCCAGACTGCTCTGGAGAGGTTTGACAAATGAATAGTAAAACTCACATTTCAGGGGTTATTTCAATATTTAATTGAGGATCACAGAGTCACAGCAGGATTTGGGATCTGGGGGTGAGATGGGTTCAGCCATCCAAAAAATCTGGGGCAGCTGCTGCTCTTGGTTTTGTAATTGTTCTTAAGGCCATTAAATAAAACCCTTGTTAGAAATAAATATCCTAAAGCATCTTTCATTTGTATGCTCAGTGTTGATTCTAAAAATATGAGGGAATAAAGAGATAATTTGTCCAATTCCTGTGATCCTGCAATGCCTAATGGGTTTTTTGTGTTAATAACAGAGGCAAAGCAGATTGATGTGCATTCCACCAGCTCCTAAACTTGATGAGTTTGTTTATACCAGAGATAAATTAGCAAAGGCCTCATATAAACAATGTGGTAGAGTTGGCAGCTTGAAAAAAAAATCCATGTACAAGGGGATTAATTTGCTTTTTAACTTGTTTGGAAGATGACTCGTACCTTAAATGGATCAGCTCAGCTGGGATGGTCATGCCCAAAGGGATTTGAAACCAAATCATCACAAGGAAGAATTTTGTAGAGGTGAGAACTGAAGCCAGGCAGGACCTGGGGAAGGAGCGGGATGAAGGGGAGAGGGGCAAAAACAGGATGGAAAAACCTCAGAGACGGAGAGGAAGGCAAGAAAGGTCCTTGAGGAAGCAGTGAGGGGGCAAACAGGCCCAGCCTGGGGAAAATAGATGGATTTTATAGCTCTGGATGGTGGGAAGCAGAGGGAATACTGAAATACCTTCCCTTCCTCTTTGGCTCTGGATTTCAGTCCCTTTCCCACATTTTAGTCCCCTTCCCACCTTTCAGTCCCTTTCCTACCTTCTCCCCATGCAAGGAGAAGCAGGGAAAAGCTCTCAGCCATTCCTGGCAGCCCCTCTCTGCTCCCCTGCCTCCTTCCCTGCCCTGTTCCAGGAGCTGAAGGGTCCCAAATGAGATTTTGCAGCACTCCCTCCTCTCTCCTCACTCTTCCCAAGGTTTTTTCCCACTTTTTTTGCCCACCCTGGTGAGGCAGCCCTGTCCCCCAGTAATCCCTGCCTCCCTCTGGAAGGAATTCCTGCCTGCAGCTGCCAAGGCTGCTCTGACAAGCTCACAAAATACACAATAACCTTTGATGAAAGGGCCAGAAAGGTAAACACTGCCCTGGTAATTTATTCAGGCAGCTGAAGTCCATCAGGAGGAGTCAGTGATGGACAGAGAACACTCTGCTGATGGATCCCCCTGGATTCACCTCATTCTGCAGCGAAATGGGTCTGCAGCTTGGAGGACAAGTTGCAGTTTTATCACATGGAGAGGTTTGAGATCTCAGCTGCTCTGGGGCCCAAAAAGCCCCACCCACACCCCTACAATTAATAAATGCTGATTAAGGCTTTAATTGCCCCTTAATAACCAAATAAGGAAATAAGGGAGGGGGCAGCTCTGGCCCTAATTGCTCTGATGTGTCTCATTTTAGTCCTAACCTGGATGAGCTTTGGAAAACCAACTTTTCCCTGGATTTTCCTCCTTGTGTGGCTGGCAAAGGCTCAGAGACAGAGGGCAGCCCTGCCTGGGATGGCATTGCCTTGATTGATCCCTGCAGGCTGAAAAACGAGCTCGAGGGCCCAGCAGCCTCCCTGGGTTTGCTTCTGTTCCCTGGGATTTTCAGAGCTGCTCTGGAAAGTTCTGACGTGTGAGCAGAGAGGCTGCAAGAGGTGAAATGGGTAAAGTGCAGTACCCAGTGCCTGCCTGCAGCAGGAATGGAGGAATGGGCACTGCCTGCTCCTCCCCTCCTCTCCTGCCACATTTCCCAATGCCTGCCTGCTCCTCTCCTGCCTGCCACAGCTCAGAAGGGACATTTCTTGAGACCAGGCACCATCCACTCCTGTCTGGAGTTTATTTACTGCCCCTGCTCCAGCTCAGCCTGGGACAGGGTTTGAGGCATCCTGTCAGGATGTTGTGGCCCTGGAGTGACCTCCCAGGTGTGTAAAACCAGGAATGAGTCCTGGGCAGGTGTGTAAAACCAGGAATGAGCCCATTCTGCAGGTGCAGAGCCCCATGGCAGGTGTGTAAAACCAGGAATGAGCCCATTCTGCAGGTGCAGAGCCCCATGGCAGGTGTGTAAAACCAGGAATGAGCCCATTCTGCAGGTGCAGAGCCCCATGGCAGGTGTGTAAAACAAGGAATGAGCCAATTCTGCAGGTACAGAGCCCCATGGCAGGTGTGTAAAACCAGGAATGAGCCAATTCTGCAGGTACAGAGCCCCATGGCAGGTGTGTAAAACAAGGAATAACTGATTCTGCAGGTACAGAGCCCTGGGCAGGTGTGTAAAACAAGGAATGAGCCCATTCTGCAGGTACAGAACCCCGTGGCAGGTGTGTGGCCAGAGGGGAGCAGCAGAGGAGCAGCCTGGCAGGCACAGGGGGCTCTCACTGGGAGCAGAAGGAAAGGCAGAGAATTCCTGCTGTTATTCTCCTCAGAGCTGGGTTTTACCCAGCCCAGCCCAAGCTGGGACTCACAGAAGTTTTCCCTGGAGGAGCTGGAAGGACTTTCTCAACTGGATTTGGTTCTGTAATACTTTTGGGAGGACAAATTGTCACTGGGGAGGGAGGCTGATGAAATCAGCTGGGACGTGTAATTCCAAAATCAGATTCTCAGCTGTATCCGTGCCCTGCTGGAGTGCTCTGAGCAGGCAGAAATCCTGGGAGAGACAATAAAGCAGGATTGGAGAAGTTGTGTGGTTCGGGGAAGTGACCGCAGCAGGGATTTTTCTCAAGAGTGGAGAAGGAGGGAATCTCAGAAAAACTGTTCTTTCTGCCAGTGCTGAAAGGAGTTTTTACTGACACAAAACTCTGGGGTTTATTCTCTCTTTGTGTTTAAACACTGATAAGGAAGACTGAGTCAAAGCAAATTTGCTGTTATTGATCAGGAATATTTTAAACTCTGATTTCCAGCACTCTTAATAGGCCCACGAATTTGCCAGCTGCTTCCATCCCTCGTGGCTCTTTGGGGAAAATCCTCAGCTGGTGCAAAGCAAGGAGCATCTCCTCAGGGACGCTGGGCTGGGTTTCAGTGGGAACCTGTTCCTGGGCCAGCAGAAATGGGGTGAATCCACTTGAATCAGTGCCATAAAATCCCAGAATGGTTTGGTTGGAAAGGACTTTAAATCCCCTCCAGTCCCATCTCCTGGGCAGGGACACCTTCCACTATCCCAGATTACCCCAAGCTGGCCTGGGACTCTCCCAGGGGTCCAGGGGCAGCCACAGCTTCTCTGGGAATTCCATCCCAGCCCCTCCTCAACCTCCCAGGCAGGAATTCCTTCCCAATATCCCATCTCTCCCTGGTCTCTGTCAGTTTAAAGTCCTTCCCACTTGTCCTGTCCTCTTGGCTTTGTCCCTATAAGGAGAGCAGAATTTAATCCTGATTAATTCCACTGATGGAAATGCCAGGAACAAGCTGCAGCTCTTTTGTCTGGCCTGAATTCCTCCCCTGTCCAGCAAATCTTGGATGAGATACAGAGGTGTCAACCCCTGGTCCCTTTTGTACCTTCTTCCCGTCCCAGGTGACCCCTCAGCTCAGGTAGAGGCTGGGATGTTCTTCAGGAGGTTCATTTGGGCAGCCAGGAGAATAAAACCAGACTCTGATGTGTTGGAAGAGCTGCTGTGGCTCTGGAAATACTCCAGGGCTGTTCCCAGCCTTTCCCTATGTTCCCACTGTGCAGGTGTCCTGCTTTAGGGCAAATTTGGGAGAAAACCTCCAAAGGGGCCCCTCCAGAAAGCAAACCCACATGGCCCCTTCCCCCAGCCAGGTTGGGAAGGATTCCTCAGAGAGAAGTGGAAAGAACCTGTTTATTTAACAGGCACAGCACCCCCCAGCACACAAAAGGAACAATACCAGATGACACCACTCTGTCACCGCTCTGAAAAAGATGACAACTTCAGAAAGTCTCTCTTGGGGGTGGTCGCTCTGTTATCAGTCCCTCCGGCGCTGGGAAAGGCTGAGGCCCAGAGTAGGCCCCGCTAGGCCACAGAGGGGCCCAATCCAGAGCAGGCTCGAGTGGTTCCAAGAAAGGGAAAGAAAAACAGTCCAGGGAAAAATCCCTACTGCTTAGCTAAACTAACTAATGAACAGGAGCAAAAGCAAGAGCAAAGCAGGAGCAGGAGCAAAGCGAAAAGCAAAGCAAAAAGCAAAAGCAGCACCCATGTACTGCCCTGTCTCTGTGTCTCACCAGCCATGGGGGAGCGGCTGATAGCAAAACCAAAACAAAACATTCACTCTTCAGAGCCAGTCTTGAAGGCACAGAACATGATATCCAGCATAAACAGAACACACAGATGGGGATACAAGCATCATAACATCACCCTGGGACAGCAGGGCTGGGGGGTTTGTGCAGGGTTTGGGGTGTGGGGGTGTCCTGGGGTGTAGCCATGATATTTTCTGAAAAATCCTTTCCGTAGGATTTTTTCTCCTGAGAATCTGAGAGGCCTCAGGAACAAAATGTAACCAATGGTTATCTGCTGCTGTGGAATGCAACAGGTGCATCTGTGATTGGTCTCATGTGATTGTTTCTAATTAATGGCCAATCACAGTGAGCTGGCTCAGACCCTCTGTCCAGAGACACAAGCTTTTGTTATCATTCTTTCCTTTTCTATTCTTAGCTAGTCTTCTAATGAAATCCTTTCTTCTATTCTTTTAGTATAGTTTTAATATAATATATATTAAAAAATAATAAATCAAACCTTCTGAAACATGGAGTCAGATCCTCGTCTCTTCCCTCATCCTCGGACCCCTGTGAACACCGTCACAAAGGGGTACCACAGCCCTGGGCCAGCACCTGCCCCTGCTGAAATGGTCCTTGGCCATGTCCTTGTGCCCCAAGGGGGCTGAGAGGCAGCTCCAGAGGGTGGGTAACACCCCTGGAAAGATGGAGACATGGGGGAATGGAAGAACTTCCAGAAATTGATGTAACCCCTGCCACCCCACCCTGGCTGCTCCCAAATATCCATTTTCCAGCAGATCCATGTCCCATCCCCAGGGAGCTCTGCCAAATCCCTGCACAGCAGTGCCTCTGCCTGTGCACAGAGCTGAAATCCATCACTGAGGGCTGGGCTCCTGCTCTTTGTTCAGACATCATCAGAAATTGGGGTTTTTTTTGGCTACAGAGCAAATGGTTGGAGTCCTTCAAACCCTTCAAAGAGGCAGCAGTGGAATTAAGCTCTGCTGGAAACTTCCTATGGGATCCTGAGCAACTTCAATCTAAATTTACAAGCTGTAAACCAGAGAGGTTTTTGTCTGTCACTGGGATTGTGGTGGAGTTCTACATTTGTGGGGCTGAACTCTTGTTTTCAATTTGACATCAGGGGCACTTCAGAGCCAAAGGGTTTTTGGAGCTGTGAGCTTTAGGTCCTGTATTTAGCTAGGCCTGCATTTAATGAGTCCTATATTTAGTTAGTCCTGTCTTTAGTGAGTTCTATATTTAGTGAGTCCTATATTAAGTTAGTCCTATATTTAGTCCTATCTACCTAATTTATCTGTAAAATCATCCCCAGGAAGTTCTACTGTCCCACCCACCCCGCCTTTAACTCCCTGACCTGTTAAACCTGGCTTTCCCTTGGCAGAACAACTATTCCTGTGGATCAGGGGGCTTTTCCAGCAGCTTAGGAGTGAAAATTCCTTTATTATTTCTTTATTGTTGTGAGAATTTATCCTCCAGGGCCACCCAGTGCTGCTCCTCAGCAGCATCCCAAGGCTTGGCAGCTGAATTATCCCTGTGTGGGATTTCTGTCAGATCCCTGCAGCTGAGAGGTCAATTTTTCTCCCTGGGTAAGGAGAATTTTTGTGTAAAAAGGAGTTTTTGGAGCTGTGTGATTCTGTGTAATGAATGCACTGCAGCAGCAGTGACTCCACACTTCTGCTCCATCCCTCTGCTGATCCCAACATTTTCTCACCCTGTGGATGCCAGAGCTGGGGATGGGGATTTATTGATTGCTGGTGCAGCAAAGTTATTTCAGCCTGGCCAAAGTGATTCAAGGAAAGCTCATTCTGCTGAGCTCTGGGTTTTTTTCACCTTAAATCTGAGCTCTGTCTGCTGCAAGAAACCTGCGGCGGGAGTTGGTGGCATCAAGGAATTCACATAAATAACATCTAAAGTTTTCTTTCTTACAGCAGATGGGGAGATCTGGCACAAAGAACTGCTGGGGAAAAAAAAGGCAGGAGGGTTGACGTTGCAGATTTTGTGTTTTCAAAGTGAACTCGAGTGAGAACATGATACAAAGAGAATCAAATCCATGGAGCAAAGAGTCCATGGGAGGAGCTGGATCCTGAGCATTCATGAGCCCACGCTGCCACTGAGCTCCTAAGAGTGCAAAAGCAGGAGGAAAATTTTCATTTTTGCTATTATTTCATTAATAATATTACTTTCATAGTGGTTTATTTTCTTTATTTTTATTATTATTTTCATAGTCCTTTTATTTTCTAGTGTTTTATTTGAAGTCATATCAGTCACTAAATCATCTGCATGCAAAACAGCTCAGAATTTGAACAAATTAAAAAATCATGAGGCAAAAAAACAAGTAGAAAGTTAGGAAAGTTTGATTTATTTTTTTTCTTTTCCTCTGAGAAAATATTTTTGTCTCTAAAAGAGAAATCCTTCTCTTTTCAGATGCTCAGTTTTGTTTCAGCACAGCAGTGCTGGTGTGAAATGCAGACTTGACCTCTGGATTGAGAATTTCACTGAATTCATTGAAAAAAAACCAGTAACAAACATTGATCTTTTCCAGGGAAAAATTCATATTCTTGAGCTTGAAGTCTTGTAGGATGAATTCTTATCAGGAAAAGTAGGAAAAATCATATGTAAAGCAGAAGAGGTAACAAAAAAAAGAGAGAAAAGGGTAAAATATTCAAGTGAAACATTTCAGCAGCTTTAAAATATTCCCCTCCATGGCCCAGGTGTGAATTCACTGATGGACATCAGTGTCCTTCCAGAGGATTTGGAATATTTGGGTCCTTTGGAAGTTCCAAAATTTGGGTGGAAATTATGCAGACGAGCCCTGGATATGGAATTTCCAAGGCCCTCATGTGAAGGAAGCAAGGGCAGGAATGAGCCCAAAGCAGGGAATTGTGAATAAATGGCTGGGATGGATTTGGGGGAGAAGTGTCTTGGTTTGAAAAGATGGATGTCTGTTAAGGAAGGTAGGAGCTTTTTTTGAAATGGAAAATGTAAATTCTTTCTCTCTGAATTGTTATAATTTTGAAATTAAGGGGTTCTCAGGTAAAGATAGGGGGATAGGAATAACAGTTCTTTATTAGGGGAATTAAAAATACAAATGTAATAGTATAAAAAATATACTATTAAAAAGTAAATACACTTTTTAAAATTAAAAAGTAAATACTTTTTATACTTAAAAAGTATACTATTAAAAATAGTATAAAATAGAAATATAAAGAATATAGAAATATATAGAAAAATACATAGAAAAAGATAGAAATATATAGAAAAATGTATAGAAATATATAGGAAAAATATATAGAAAGAGAAAAAATAGTATAAAAAAGAAAACAAACTATTGATAGAGTCAGAATATGATCTGACATCCTGTGGTCAGGGTGTTGGTAGTAGTTTGATTAAATGGTGGTTGTAGTTTTTTTGGAGTGATAGATGTGGTTTTGTTGAAGCAGTGATCTTGTAGAAGGGTGTAGTTTGGTTTTTTTTTGGAGGTTTGGTGGTGGTGTAGATGGGCTTGGTCTTCTTTTGGGACTCCAGTGGAGAAGAAAGCTGGTTTTTTGGGAATTTAGTGGGAAAAGGTTGGTTGTGGTATTCCAAACCTCAGATTCTAGCCAGGTAGGAATGCTTGGCTCCTCCCTCTGGGTGGAGTTTTTATAAGGGATGATGAAATTTTATCAGTCATGCAGTGACACTTCATGGCTCATTAATAGAAGATATTCTTCTGGAGGGAGGATTGGTTGTGGAAGAGATCAAGAAGAAACTGCCCAATGAACAGAAGAGAACTGCCCCACCTCTAGCAGGTAGGAACTGAATACACACTTCTGTTTCTAACTTAGGACACCCACCCATTTCTGTCACCTTCTCCCAATTAATATCTGTAAATTCTGCCTCTGGATGGAGGGACAGCAGGGCCAGGCTGTGCCTGAGCAGGGCCCTGGATGGGCCTTCCCTTGTGTGTGCAAGGATTTCCTGCCTTTTCCTGAGGTAAAACCATGGAATTCCAGTGCACAATTAAATTATGCTGCACGACTAGCTGCTGTCTCAATGGCAAAATGAACAATTAATGTAATGACACACGAGCGCTGCCTAATTAAATGATTCTATCACTTCTAAATATGGATTATTTACATTAATGTGAAAGCAAAGCTGGGTGGTGCAGCCAAACCCCCTGAGATTTGTGAATTACTACAAGACAACTGCATTTATGCAATGAAAAAAAAAAAAATTTATGCAACGATTTAATTTTTACACCAAATTTTTAGTATTTTCTTTTTTTTTTAAAGGCTTTACCTGGGTTAAGGAAAGGAGAAGGAAGGACATGTGTATTCCCACCCTGGAGCCAGGACTCTGCTCCAGCTCGTGCCAGCCCAAGCTCTCCTGATCTACATTTTATCTGCAATGCATCAGGAGTTTGTGCAGCTTTTCTTTTTTTTTTATTTGGCACAATTCCTGTGGCCTGTGCAGAGATGCAGCCTCACCAGCCAGGTGCTACATTCCCTGTAACCCTTGGATTGCTGCTCCAGGAAAACCAAAGGATGCACTCCTAAACCCAAAACACTTCCTGTGCTGAGGTAAATTCAAATTTCAACAGCTCTGAGGAAACTGTTCAAATGTAGAAGTATTTTTATAGACTTTTAAGGCCAGAAAACAATTATTCATAAGACGTTTTTAAGCCTAGAAAATGAAATTATTTATAAGATTTTTAAATTCAGAATATTCCATTATTTGTAAGATTTTTTAAGCCTATAAAACTCAATGGTTTTTAAGGTTTTTAATCCCAGAGAACTCAATGGTTTTAAAAGTTTTTAAGCCCAGAAAACTCATAGTTTTTAAATTTTTAAGCCCAGAGAACACAATGGTTTTAAAGATTTTTAAACCCAGAAAACTCAATGTTTTTAAGATTTTTAAATCCAGAGAACTCAATGGTTTTTAAGCCCAGAAAACTCAATGGTTTTTAAGCCCAGAAAATTCAATGGTTTTTAAGGTTTTTAAGCCCAGAAAACTCAGTGCATATGGGCAGGTATAGGCTCGATCTTCCAGGGTCATGGAATTTGTGCCCCTGCCAGATTCCCTGGCTTTTGTAAGATTCCTCTATTATAAATGTTCACAGTCTATCATTTGCTTGGCCTTTCATGAACCTGATTATTTTGTAGTGCAGAATAAAAAAGAGATAAAAACAAGTGATGATAAAGAACTCTTTGGTGTATAAAGGGAGAAATCTCTTGTCTACACCAGTATTTGAGGGGTTTGGACAGATTTTTTTTTTTTTCATCAGAGGTGACATGGCCGTGCTCAAATCCCCATCAAGGTGCAGGAATTGCAGGCAGGGTTTAGCAGGTGTTGTCTCTTCTCATCCTGTGCCTTCTTTGGGTTCATGTCTCTGAAAAAATGGACAATTTTAGGGCTGTTCCTAAAAGCTCTTCGAGTCCAGGTAAGGAAATCAAGGCAGAATCCTGGTTTTTCCAGGCAAAAAAGGATAAGGGCAGTAAGATTGATCAGCAAAGGCTGCAGTGGGAATCTTTAAAATGAGAGGGTTTTGGGAAAGCTGTAAAAGGCAGGCTTTAGAAACAACAGAACTGTGATTAGAGCTAAGTGGTGCTTACAAAACTTTATGAGAAGTAGAAAGTAAGGATGAATAAAATGGTCTGTGTGTTAATACTTTGCTAGAATAACTCCCTAAGCTACAGAAAAGTATATCTAGAGAGATGTTAGGGAGTTCTAAGCTTAATAATGGAGTTCTAAATCTAAATGTATTGTATTTTAAAGCTTACAAGTAATTATTGTATTTGAAATAAGCATTGTTTTAACCAAAGGGATGTGTGCTTATGGTGGTTAGATAAAACTACTGTCAATATGATTTTGTTTTGTGTGATTGGTAAAAAAACTTTTCAAGTGAGTTGTAACACTGAATTCTTTGGTTGTTGCTGAGGATGTGAGTTACTGACATCTTCTCATTATCTTCAAGTCCAGGTAAGGAAATCAAGGCAGAATCCTGTTTTTTCCAGGCAAAAAAGGATATGGGCAGTAAGATTTAGCAGCAAAGGCTGCAGTGATGAGCTGCCTCTGTGGTTTGGTATTTATAATTTGGATTTATAACTCAGTGAAATAAGTGATGATAGATTGAAATTCATGTGTGAAATCCTGAGGTTTATTCAAAGTGTTTGCTTTTCAACACAAACTGGAGAAGAAAAGTCATCCCTGAGAGTCCCAATCCTCCTCTGTGGCTGCTTCCAAAACTCAGTCTTTTACAGAAATTCACTCAATTTGGTGTAAAAGTTTAATTAAAAAGAATCAACCCAAATCCTACAGGAGGCTGGAAAAGTGGGGAAAACTCCTCAAAGCCCTGAGCAATGTTATCTCCCTGTGCTCAAGGCTGAGTGAGTTGCAGGTGGATGAATCTGGAATAAATTGGGTTAATTTAATGGTGTTTGGGTTTTCTGCAGGTTTCCAAGTGCTATTTTCAATGTCAAAGATGACTTGGAAAATATTACAGATAATCTGGATCTATAGAAGGGGGAATATCCCAAAGGGGTGTAAATCTCTCCTGATGAAGATACTTCACTTGGAGCATTATGAAATTTCCTTTTTGGGTTTTAATCCTTTGTATTTTATTTTATTTTCATATTTTTATATATTATTCATATATTTAATTTTTTTTTCTTGTGTGTTGCTGGTGACCAACAACGACAGTGACATTTCCAAAGTGCCACTTTAGGAAGAAGCAATTCCCATGAAAGAAGTGTTTTCCTTCCAGCTGCAGCTCCTTGATCTTCCCAATTCCTGAGCATCTCAAAGCCAAACTGGAATTAATGGTAAAGGACCCTGAAGAACAGAACCATTTAAGATTATGAAGATGTATATGGGTATGATGTATTTAAAAATGTGCTTTTTGCACACTTAACATTTTTCCTGACTGGAAGCCTTAATGTCTGACTGAAGGTTGTTCATGACACATCTCTGGAGATGGAAGAAACAATAAAAGTGATTTAACAAGAAGAAAAAAAAGAGAGGCAGCAATAAATTTGAACATTGTCTGGGTTTCAGCTGCCATAGATTGTGGGGATAATGGCACATTAATGCACAAATCAATAGCCAGAATTAAAGCCAGTTCCCAGTCAGGCTCCTCAAAGCTCTGCCAACGTTAACCCTGCTTTGTCTCTCTTGGAGGAAGAGTGAAAGGAGTGGATGTGAAGGGAAGTGAAGGGTGCTGGGTGTGCTGCTGGTGTGGAATCTTACAGAGGGCAGCTAATCCTGTTTTCCTAGGAATTCTGTCAGGAATGAGGCAGGAATTGTGACCCTTTGCTCAGGGCCTTTGCTGGGCATTTCACAGCTCATTTTTGGGGCTGGCAGCAGAGAATCCTCCAGCCCTGCCTGGATCCTCTGGAGCACGACAGGGAGCAGAGAATCCTCTGGCTCTCCCTGGGTTCAGAGGAGCAGGACAGGGAGCAGAGAATCCTCCAGGTCTCCCTGGACCCTGTGAGGCAGGACAGGGAACAGAGAATTCTCCAGCCCTCCCTGGATCCTGTGGAGCAGGAATGGGAGCAGAGAATTCTTCAGCCTTCCTTGGGTTCAGAGGAGTAGGAATGGGAGCAGAGAATCCTCCAGCTCTTCCTGGATCCTCTGGGGCAGGACAGGGAGCAGAGAATCCTCCAGCCCTCCCTGGATCCCATGAAGCAGGACAGGGAGCAGCTGGAGCAGGAATGGGAGCAGAGAATCCTCCAGGTCTCCCTGGACCCTGTGGGGCAGGACAGGGAACAGAGAATCCTCTGGTTCTCCCTGGATCCTCTGGGGCAGGACAGGGAGCAGAGAACCCTCTGGTTCTCCCTAGGTTCCATGGAGCAGGAATGGGAGCAGAGAATTCTCCCAGAGTCCTGGTTCCATGGAGCAGAACAGGGAGCAGCTGTAGCAGGAATGGAGCAGCAAAGAATTCTCCAGCCCTCCCTGGATCCAGAGGAGCAGGAATGGGGCAGCAGAGAATCCTCTGGCGCTCCCTGGATCCTGTGGGGCAGGACAGGGAGCAGCTGGAGCAGGAATGGAGCAGAGCTGTTCATACCTGGCCTGCCATTCCCTCTGAGCTGGGCAGGTTCATTTGGGGCCAGCAGAGCCATTTTGGGGGACACGGCTCATCAGGGCTCTGCTGCCTAACAGGCTGTGACTGAGCTGCTCCTCTGCTCTGTCCCTGAGTGGGAGCAGGGGAGGTGAAGTGAGGGCCCAGACAGGGGAGATGATGCAGAGCTCTGTCTGCCCTTCAAACACCAACCAGGCCCAGGAGCTGTGGAATGTCTGTCAGGGGCTGCTTGCACAGAACCTGGCTCTGGGATTGCTGGTTTTGTTGTGGCATCCTAAAAATTACAGATGAAACCTTTGGGAACTTGGCCTTGACTGCATGAATTCATCTCAAAGGTTAAAACCAGGCTTGGAGCACCCTGGGACAGTGGGAGGTATCCCTGCCCATGGCAGGGGTGGCACTGGATGGGATTTAAGGTCCCTGCCCACCCCAAACCATTCCATGTTCCATGTTCAGGCTTTTGGAGATGCATCATTGCCTGGATGTGGATCCCACATGGGTCACCCTGGCTCAGGCACAGCTCATTTCACTCTCTCCAGCTCTGTGGGAGGCTCAGTTTGCTGAAGATGAGTGACTGGGCAGCCCTGGGACCTGGTACTGCTTTGGCTTCTGCTTCCTGAGTTTCACAGAATCCTGGAATGATTTGGGATGAAAGAACCTGAAATCCCACCCAGTGCCACCCCTGCCATGGCAGGCACAGCTCCCACTGTCCCAGAGTGCTCCAGCCTGGCCCTGGGCACCTCCAGGGATCCAGGGGCAGCCACAGCTCCCTGGGAATTCCATCCTACCCTCCCAGGGAACAATTCCTGCCCAACGTCCCATCCATCCCTGCCCTCTGGCAGTGGGAGCCATTCCCTGTGCCCTGTCCCTTCACCCCTTGTCCAAAGTCTCTCTGTCCTTTTTCTTTCTGAGCCCCCTGTCCTGCTCCCACCTGGCTTTTGTCCTTTACCTGGGTAAGGAAAGAACCCTCAAATCAGCTGGATTTGGGAAATCCAGGTTCCTCCTGCCACAAACCAGCATTCCACTGATTTCTATTTTTCAGTCTCCGGACCACAAAAATCACTTTTGCTGCACTCTTCTCTCAGTTTTATTTGAGTCCCTCACGGAATGCTGTCCCATGTGCTGAGCTGGCTCCTGCCCTGCTGGGGCTCCCCCAGCCCCATCTGTTCCTGCCCTGGGACTCCTGGTTTCAGTTTTATTACAGTTTTATGTCAGTTTTATGTCAGTTTTATGTCAGTGTGTCCCTTCAGCTGCAGGGAGAGCTGAGCTGGTGGCAGTAGGTGGCACTGTCTCAATCCTGCTCGGCCCGAGCTGGGCGTGCGGGGGCCGGAGCCACCGGCGGGGCTGGAGGAGATGGGAATGGGGTGCAGGTGATGGGAATGGGATGCAGGTGATGGGAATGGGGCAGAGGAGCTGGGAAAGGGGTGGAGGTGATGGGAAAGGGGTGGAGGTGATGGAAAAGGGGTGCAGGTGATGGGAATGGGGTGCAGGTGATGCAAATGGGGTGCAGGTGATGGGAATGAGGTGCAGGTGATGGGAATGGGGTGGAGGAGCTGGGAATGGGGTGCAGGTGATGGGAATGGGGTGCAGGTGATGGGAATGGGGTGCAGGTGATGGGAATGGGGTGCAGGTGATGAGAAAGGGGTGCAGGTGGGCTCTGTGGGGCTGCCCAGGGCTCTGCTGTGCCTGAGCTCACCTGGCTGGCAAACAGGGGCTGCTTGGCAGGGCACCAGCCCCATTTCTGATCTCCTCAGCCCCATATGTGCCCTTGTCCCATTATTGATCTCCTTGCCCCATTTCTGATCTCCTCATCCCCGCAGGTGTCCTTGCCCCATTTCTGATCTCCTCAGCCCCCCAGGTGTCCTTGCCCCTCTGGGCTGTGCCAGGCAGTTCAGCCCAGCTCTGGCAGGGGCTGCGGCTCCTGCAGCACTTCCCTTCTCTCCTTCCCCCACAGCTGCCCTGGAATTGCAGCAGGATTTTGTCCTGGAGATTTGCATTGTGCTGCTTCAAGAGGATTCTTGCCCTCTGTCCTGTTCTGTGGCTTTGCTTCCCTTATGATAATTAAATAAAGCCTCTATTTCTCTTTATTCCCATAAATAAATTCCAGCTCCCTCCCCTGTGGTGCTGCCCTTCAACCTATCATTAGTGATTTTCCTTTTGTTGTTTTCATTATCAATCCCTCACATGCACTTTTACAGCTGGGGCAGCCCCTCAGAGCGCGTTTGACATCCAAACCTCTTCCTGGGCTTATCCTGAATTTATTCCCAGCCATGGGGATGTAGAACTGAAAACTCAGTGGTGAATTTGGAGGTGTGAGGAATTCATCAGCAGGGTTGGATCTCCAAAAGCACCAATTCAGCATTGCTGGAAAAGCTGATAACCAAAGGGATGGCTGGTTAAACTGGAATTCTCGTTCCCTCCTTTAAAACTCTCTCAGGGGTTTTCAGTCATGTCCTTACACTGAGTTTTTACTTGTTTTTCTAGAAAATGAGCTCTTGAGGGAACTCCAAATCATTATTGCTAGCAATGGGATTGTCCCAGTCTGTTACCTTGTGAAAATGCTGCAAACTGGGAGAAATCTCCTTCCCCAGCTGAATTCCAGAGATTTCAGATAAAAAGCAGCAATTGTAAATATTGTTCTATTTTCTTTGTAGTATTCTATTTTCTTTTGATAGGAAACCTGGGATCAGGGATTTCCTGAGGGTGGAAACAGTGACTGGCAAAGATCTCAGCTGAGGCAAACTGGCGCCAGTGAAACATTTCTTACTGGGACAGGAGAGAATTTCACAGGAGTTTTATCGCATTTTTTTGAGTTTTGTCACTTTTTTTTTAGTTTATTTGCACACTTTCAAGGGGAAGCCATGAAAAAATTCCTCTGGGAGATAAAAAAAGCTGAAGGAAGTGGAAATGGAGCCAAATTCTGCACTTTGGAAGGAGATAATCTGCAATCATCTGGCCCAGGGAAGGGAATTTAGTTAATGGGAACAGCAGCTCTGTCCCTGAGTGACAGTGACCTTCAAGGACAGGGGACAGAGATGTCCCAGGGCTGTATCAGCACTGCCCAAGCTGCTTTCCCTGCCCAGCACTTCCAGGAGAGTCCTGGAACACTCTGGGAGCTTTTGATGTGGAGCTGGATGGAATTTCAGGCACACAGGAAGGAATTTGGGATCAGGGGCTGCACTTGGGGGATGATTTTGGGGATTTAGTTCTTCTCTAACTACCCAACAAAAATGAAAATGCTGTGTTTGTGCAGGAATAGAAAATTGTCATTTGTGCAGGGGCTGGTTGTGAAGTTATCCTGGAGCAAGATGGGGTTTGAATGTAACAGCAGAGTTATCCCAGAAGGATCTGGGCAAGAAGCTGCTCCCAGCATTTTAAGGGATGGATTTGGGAACGATACTGAGTGAAATTCCAGCCCTCTCCACTTTGTTTTTTTTGTGTTTGTTTTGTTGAAATGATGATTTTAAATCCCTTTTTGAGCATTAACAGTTCTATTATTCAATTATTCCCAATTTAGGGCTCTCTTTGTCCAGCTTCCATCCTCCTCTGACTGAAAAAAAACTTGAGAATCACTTTTTGTATCTTTTTTTTTTTTACCTAAGATCACAAAGTGTTTGTAAAAGGTGATGTGTGAGTGTCAGGGGTGCAGCAAATCTCCAGATTTCTTCCATCAGCTCTTGGCCAGCTCCTGCTTTCCTCACACCTTTTGCATTATTGATAATAAAAGCTCAGCCACCAAGTATTGAAACCTGCAAAAAAAGGGAGGTTTAATTGCAGAAAGGTTGGAGTCAGCTGAAAATAAATGTGACTTTACAGCTTCCAATGGCAATTCCAGCCTCCTGCTCCCCCATCTGCTGCTCCAGCTCTGCACACAGTGAGCAGAGTTCAGGGTTTTGTCAGGATTTGGGGGGAAGAACACACACTTGAGAGATTATCTTGCAAAAGAAGCCTTAAATACAACAATTTAGCATAAAAAAGAGCCAAGTTAAGGATTCTGGGAGATTTTCCTCACTCTGCTGAATGCTGGTTTTGCCTGGAAGCTTCAGCACTTGGAGTTTTGCCCAGCTGAAATCTCAGTCCCGTTTGACACCTGCCAAAACAATACCTGGTAACCATCAGAAGGGCCTTGTTTGCTGGGAAACAGAGCAGATCCCTCAAAAATAATGGAAAAACTGTCATGGGTATGTTAGGTGTGGCAATACCAGTCATCAGTTTCTCTGGGTCTGCATTGAAGGCACTCGAGACTCTAGTTCATGTTGGCACTCAAATGTTTGTTATTTCTTATCAGTAAAACAGCCTCACAAGCATGAGTTCTGCAGCATTTCATTAGAAGGCACAAAACGGCCAACAATCACTTGGTACAAGGGCTTTTAAGACTAAACTATCCAATTAAGAACTGACACCTGGATTATTTCCCCTTTTAACCCAATAACTGATCCCAAAGAGCCCCCAGTGGGGACTTTTCTGCCCAATTACAAAATGGCACCCAAACCCACGGAGAAGAGGAAGGAAGAAGCAGCATGAATGTCACAGACATATTTTATGAAAAATCTTTTTGCTGAGATCTTTTCTCCTGAGAAGCTGAGAGGCCTTAGAAACAAAATGTAAACCATAATTATCTGCTGCTGTGGAATACAACAGGTGAATCTTTGATTGGTCTCATGTGGTTGTTTTTAATTAATGGCCAATCACAGTCAGCTGGCTCAGACTCTCTGGTCAGTCACAAGATTTTATTATCATTCTTTTCTTCTCTTTTCTTTTCTTTCTTTCTGATTAAATCTTTTCTTCTATTCTTTTAGTATAGTTTCAATATATAATTTTCTTTTAATATAATATATATAATAAAATAATAAATCAGCCTTCTGAAACATGGAGTCAATATTCTCATCTCTCACCTCATCCTGGGACCCCTGTGAACACCAAGAATAAACCCAGGACAATACCCTGTGCCCTCCATCTTGCTTCCATCCACAACAAACTAAAAATCCCAAAACCTCAATTTCTCACCAAGTGACACACCTACACAGCTCTCTATAATCTATTTCACATTTTTGTGGATTCCGGTCTATCTTGAAGTCCAGGAAACTTTCTCCATGAATGAGGGTCAAAGTCAGAACTCCCCTGGGGGTCAGGGCACCCCAGAGCAGACAGAGAAATATTCCTGGTGCTCTGGGTTTCCACAGTTAGGAGATTGTGTGGTGGAGATTTCCATGGCCAGAAATGAAATGGAAACCTTTCCTTGCTGATTAAACCCTGGGGTGGGCTGGGCTGGGGGACCTGCTGCCCATACCCTGAGAATGAACATTCATGGAATCTGGGAATGGTTTGGGTTGGAAAGGACCTAAAAATCAGCTTTTTCCAGCCCTGCCATGGCAAGGACACCTTCCAGCATCCCAGGGTGCTCCAAGATGGCCTTGGACACTCCCAGGTGTGGAGCAGCCACAGCTCTGGGAATTCCATCCCTCCCCACCCTCATACTGTGCTACTGTGCAGGAAGTTTAAGCCCAGCTAACCCACAGAAAAGCACATCAGCAGCCCGGGTGTGACAGCCACGTGGCCGCTCAGCCCTGGCTCCTGGCAGGAGGCAGGCGGGGCCTATGGCTGCCTAAGGCGCTCTCCCTCACGGCGTGCTGGGGAATGCAGCACCTTGGTAGATGGGTAAGACGATGTGGCAGCGAAGCACAGGCACGACAAAAGGCAAAGGAGGCAGACAGTTCTCCGCAGCAGGGACGGGTTTATTGAAGATGGTAGAAAGGCTGCAGGCAGCCGCCCGGAAAAAGCCCGCCGCTACCGGGAACAAAGGTTTTAAGGGGCCCAAGAGGGGAGGAACAACCCACCTCCAGGCCAGTCACAAAAAAGAACATCATGATTGACGCATTCAGGTGACAAATGGGGGACGTGTTGGGGAGGGACAACAACTTCTGCTCCAATCACCTCCTCTCCAGGTTGGAAGTTTCTAGGGTATGGGAGGGGGCAGGGGGTGATGGACAAGGAGGTTGCTGGGGAAACATAGGAGGGATTTGATGACAGACGTAGGAATTGATACAAAAAGGCGGGAGTTCCCTAGGCAACCGGGGAGGGGATAGAGGATTGACAGGGACACTGGCGGGAAAGGGAGCCGAAGCCGGTACCATTACATAAAAGATGGGGGAAACAGAACATACCAACTGGAATATGAACATTTAAAATCTTAATAATAAATTATAACTTGAACACTAAAACGAACTATGAACCGAAAAGTGGTCACACTGCAACAATACTGGGAATTCCTTCCCAATATCCCATCTAACCCAGTGCTTATTCCCATTAAAGCCATTCCCCGCATCCTGTCACTATTTAATGCTGCACTGCTGAGCACAACTTAATGCAATCAAATTTCTGTAAATTCTGGGATATTTGCTTTGACCTGAGCCCTTTCTTGGGCTCTGATGGGCTTTTCCAGCAGCCCATGTAATTTTATTTATTTGATCTGGGCTGTCTCCAGCAGCCAAGTCCTGCAGCTCACAGGGGAGGAACCCCTTCATTCCCTGCCTCTGCCCCCTTCAGTAAATTCAGGTTTTCCCACCAGTTTTGAGGGGAGTTTTCAGGAGTTATTTCCCTTTAAACTCCCCCATCCTGTGGGTACAGAGAGGTTTTTCAAGGCTGCTCTGTTCAGGTGACCTTTGGTGCTCAGCCCTCCCATGGAAGTGTTTGCACCTCTAAGAACTGAATTCCTTTTTTCCCCCTCTGCCCAACTTCTTTTGCTTTCAAGGGAAATATTTCAACTCTCTGTGCACCTTTGAAAATCGACTTTCAAATGGTTTGATGGCAACCAGGGAGGGTTGATCTCTGCAGCTCATTCCAGGTTGTTTTACACAGCTTTACCTGCTTAAATATAAAATATAACCCAGAAACTGCCACAGGGATGGGTTTGCCTTGAGAAATACATAATTGTGACAGTGGTCACAAGGGTTCTTGAATGAGGGAAGAGATGAGAATGTTGACTCCATGTTCAGAAGGCTTGATTTATTATTTTATTATATATATATATTACATTATAACTATACTAAAAAGAAATAGAAGGAAAGGTTTCCTCAGAAGGCTAAGCCAAGAATAGAAAAGAAAAGAATGCTAACAAAAGGCAGCTGGCTCCGACAGAGAGCGAGAGCCAGCTCTGCCGTGACTGGTCACCACATCCAAACATCCACAGGAGACCAATCACGGATCCCCCTGTTGCATTCCACAGCAGCAGATAATTATTGTTTACATTCTGTTTCTGAGGCCTCAGCTTCTCAGAAGGAAAAATCCTAAAGAAAAGACTTTTCATAATAAGATGTCTGCAACGCATAATCATTTATTAATCCTCGCCAAGGACCAGCCTCTGGCCTGTTTGAGGTGCTGTAAGAGCATTCCAAGGGAGTAAAAACCAGGATTTCTATTTATTAATATTTAAGGATATTCCTCCCAGTTCCAAGTGACTGAAGAGCTTTAAAAGTCTTTTCTCACTGATTCTTCCTGTTTACACTGATCTCACAAATTCCATTTATTGCTTGTATTTATTATTAGCAGGAGAGACAGAAATTTGCTCCCTGTGTTAAATTATTTTTTTCACTTGACAGTTTTTGCCTCAAACTCTGTTATCGAAGACTTTAGGGGAACTCTGGAAGTGTTTAAGAGAATTGGGAAATGGGTTTTCATCCTCATGCAAAGAGTGTAATTATGTTTGTGGGAAGGTTTTTAGTTTTTCCCTGTTTCTCACAGTAATTTTTCTGCTAGCTTTTCACCAAAATAAGTTGTTGGGGTTTTTTTTCCTAGCAATATCACACCTCCATGTGGTGTTGGATAAGTTCTGGGGTACAATTCTGTGCTGAGGATGTGGAATGGTACAAATCAGTGCCACAGGGGAGGGCACAGGGGGTGGAATTTTGTTCCCAGCCTGGAGGGACCTAAACAGAACCTCTGTTTATTGAATCAGGCTGTGATTTAAGAAGCGATCTCTTCACTGGAGACAGAAAAATCTCATTTTTAACTGGGTATTCCTCATCCACAAATGGAATTTTTTCTTGTGGTACCAGAGCTCTACTGCAATTGAGTCATCAGCTTAAAAAAATGAGTAAAATCAACTCTTCCAGTTCATGAAGAGACACTGCTGCAGAGAACTGAGGTGAAACCCAGAGGAAAATCTCCTCTCGGCAGGAATTGTGTGTGCAGGGCATGGGGAGGGGTTTTAGGAGAATTTTAGGAGCCCCAGAGGAGCTGTGGCTGCCTCTGAATCCCTGAAGTGCCCAAGGCCAGGATGGAGCAGCCTGGGGTGGGGGAAGGAGTCCCTGCCCTCGGCAGAGATGAACTCTGAGATGCCCAAAGCATTCCTGGATCCTGTGCAAGGTCTGGGTGTGGAGCCTGCTGCTCCCTGGGGCTCCTTCCCTGCAGCTCCTATCCTGGGTGACCTTTAGGGTGACAGACTCATGGATTTCCCAGCTCCCCTGTGACCAAAGGTGCCACTCCAGCCATGCCTGTGGTGGAGCAGCTCCTGCTCCAGGGCAGCTCCTGCCACCCACAGCTGGCATGGCCTGGGTGAGCCCCGGGGTCTGGGCAGCTTTGTCAGGCCTGGCCTGGGTGAGCCCTGAGGTCTGAACAGCTCTGCCTGGCATGGCCTGGTGAGCCCTGGGGTCTGCTCCTGCCACCCATGGCTGGCATGGCCTGGGTGAGCCCGGGGGTCTGAGCAGCTTTGTCAGGCCTGGCCTTGGTCTGGGCAGCTTTGCCAGGCCTGGGTGAGCCCCGGGGTCTGGCAGCTTCGCCAGGCCTGGCCTGGGTGAGCCCTGAGGTCTGAACAGCTCTGCCTGGCATGGCCTGGTGAGCCCCGGGGTCTGGGTAGCTTTGCCAGGCCTGGCCTGGGTGAACCCTGAGGTCTGAACAGCTCTGCCTGGCATGGCCTGGTGAGCCCTGAGGTCTGGGCAGCTCTGCTCTTACAGAGCTAAAGTTTGAAATTTGGGTCTCATCGAGACAGGTCTCATACGCCCTTGGAGATCTATTTCACACCCAAGACAGCTCAGCTGCTTCAGAAGGCATAAAATCAGCAGGATGACTTCTGTGGTAGTGTTGGAAACAAAAAGATTTTAATAAAAGGCAAAATAACAAAACTCTTAACAGAGAAAAACCGAGCCAGGTGCAAGAGGTCCTTACCCCTGGTAAAACACCTCACAAAAGCAATTAGTTCCTTTGTTCTCTTCTTTTTCTAGTGAATTGCTCAGGCTGGACTTTTTGGCTCCTGTCCAAGTGGCTATCCTTAAGTTTGAGGTGAAGCCTCCCAGGTCTTATGAGGTGTCTTTTTCGCTAATTGAGGACAGACACTTCTGGGCTTCTTTCCTTTTTAAGGAGACAAAGGATAGTTTTGTCACTCCGTCAACAGAAGGCACATTCCTACACCAGCTGTGCCACGGGGAAGGGCAGGGGGACAGTGTGGCTGTGACAGCCAGGTCAGACAGGAACGGATTGCTTCCCAGGCATCCTTCTGGGAAAAACTGTGAGAAGCTCAGAGAAAAGAATCAAACCAATGTAGTATTTTCGGGGTCCCCCGTGGCAGGAAGGAAATGATGAATCTGACTCCATGTTCTTAGAAGGCTAATTTATTATTTTATGTACTTATATTGTATAAATGAATGCTGTACTAAACTATGCTAAAGCATAGAGAAAGGATATTTACAGAAGGTTTAACAAGATACAAATGAAAACTCGTGACTGACTCCTCAGAGTCCCAACACAGATGGACAGTGATTGGTCATTAAATAAAAACAATTCACATGTTGATAATTTCCAACCACATTCCAAAGCAGCAAAACACAGGAGAAGCAATCAGATAATTATTGTTTTCATTTTTCTCTGAGGCTTCTCATCTTCCCAGGAGACAAAATCCTGGTGAGGGGGTTTTTCCAGAAAATATGACAGTAACAAACCAATTCTTATCTTCAGGCTCTGCAGCTGATGTTTGGAACAGTTGTTTCTCATAAGATGGTTTGTTGTTGGCTGAGAGTCTGTGTATAAATTAGCAATGGGATGCAATGCTGAGGAACATGTCTTGAGTTGGTTTATTTTTTAGCATCACTCTCATCACACAGTTATGACAATGGGAAGATGCCAGCAGCTCACATCTCTGGCAGCAGAACTTAATGTTACAACTGTCCCAGACTGCAAGGCAAATTGTGTTCTAGTCACCATCTGCATGGCAGTTGGCTTCTGCTCATTGGGCAGTTTTCCTTATCTCTTCCACACCCACTTCTCCCTCTGGGGGACACCTGCTGATAAGAGGCCATTGAATGTCACTGCATGGCTGATAAGAACTACAGCATCCCACTGGGAGATGTGAGCCCAGAGGGAGGAGCCAAGCATTCCTGCCTGGATATAATCTGGAGATTCTGGAACACCAGCCAAGCATTCCTGGCTGGATATAATCTGGAGATTCTGGAACACCAGCCAAGCATTCCTGCCTGGATATAATCTGGAGATTCTGGAGCACCAGCCAAGCATTCCTGCCTGGATATAATCTGGAGATTCTGGAACACCAGCCAAGCATTCCTGCCTGGATATAATCTGGAGATTCTGGAGCACCAGCCAAGCATTCCTGCCTGGATATAATCTGGAGATTCTGGAACACCAGCACGGCTTCTGCACTGGATTCCCCAGAGGAACAGCAGCTGCCTCTTCCCCTGGATCTCCAGAGGAAGACTCCACCCTTCTCCAGGATCCCTGCTCCAGCAGAACCACCCCTGACACTGCAGGAGGGCTGAGCCATAATTCCAATGGGACTGCTGCCAGCACCCTGACCCACAGGGTGCCAGGTTGGGTTCTGACTCTGGCAGTGTTGTTCTGGTTTACTGCACTGTTTATTTTATTTTTTGTTCTCTTCCCTAATAAAGAACTGTTATTCCTCTTCCCATATTTTTTGCCTGAGAGCACCTTAATTTAAAATTTATAGCAATTTGGAGGGGGGGGGATTTACATTTTCCATTTCAGGGGAGGCTTCTGCCTTCCTTAGCAGACACCTGGCTTTCGAAATTAAGACACATGTTGTTTTAAAAAATTTTTGACCAATCACACAAAGCAAAAGCATATTGACAGTAGTTCTATCCGACCACCATAAGCACACGTACTTTTGGTTAAAATAATGCTTGCTTCTTTCGAATACAATACCTGCTTGTGAGCCTTAAGATACAAGGCACAGAGCTCCATTATTAAACTTAGAACTTCTTAATATATTGTGCCTGCTGCTCTCTGTGAAGAGAGCTGTGGCCACAAGTTCCCAAGGATTTTTCCTGGGAAGGCAGTGAGAAGCACAGAGAGAAGAGACAACAATTCTTATCTCTATTCACTGCTCCTGTTTTTGCACATGTGGAATGCATTATGGAGATTGTTTACCTGAAGTGATTTGTTAATTGGACATGGGTGAAAGTTGTTTTGAGTAATTAGCCAAAGCTGTGTCTGACTGTCTGGAGACAGTCACAGGTTTTTCTTTAGTATCTCTTTAGTGTGTAAATTAGTATGGCATTAGTGTAATATAGTATAGCTTAATAAAGCATTTGTTCAGCCTTCTGAAATCATGGAGTCAGAGCACATTATTCCCTGGCTGGGGGATTGCCTGTTTTTCCTCCCTTCTTCCCTCCCTCCCTCTCTCCTTCTGTCTGGAGACGGTCACAGGTTTTTCTTTAGTATTCTTTTAGTATAGTATCTTTTTAGTATCTCCTTAGTATAGTTATAATATAGTATTAATGTAATATAGTGCAGCTTAATAAAGCATTTGTTCAGCCTCCTGAATCATGGAGTCAGAGCATGTTACTCCCCACACTGGGGGCTCCCAGCATTGATAATATCTTACTATAGATACTGTCCTGTAGCTTAGGGAGTTATTCTAGCCAAGCACTAATACACAGACCATTGTTCTATTTGTCCTTACTTTCTACTTCTATTATAATTTTTCTGCTAACAAATCTTATAGCTACTGCTTAACTCTAATCACAGTTCTGCCATCTCTACCTTTTACAGCTTTCCCAAACCCCTCTCATTTTAAAGATTCCCACAATGGTTTACCAAAGGGTGGCTCCTAATTAACCAATGGGTGACAGGTGTTATTAAGAACCAATCAGGTTCTGAGTGAACGTTGTTGGTTATAAATATCAGAAGATTTTAATAAAGGAGCTTTCTGAAAATGCATGGAGTGTGTCACCTCTCTGCCTGTCCCTGACTCAATGGTGACAGGACAGGGCTGCCCTGGGGGCATCACCAAACCAGTCCAGCTGAGACCTGAGCATCCCTCCTGTTCCTGTGGCTGCCAAGGCAGGGAGCCCTGAGACTGCTCCTGTGCATCTTTAATTCTGGCCTAGAAATGCTCACTGGCACAACAGACAAACCTGAAGTGAGCTCTGTAAGCACTTATCAGAGTTCCAGTGCTGCTGGCTCAGTGGTTCTCCCCAGCATGGTGAGAATTTAACATTTATATTTTTCAGATTCAGGTTTGAGCTTTTCTATTTTTCAGATTCTGTGCTGGTTTATTGTGTGGGTCTGGGCTTCATATTAGGGGATGGGGAGCTCTCTGCATAGAGCAGGGAGACAAAACAATTCCTTCTCTAGCTGGGAACAAAGGTGAAATGATCCAAATCTCAGGCCCATGAGCAGAAACAATGTGGGCTAAAGAGACAAAAACAAAGAGAACCAGACTTCATAATGTAAAGCTGTAATTGGATAATGAACTCCAATGTGCTGTTGGACCAAAACCTACCAAAGTGAGAGACCCTGTGAGTGGTTGTGCATTTTGTGACCATTCAGGGTTCATTTTGGGTGTAGCCATGGCTGGGCTCTTGTGCTGCCCAAGGTGGATCCATGGAGGCCTTTTAATAAATCCCTGCTTTATTCTTTAACTCTGTCCAGCCTCTGTTCTAGGTCAGCCTTCACAAGACATCAATGGAAGTTATAAATATTTTGTAAATGGGCTCAGAAAAAAAAACTGCTTTCAGATGAGACAGTGATCATAGAATTCTGGAATGATTTGGGTGGGAAGGGACCTTAAAATCATCCAGTGCCACCCCTGTCATGGCAGGGACACCTCCCACCATCCCAGAGTGCTCCAAGCCCTGTCCAGCCTGGCCCTGGACACTCTCAGGGATGGGGAATCCATGGATTCTCCAGTGGTGATGCAGACAGAACCCATCAAGAGTGGGTTCATTGTTTCATTGCGAATTTCAACTCCAATGCACACAATAATGAATGATGACAATGAAAACCAGATCATTGTGCAGAAGTCACAGATTTTTAGTCAATCCATCGCATTGGGAGTCCTCATCTGCCTGAAGATGACTGTGCCTGATGACTTCATTTCAGAGTGTATCCCTGTCTCAGGCTCTTTTTCCTGTGGTTTGTGAGGGACAAGAACCTGACCAAGAGAGAATCTGTAACAAACTGAAGGAGCAATTGGAGTCGTTTTCTCTTCCCAAATCACACAGGTTGGGGCTGGATTTTGTCCCTGCACCTTCAGCTGAGGCTGGAGCAGCTCCTGCCTTGATTTTTGCCCAGCCAAGGCTGGGAGCTGGCCAGAACCTGGAGCTGTGGAGCAGCCAGGGCCCTGCAGCAGGAGGGGGGCATTCCCTGCAGAGAACTGGCCCAGCAGAGCAGGAGAGCACAGCTGGATCAGGGCTGGCCCACAGCTGATCCACAGCGGGCTCACAGCTGGCTTTTAGCTACCCCACAGCTGGCTCACAGCTGATTAACAGCTGGCTCACAGCTGGATCAGGGCTGCCCCAAACTCCCAGCAATCAATGATCCAGTACCACACCCCCACATGTTCATGAGCAAGGGAAAACCAGGCTGGGATGTCTCTGGTTCCAGGATTCCTGTCCCCAAGCAGGGGTTCCAGCAGCTGGAATTTGGTTTTGGGGGGACATTGATCCTGCCCTGGTTGGGCAGAACACCAGAGGAGCAGCAGGGAAGGAAATCCTTGATAAATTCTTCTAATTATTAAATTAGATTATTAAATGCAGTGTGCTCTTCAATAAGCAGTTATTTTTATATTTTTTAAACTTTTCTCCTCCCTGGGCAATCCAAGCCTGCCATAAAGCAGAATTCATTATGACCTGTCCAATGCTTTGCAAAGCCCTCAGGAAGGGTTAAGCAGGGCTGGAGATTGATTTTATGTCTCCAAGCCTGGCGTGTGTGTCAGCAACAAGGGATGGAACTTAATCCTGAATATTCTCCTGGCTGGCAAAGAGCAAAAGGAAAAATCAAAGGTGAGGACATGAGAGCTGTGTGGTCTTGCAAGACAGCTGTAAACTGCTCTTTTTTCTTTAATTAAAAAGAGAAACCCTTTATAGCAGCCCAAAAGAAAAGAGGACTTGGGGGAATGAGCTCTTTCCTTGTGTGAGACACTCTCCCAGCAGAGGGAAATGCTGCAGCTCTGAGAAGTGGCTCAGTCCAGCAACCTGAGCTTAACTTTGGCTCCCATCAGGGCCCAGGTCAAGCTGGATTTTCCTTTGCAGCACACTCAGTTATTCAAAAAGTGGGAAAATACCTAAATTGAGGTGAGAAAACAGAGTTTTTTCCAAAAACAAAGATCACTTTTTAGCACCTGAAGTTTGGAGCTGCTGCACTTCAGCACCTGGGTCAGCTTAACCAAAATATTTCTGACCTGTAGGAAATGATCCCTCCTATCCTCAGAGGAGATTGTCCTGGATGTGGCAGGAAAATTGAATTTTTTAAGTCAATGTAGCTATTCTAAGATTTGAACAATGGTTTTGTGCATTTCTGCTTTTGCAGCCACTGCCACAAATTAGAAGAAGAAATTAAAGGTCTTCAGGGCTGCGAATGATCTCAGAGAGAGACAAAACAAAGTCTCTAAGCTTGGAAAAAAGGGCAGGAATTTCTTGTTTTCCTTCTTTGCTCAGGTCAGTGCGGGGAGGTGGGAGCAGAGCAGAGCCCAGCGCTGCCGGTTTGGGCCCCACAAAAACCCCGCTGGATTTATAGACCTGAGCAAGCACTGACAATCACAACAATAACTCAATTAATGCACGTGTTAAGTGATTTTGGAGCCATGGGGAGCACAGGAGACGGAAGCTTTTAAAAATGCATGAGGAGCCAGAGCTGCAGGGGCAGATTGTGCTGATGAGGAGGAAAAGCAGAGTCACCCTCGGTGTCCTGTGAGCTGGGGCTGTGTCCTCACAGAGGATTTGTTACACCAATTGTTTCTCTAGCCCAGCACGGCTCATTAATAGCTCATTAATCATGCATTAGCCATCGTTAAATTCCTTTAACTAAATATTGTTCTGGGTGCTGCTGGTGCCCAGGACATCCGGTGGAAAATCTGCTTTGCCCTCTCCCTGAAATTCATTCGGTGATTCCCCCATCCAGAGTAATCAGGAGGGCAAAAATCACAATTTTCCGGCTCCTGGGACACAGGGAGGGTTTGGATTGGGAAGTTCAGGGTTTGTGTAGGGGGAGGGACAGGTCCTGATTCCTCCCATGCCTGGTTTGGGAAATGGGGGATGCTGAACATCTCAGCTGCAGCAAAATCCTCTGATCACACAAGTGCAGGAGTGGGTTTAGACAGAATCCTTTTTGTTTGGGCATTTCTGGAAGGAGCAGAGTGGTCTGGAAGATGAGATCCACAGATGCTCCCAGTCAGGATGAGCCACTTAAGACAATTAAAGCAGAGTTTGCAAAAACAGCTCAATTAAGGTATTTTTCCCCCTGGAGAGGCACCAGACTGACTTACTTCCTTGCATCATCTGAAAAATGAGAATATCACTCTCTCCAAATAATAATTAGACACTGCAGTGCCTCAGTGTGGGAGGAATTCTCAGGCAGCTTTGCTGGCCTTTGGATGAAGGAGCTCCCAGAGTTCAGTGGCACAATGACACCCACAGAGAGGATTTGGGGCAGGAATGGCAGGACTGACACCTCCAGAGGGGATTTGGGGCAGGAATGGCCTGAATGACACCTCCAGAGGGGATTTGGGGCAGGAATGGCAGGACTGACACCTCCAGAGGGGATTTGGGGCAGGAATGGCCAGACTGACACCTCCAGAGGGGATTTGGGGCAGGAATGGCAGGACTGACACCTCCAGAGGGGATTTGGGGCAGGAATGGCACCTGCAGAGAGGATTTGGGGCAGGGATGTGGCTCTGGAAGGTCAGAACCTAGGTTCAGGTGGGACAAGGGGGGTTCAGCACCAGGTTTTGGTGCAGCTTCACCTTTCTCTGTGTACCAGGTGGTGATGCAGCACTTTGCTCCTCCTGGTGGAATGAATTCCCTCCAGAAGGGATCCTGCCACCCATAATAAATTGGGAAGATGCCTGAGGGGTGGAAGGGATCAATGTTTTAAGCAGAGGTGTCTCCTTCAGGGCTTGTGTTGTGCTGTGGGTTGGGTTCCCATGGAGCTCCAAAGTCCCAGCTCAGGAAAAGCCCTGGTGGTGCATTAAACAAAGTCTGGGATGTGGGAAAGGGGAGAAAACAATGAGTGCAGAAACTTCCTCAATTCCTTGTCCTTGAGCAGCTCTCTGTTGTTTTCACTCTGACTGATGTGGTGATCAGAGCTCTAGTGACAGAAAATGCTGTTTACAGAGTGGGTGTTTTCAGAATTTATCCAGTTGCCACTTGGCAAAATGCAGATGATGAGTCCTCAGCAATTCCATCTTATTAGAATAAAAACAACAACCCAAACACACACAACAGCCCATTGTACTAAAAAATGGAATTTAGAAAGATGAACTCCCCAGCTGAGTCAGGCTGTGACTGACTGAAGATCAGGCTGAAGATTAATGCTTGGAAAGATGTTTCTGTTGTTATTTTCAAGCTCAATAACGTCCTCACACTTTGTTTCCCATGTGCTCATTCCAACAATTATTAATTTTGACTTGCAGACGATTAATTTCAAATTCCATTGGACTTTGTGGGGTTGCAGAAACGCTGTTACTGCCTGTTTCAGTGAACGCTGCAATTTACCTTTTCCTAGACAAAGACTCATTAATCTCGGTATCTAATCCTGTGAATTGATATGAAATACTCTGAGTAATTATTCCAGCTCCTCCAGTCATGGCAGTTGCTTCCTATATTTTCCAGATGTTTTGGGGTTTTTTGTGTATTTTTGGTTTTTTGGTGTTTTCTTTTTTTTTTTTTTTTTTGCATCAGTAAGTTCAGAATTCAGAAAGCTTCAGGTGGAGTTGAACAGCAATTTCATTTCAAAGTGAGTTTTATGAAAATTCACTTTCCATTACCCGAGTCTCAAAACAAGTCACTCACTGAAATTTGACTTTTTAAACACCAAAGAGCATCGTTGTGGGGAGGAACAGGATGTTTTGGAGAGGGGAGGCTTTGAATGAAGTGTTTTCCTTGTTATTTGAAAGGAGAACACAAGAAGAAAGTAATGGGTTTTTTTCCTGGAAAAAAGGATTTGCTTGGTTATCTGAAATAAAAACACAAGAAGAAAGTGGATTTGAGGCACTTCAAGATCAGAAAGGCCCAAAATTTCTTATCCAGGCTGGATTTTTTTCCATTTCATTGGGATTTTGCTTGTTTGAGGCCACAGGGGTGGTAAAGTTGGGAGTGCTGGGAGGGTCCTGAGGAGCTGGGGTCAGGATTGCTTTGTAACCCTAACAATGGGCTTTGGGTTTGTCCATCCCAAAGTGCTGGGTTTGTCCATCCCTGCAGGCTCAGCTGGATAAGGATGAAGGAACATTCTGCTACCCTAATTAACACCCGAATTAATAAGGTTTTCCAGGGAAGCTGTGGCTGCCCCATCCCTGGAAGTGTCCAAGGCCAGCTTGGAGCACCCTGGGATAGTGGGAAGTGTCCCTGTCCAGGGCAGGAGGGGGAAAAGATGATTTTCATCTCTTTTCCAACCCAAACCACTTCATGTTTCTATGGATCCTCATTTCCAGTCTGTAGGAGTGATGGGGGTAGGATGGTTGGGACAGATGGAAAGGAGAGATCTCTAAAGCCAGGGCTTGGAAATTGGAGCTTATTGCCGAGGGCCTGGGTGCAGGGCCCTGCTGGCAGCTGCCAGGCACAGCTCAGAGCAGGCCCCAAAGAGGGAGAAAGAAGTAAAGGGAGAGGTAAAGAGAGAGAAGGCAAGAGAGTGGTAAAGGGGATGAGAGAGAGTGAGGTTCCCATTACAATACAGTAAATATTTTTTTGCGTAGAATATTCTGATTCTCACTAACCAATCTAGTACAATATACAAATCCTATAGCATTTACATATAACCTATAAGAATCATTACATTACCATACAGTTTTACATTTTAAACCCTAAAAACTCCTCTTTGGGCCCCTTCTGCCAAGCTGTAGGGTCTGCTCTGACCCTTGGAGCTGTCTGCAAGCAGAGGGTGTTGTTCCATCAAAAGGGGATCACCTTCACCTGGTCATACCATTGTTTTCCTTTGTTCAGTAACTGAGGTATCTCAAAGCTTGCTTTCATTTCCATCTTGCTTATAGTTTCCATATTCTCAAAATCTTTTGCCAGACAATCATATTTGTAAGGCTTTCCTGTTTTATCTTCCCCAACACCAGTCAAAACCTGCTGCGCTGCTTTAATTCCACAGGAAATGCTGCTTTAGTTCCAGAGGAAATGCTGCTTAAATGCCAAAGGAAATGCTGCTTTTAGTCTCGACTTTGGGGGACCCATTGCAGGAACTCAGTGTTATCCATAAACCCCCAGCCCCCGGGGCCGCTCCCTGCTCCAGCTCCAGCCTGGCCCAGGCATTTCTGCCTCTCTCCAAGCCTCACTCTGGTGCCTCTGCCCAGGATGAAATGAAATGAAATCCCGAGGAGCTCCACAGGAAGGGATTATTTGGGTCAAGATGTCACAGCTGAGGCAGAACTGAGGCAGCCGCAAGGTTTTTGCGTAAGACTCTGCTTGGGGTTTTTGTTTTGATCAAAAGGTTTGGAGCTCTCCAATGGAAAGGCAATCTTTGGGGAAGCTGATTAAAGCCCAGCACTTTTTATAGCTGGCAGGGATGAGGTTGGGGCTGCTTTTGGCTGCCTTTGATTTCCCATCCCAAGGGATCCATTTCCCATTCAGGGCTGAGCAATCCTGGTCCTGCTGCTGCTGCTGCTGGGAAATGCTTCCCATCCTTTGCTTTATGCTCTTTTTTTCCCTTCAGAGGGGCTGTGGCAAAGGTTTTTTCCAAGAAGTGCATTGTGGGGACAAATCCAATTCTGGGGAGTTTTTCCCCTTTCCCTGCCCAGACAAGGAGCTCCCTGGGGGTGGGAGCAAATCCAGGGTTGATCCTCCACCTCCTGAATTGGAAATGGCAAGATATTTTCACAACAATTATTCCTGATCTTCCAAACCCACAGGACTAGTTCCTTGGATGTGGAATGTGAGAAACAACAGCACCAGACTTGTGCTTTTTTCTAATAACTTCATTTTTTGCCACTTTTTAGATGAATAAAAAAATATATATAAAAATATTTTCCACCCTCCATTGTGTTGGTTGGTGGTATTTTGGGAAGGAGCACTGGAAGATGATTCCTCTCCATCCCACCCTGCATACCTGGTGTTGTAATTACAGGTACAGGACAGTTCTTGTCATTATAATCAAACACCCCCAGATCCTCTCACTTGGTTTCTGAGCAGAGATTTCCAAGGTTTTCCAGATGGAAGCAAAGCCAGAGGTTTCCTGAACCTTCTGTCCTTCCCCTTGGTTTCCATGAGGAACAGTTTGTGTTTCTCCTGGGAGAAATGTCCCCAAAAGTGACATTACTTTGTCCTAATCAGGAGCTGCTCCTTCCAGCTGCAGTGCACAGGCCTTTAATTAAACACCATCCTCTTAATCAAAGCCTCAGCTTTTGAGGTGTCACCTTGGGGAGCTTGATTGGATTTTACACTGCTGAGGATGGGATCAATTTTTCTCCTGCTTGTTGGTGGAGAGGGTTTTTATTAATAACACAAATGGAGATTGCTCTTGGAAGAGCTCCTCCTTGGCTGGACCTGGCTGCTCATGCCAACTCTGTGTTCTTGGCTCTGGAGCTGATTTGCTGATTGCTTTGGCATGTTCTGGGCTTGGTTTTCCTCCATCACTTTCCTGTGCCAGTTCCTCCCTGTGGAACACCAGCAGCTCTTCCCTAAACTCAGAGCCGTGGAAACATGGGATGGTTGGGTTGGGAGGGACCTTAAATCCCACCCAGTGCCACCCCTGCCATGGCAGGGCCACCTCCCACTGTCCCAGGGGCTCCAACCCGGCCTTGGGCACTCCACAGCTGCTCTGGGAATTCCATCCCAGCCCCTCACAGGGAGGAACTTCTCCCAGATATCCAATCCAAACCTCCCTCCTTCAGTTTAAAGCCCTTCCCTCTTGTCCTATCACCAGGGAATGGCTTTAAACCTAAAGGAACACAGTTTAGATGAAATACTGGGAATTTGCCTTTGCAAAAACTTCTCTCCAGCTTCCTTTAGGTCCAGCAGCTTTTCCTGAGCCCCAATCCCATGGATACCACCAGATATCCCGACAGCCAGTGTGAACAATGATTCCTGATCTTCCAAACAAATCCAATTCTGGAGAGATTTTCCCCTTTCCCTGCTCAGACAAGGAGCTCCCTGGGGGTGGGAACAAATCCAGGGCTGATCCTCCCTATCTTGAGTTGGGAATGGCAAAATATTTTCACCACAATGATTCCTGATCTTCCAAACCCACAGGACTCATTCCTTGGATGTGGAGTGTGAGAAAAAACAGCACCAAAGTTGTGGTTTTTTCCTAATAATGTCTTTTTTTTTTTTTGCAGCTTTTCCATCACAGCAGCCATCCTGGCAGGGATGCTTGGCTTCAGAGCTCATTTTGCAGCAGCCCAACACGAGGGGACATGGAAACCCACGCTGAGCCCACGCTGGCTGTGGGAGCAGCGGGGTCTCCTCGGGTCAGGGGAGGCAGCTGCCCTGCACTAAGTGGCTCTGACACATTGCGTGACTGCTCCTCCTGCAGCTCCCACTCACAGAGCCCTAAAATATTGATGGGCTCCAGCAGCAGCCAGAGCAGGCCCTGGGTGGAGCGAAACTGCTCAGGTAGAAAATGCAGCTCTGCAGCAGATCCGGGAGTGGATGCTCCTCAGGGACACCTGAGGAGGCTCAGGGCTGAATTATTGTCTTGGTTTTGTTATGGAAATTAATCCACAAACATCAGAGGTTTATGTCCAAAAAGGAGACAGAGGAGTCCTTTTATTTTATTCCAATAAAGGCAGAGGCCATGGGGCTTTCCCCTGGGGTCTCTCCAAGTTTTGGAGGATGCAGCCTCCCTTTTTATCCCAATTTCCAGCCACATTTCCCTTCTCTCTTTCCCAATTGGCTGAGGCACTTGAGAGGTTCAGACTTCCTAGAACACCTGATCCCAAAGATTCCCCTCCAAGGTATAACCCTCCCTTTTAATTTTTAATTCTTATGAAATTTAGGGGTTTTTCTTCCCCATTGTTTCTTTCATCGTTCAATGTCTAATTTCGCTTATCAGCAAACCTAAAGTTTATTTTAAAAAGCAAATATCTTTTTCCATTCATCAATCAGTGGAATCCTTCCCACGGTTTCTTTTCTCTCCCATGCTGGTTTTATCTCCCAGCAGATCCACAGCTTGTTTGGAAAGACAAATCCACTGTTCCTCTCAGTTTCAAAAGACAGGATTCTGCTAAGGAAGGCAGGAGCCTCCCCTGAAATGGAAAATGTAAACCCCCTCCCTTTTTCGAATTGCTATAAATTTTAAATTAAGGGGCTCTCAGGCAAAATATATGGGAGCAGGAATAACAGTTCTTTACTAGGGAAGAAAATAAATAAATAAAATAAACAATGCAGTGAACCAAACCAACACTGCCAGAGTCAGAACCCAACCTGGCACCCTGTGGGTCAGGGTGCTGGCAGCAGTCCCATTGGAATTGTGGCTCAGCCCTCCTGCAGTGTCAGGGGTGGTTCTGCTGGAGCAGGGATCCTGGAGAAGGGTGGAGTCTCTTCCTCTGGAGATCCAGGGGAAGAAGAAGCAGCTGCTGTTCCTCTGGGAAATCCTGTGGAGAAGCTGTGCTGGTGTTCCAGAATCTCCAGATTATATCCAGGCAGGAATGCTTGGCTGGTGTTCCAGAATCTCCAGATTATATCCGGGCAGGAATGCTTGGCTGGTGTTCCAGAATCTCCAGATTATATCCAGGCAGGAATGCTTGGCTCCTCCCTCTGGGCTCACATCTCCCAATGGGATGCTGTAGTTCTTATCAGCCATGCAGGGACATTCAATGGCCTCTTATCAGCAGGTGTTCCCCTGGGGGGAGGCGTGGGTGTGGAAGAGATAAGGAAAACTGCCCAATGAGCAGAAGACAACTGCCATGCAGATGGTGAATAGAACACACTTTGCTTGGCAATCCAGGACAATTATTGATGGCCCAGGTGCTTCTCCCACATCGTCACACTCATGCAGCTCCATCCCAGCCCTCAGGGGTTCCAGATCCCCATGCTCTGAGCGGGTTGTGTGGGGTAAATCTGTCCTGTCAGCTCCTCTGGAACACGTTTCTGCTGCAGGGGATGGGAGGGAGCTTTGCTCTCACTCTCTGCAGTAAATCAGCTTTTGTTTGTGCTGGGGGATGTGTGAGGAGCGAGCTCAGCATGGATGGTGTCATCAGGATCCAGGCTGGAACAGTCTGGGGACATGGAAGGTGTCCAGTGCCTGTCACAGACATCTTTTATGGAAAATCCTTTCCTTAGGATTTTTTCTCCTGAGAAGCTGAGAGGCCTCAAGAACAAAATGTAAACAATGGTTATCTGCTGCTGTGGAATGCAACAGGTGCATCTATGATTGGTCTCATGTGGTTGTTTCTAATTAATGGCCAATCACAGTCAGCTGTCCAGACTGTCTCTGTCCAGAGACACAAGCCTTTGTTATCATTCCTTTGCTATTCTTAGCCAGCCTACTGATGAAATCCTTTCTTCTATTCTTTTAGTATGGTTTTAATATAATATATATCATAAAATAATAAATCAAGCCTTCTGAAACATGGAGTCAGATCCTCATCTCTTCCCTCGTCCTGGGAACCCTGCAAACACCTCCACACCTGCCGATGGAACTGGAGCATTTGGAGCTCCCACCCCCCAGACCAGTCCTGTCCCTCTGGAATTTGACACCTGAACCTCCCCTTGCCACTGGGGCTGTGCCAGGGCCAGTCTCTGCAATATTCAAGGAGAAGTGGAGCAGGTTCAGGTGTCCTCTGGCTGAAACCGGGGGACAAAGTCACTGCAGGAGCTCAGGGTTAGGAACTGGGGGCCACTGCAGAAAAACTGGGGAGCACTGCACAAAAAAAGCTTCCCTGGGGCTCCAATCCCACGGTGGCAGAGTCGGGATTGCTCTGATAAATCTCATTATGTCTCATTCACTGGCAGGAAATTCCACCTGATTATATCAAGAATTTATTAATTGGGTCAGAGTTGGAGATGGCTCCCCAGTGGAGAGAGGCAATGGCTCCCCAAATCAGAGAACTGCGAGGTTTAATTATCTCCATCTTCAATTATTTCCTTCTGCCAAAGCAAATGTCAGCTATTGATGAACATTTTGCTGATGATCTGATCATTGGGAAAGAGAAAAACCCTCCAATGTTTCTCATCGATCCAATTAGCATTAGGAAGGGAAAGTTGTGGATGCTGCAATAAATTACCTGATTTATTTGTGATTTGGTTTTCAGGGTGCTGAGCACGGCTTTAGAGACCTGCTCCAAAGGCCAGCATTTGATCCTGCACTGATATTTCCATCCAGGAATAAGAATAAATCTGTTTTTCCACTGAGGGTCTGTATTTTTGTTGATGAAATCTTTAGTTTTAGTCAGCGATGGGCATGAAATGGGAGGATGCAAAAACCTGATTATGGCAGGAAAATCTGAGAGCAGCCACAACACAGATAAAAAATGGATCCTGATCTTCCAGTTTATTCCAGGAGGAAGAAATTGTAGCTTTTTAAATAATTTTTTTTTAGTTGTGCTCGGATGTGGAGCTCTGCACGTGCTCTAAACCCATCTGGCCATGGGGACCTTGCCATGTGGCTGCTGTGACTGAAATATCAATGTTGGGTTGGGCTTTTCTTTATCCCAGCTGAGGTCTCATTAAACCACAGCAAACAATCAATCAGATTGAAATGCTAAATTTGACCAGAAATTCCATGGGGGACCCAAAGCAGGGAATCCTGGAGGAGCTCTGAGGCACAGGGAGCAAAGGGCAGGATCCAAACTCCCCTGGGATGGCTCAGGTGGGGCTGGAACTCACAGCAGACTGGAGGCCTTTGGGTCAAATTGGATTTTAAAGAGAAAAAAACAAGGTTTAATCTGCTTTTGTTCTGTTCTCTTTGGGATTTTTGGGACATCAGCTCTGGCACTCAGATCTCACAAAGAAGATCCAAAATGTGGGGGGTGCTGATTGTCAGGGCTCTTCCAAACAGCTTTATTTAAAATGAACATTTATTAATAATTTTTAATTAATTCTTAATTAATTTTGGTCATAATAATTAATATTAAAAATTTGTAGTAATTAATGTTTGTTAGTAATAATAATAGGATTATTATAATAATAATAATGGCTAAAATACATTAATTTTGGTGATCACCCACATTTCATTTGATTTTTTCATAATTCAGGATCATGTTGAATTTTCCTATGGAAAATGCAGGAAAATGTTGTATATTGGTGCAGATCTAAGTCTTCATTAGCCTGGAATTTCTCAGAGTAATCTAAAGGAAATTAATTGAACTTTTACTGTTTAAATCCTGGTTTTATCTGTCTCATGCTCCATTTCCCCTCTGTTTTCTGGGCACACCTCCTCCCCCTGGCTGCTGAATGCCAGATCCTGAGCTCAGCCCTTCCCCTCTCCTGTCCATAATTCTGTAAAAAGGGATTTTATTCCCTGCCTGAGAGGTGTGGGGGAGGTTTCCATGCTCCCAATCCATCTTTAAGAGCCTTTTAGGAACCTCTCTGGGGTGCCCTGACCCTCACCTCCCCAAAACCCATTACCAGCATCCCCAGATGGCCCCAGAGCAGGGGCTGAATGCTCTGGGCTCATTCCTCCCCTTGCCAAGCCCCACTGGGGACATTTTAAAGACAAATAAACCCCAAAAAGCAGATATTTGCTAATGGAAATAATGATTTTGCATCTTAGCATGATATTTTTGTTTCTTCTCTCCTCAGATTGTCAAGGCTGCTGATCTCTCAGGTTTCTGTGGCTGAGATGACCCTGAGGTGTTAGAAAGTCTCTTTTTTCCCAGCCCCGTGACCGAAGAAGTTGAGATTGGTTGGTTCTGCTTCTCAAGGTTGTTTATTTTCTCTTATCTATTCCATTTTTTCTCTGCCCTGCTGAGATCTGTCCAGCAGGTTGGGTTGTGGCACAGTCCCTGCCCTTGGGGTGGTGCTGGATTTTTATACTAAGAACTTCATGTACTTTATTTACAATAATTTTCCAACACCTATCACCTCTGTTAGACAGTCTGTCTCTACTCTAAACCAATCCAGAAGTGCCACCATCACAGCAGAGGATGGAGGAGAAGAAGAAGGAGAAAGAAGGAGAAGGAGGAGAAGAAGAAGGAGAAGGAGAAGGAGAAGGAGAAGGAGAAGGAGAAGGAGAAGGAGAAGGAGAAGGAGAAGAAGGAATAGGAGGAGGAGAAGAAGGAGGAGGAGAAGGAGGAGAAGAAGAAGGAGAAGGACAGGACCCGCCCAGATTCCTCCATCTTGCCTCTTGAACCCCCATGCTAAATCCCCAAAATTCTACTTTTTCACCCTGTGACAAATTCACTGTCATTCTACTCAAACCCTTGTGGCTTGTAACTCCTCACACAAAGTTGGTAATGGTTTCCATGGGCTAAAATCACAGGCACAGGGGTCTTTGACTCCGTGCCAAGGTCTCTGAGCCCCCTGCCAGGGTCTCGAGTCCTCCAGGGCAGCCAGAGGAATGTCCTGGGTTCTGACACTGATCCACTGGCTTGATTCTGATTTCAAAGTGTGGTGGCATCCCAAAGGATGTCCCTGCAGCTCCTTGGGATGATGTTTACCCACGGAAATTGCAAACCTCCAGGCTTTAATAATGCACAGGATTTGTTGCTCTGCAAGCCCTGCTGTAATTATGATAATAAATAGCTGGTGTAGATAAAGCACATCCTGGAAATAAATAGGAATTTCAGTGTAATTTCATTTTGGCTGGGAAAAGAAACACAACAAAATGCCAGGGATGTCTTTATCCCTTGGTTTATTTGAGGCCCATGAATAAACAAAGCCTTTTTTTTTTTTTTTCAAATGCATGAAAATTGGAGACACAAATCTTCCCTTTTAACAACTTCAGTGGCACTTTGTCCCAGGAACCTCCACTTTCCATGTCAAAGGCACATCAGAGATCACACAACCAAAATTCTTATTTCTCTTATTTCTTCCATGTGTTGGGTCCCAGCTGTGGGTGAAACACAGCAGCTGGAGTTAATTGGCATTGTGCAATTAAATGATGTCATAAATTAACTGGTTTTTGGGGTGCTCCAAAGACCAGCATTTGATCCTTCACTGATATTTCCACCCAGGAATAAGAATAAATCTGTTTTTCCACTTAGGGTCTGTATTTTTGTTGATGAAATCTTTAATTTTAGTCAGAGATGGGCATGAAATGGGAGGATGCTCTTAATCCAAGCCTCGATGCAATTAAAATGCCAATTAACAATGTCATTTCATTTGGATAAAATAATCAGGCATGGTCTGGGCTCTACTTATCAATATTAACTTTTACTTAATTCAAATTTAGAGAGCTTTGCTCTGTGAGCTGCACAGCACAGGCAGGAATGATGTGTTTATCACCCCTCAGCCTTTCATGAACCACCCTCCAAAATGCAGAATTCCTTTTGAATCAGCGGAGTTCAAAGCAATCCCTGCATCCCAAGGGCTGGCCCCACAATTCCTTTATTTAAGGGGAATTTTCATTGTCCCAGGGATCAGTTTCTGCTCAGATCTCAGCACACAATGCCTGGTGCTGCCACCAGAGGTTTCAGAGCCGCACAAGCCACAGGGACAGGTTTTCCTGGAAGGGGGATAATATTGTATTTGCAGGGTGCCCCATGGCAGGCAGGAATGATGAATCTGACTCCATGTTCTCACAAGGCTAATTTATTATTTTATGATACTATATTATATTAAAGAATGATATACTATACTATACTAAAGAATACAGAAAGGATACTTACAGAGTGCTAAAAAGATAATAATGAAAACTTGTGACTCTTTCCAGAGTCCTGATTGGCCAAAGAGTGAAAACAACTCACAGCAGAATCCAGTGAAACAATCACCTGTGGGTAAACAATCTCCAAACCACATTCAAAGCAGCAAAACAGGGAGAAGCAAATGAGATAAGAATTGTTTTCTTTTTCTCTGAGGCTTCTCAGCTTCCCAGGAGAAGAAATCCTGGCAAAGAGATTTTTCAGAAAATATGACAGTGACAGTTCCTCATGATCATTGCTGATCTTAGGGAATGTTCATCCTTCCACAACCTCCATGGAGCAGCTGGGGGTTTGCAGAGTAGAAATTAAAACACCCTTAGAGCCTGGAAGAGGAGGAGGAGCCCTGAAGGGAAGGGGGAGCCTTGGGTGGGTGCTGTGAAAATGGTCTGGGTGTGCAGGGAGCTGGGGCTGAGCTCTTCACCTGCTGCTCCTGCCTTTGGGATGGCGCCACCCTGAAACCAGAAACAGCCACGGGGGTCAGCAGCCTTGAAAACCTGAGGAGAGGAGAAAGAAATGATGCTAAGATGCAAAATCATTACTTCCATTGGGAAATATCTGGGGGTTTGGGGTTTATTTGTCTCAAAATGCCCCCTGGGGCTTAGGAAGAGGAGGAATTGAGAGCAGAATTCAGACAATTTCAGTGTTTGTGGGGCTGGCATCAACTGCAGCTCCCCTGAGCACCAGGGACTGCCCAGAGCTTAGAGCAGCAGCGCTGGGCTGGGGTGGAAAGGGAGAAATTGTTTGGTTTATTGGAAATAACTGCGGGCTTGTGCTGCACCAGGAACAGAGTGAGGCACAGCCAGGGCTCTGAGCAGCTCCTGCTGCCCCCGAGGGTCACAGAGGATTCCCACGGGCAAGGCAAGGTTAGGTGGGATCCTGGGCAGGAATTGCTCCCTGGGAGGGGCTGGATGGAATTCCAGGAGGGGGGATGGATTCCACTGGGGGGTGGTGCCCTTGAGAGGGATAGCAGATTTATCTTTCCAAACAAGCTCTGGGTCTGCTGGTAGCAGCACTGGGAGATAAAAGAAACCATGGGAAGGATTTCGCTGATTGATGAATGGAAAATTTCATTTATCAGCAAACTTTAGGTTTGCTGATAAATGAAATTAGACATTGAAAGATGAAAGAAACAATGGGGAAGAAAAAGTCCTAAATTCCATAAGATTTAAAAATGAAAAGGGAGGGTTATATATTAGAGGGGAATCTTTGCTGTCAGGTGTTCTGGGAAGTCTGAACCTCTCAAGTACCTCAGCCAATAGGGAAAAACCCCTAAATTGCATAAGAATTAAAAATTAAAATTAATTAAATAATTAATTTCATAAGAATTAAAAAGTAAAATTAATTCATTAATTCCATAAGAATTAAAATTCAAAAATTAGAGGGGAATCTTCAGTATCAGGTGTTCCGGGAAGTCTGAACCTCTCAAGTACCTCAGCCAATGGGGAAAAACCCCTAAATTCCATAAGAATTAAAAATTAAAGGGAGGGTTATACATTAGAGGGGAATCGTTGGGATCAGGTGTTCTGGGAAGTCTGAACCTCTCAAGTCCCTCAGCCAATCGGGAAAGGGAGAAGGGAAATGTGGCTGGGAAATTGGGATAAAAAGGGAGGCTGCGTCCTCCAAATACTGGAGAGACCCCAGGGAATGCCCCATGGCCTCTCCCTTATTGGAATAAAGGTAAAGGACTCCTCTGTCTCCTTTTTGGACATAAACCTCTCGTGTCTGTGGATAATTTCCCCAACACCCTGGATCCCTGGCAGAGCCCAGGGCTGGTGCAGCCTGGGGCAGAGGGAGGTGTCCCTGCCCTGGCAGGGGTGGGATGGGAGGAATTTCAGGTCCCTTCAGCCCAAAGCACTTCAGGATCCCGTGCTGGCCTGAATTCCCACCCCTCTGGGTTCTCTCCTTGCTTTTTCCTGGCTCTGCCGTGGTGCTGGGCTGGGGGAGCTGCCGGGGCCCAGCTCTGCTGCTGGGAAATGCTGCAGCTGGATCTGCTTCTGCAGGAAGGGCAAACCCTCTGAGACACCCACCAGGGGCTGCACAAAGTGCTTCCCGCACTGTGACAGTCTGGATTTATTCATCTATAAATTAACGAGGGAAGGCACCTGTAGAGCAAAGGAAAAAGAGGAGAAAGGGGAAAGGCAGACACTCATCTCTCACAGGTGTCAGGCACATGCAGATATTGAATTATTCCACTTATCAAACTAATTTCTGTAATAAAATACCAATAATCATCCTTCAGCAGCCTGTGAGGCTGCTTGCTGACACATTGGGCATCCTTTAGTTTGCCACTGCTTTAATCCATATTCAGATGATGACTAAGGAGACACAACCCGGAGCTCTGTGTCTCCCTTTTATTGCGATAATTTCCCTCAGAGAACCATTTATTCCCCAGTTCCTGTTTGGTGGTTTGTTTGGGTTTTTTTTTTTTTGTTTTTGGTTTTTTTGTTTGGTTGGTTTTTTGTTTTGTTTTGGGGTTTTTTTTTGGTTTTTTGTTTGTTTGTTTTTTGTTTTTTGGGGTTTTTTTTTTCCAATTCCTTTGTGCTGTCTGTGTGTTTAGAGGAGAAATGTGGCTTTGAATCCTGCCTCCAGGCACAGATGGGAATCATGGAATAAAAACCACTCCAGCCAGAAATCCCCACTCTGGCCCCGGGGAATGACCCAGACACGGTCAAACTCCACCGACACACCCCAAAAGCTGCTCCTGCTCCGGAGTGAGGCAGCCCTGCCGGCACTGCAGGAAATTGGGGCTGTAATTCCATTAAATGGACATTTCCTTCCTGCCTGTTCCCTGGGAGCGGGAGGAGTGATGGCCCTGGGAGTGAAACGCGACTGAAATTTGCACTTCAGCCCCTGAAATTTGCACTTCAGCCCCGGGAAATGGAGCAGAGAGCGGCGCTGAGTCAGCAGGGCTGGCAGGTGTGAAGTTCTCTTCTCCCGCTGCGTGAGGGCTTCCAGCCACATCTGTCACAGAAATGGGATGTGCATCTTCGGAGGGGCGGCGAAAAATAAACCGGAATTCCCAAAGGGGAGTGCCAGGGCTGCTGTCCCTCCTGAGAGGAACAGTGGATTTGTCTTTCCAAACCAGCTGTGGGTCTGCTGGGAGATAAAACCAGCACTGGGAGAGAAAAGAAACCACGGGAAGGATTCCACTGATTGATGAATGGAAAAAGATATTTGCCTTTACAAATAAACTTTAGGTTTGCTGATAAATGAAATTAGACATTGAAAGATAAAAGAACCAATGGAGAAAAAAAAAAACCCTAACTTCCATAAGATTTAAAAATGAAAAGGGAGGGTATACATTAGAGGGGAATCTTTGGTATCAGGTGTTCTGGGAAGTCTGAACCTCTCAAGTACCTCAGCCAATGGGGAAAAACCCTTAAATTCCATAAGAATTTTTTAAAAATTAATTAATTAATTCCATAAGAATGAAAATTTAAAAGTAATTAATTAAATTCATAAGAATTAAAAATTTAATTAATTCATTAATTCCATAAGAATTACAAATTAAAAGTTAGAGGGGAATCTTTGGTATCAGGTGTATCGGGGAGTCTGAGCCTCTCAAGTACCTCAGCCAATGGGGAAAAAACCCCTAAATTCCATAAGAATTAAAAATTATAATTAATTAATTAATTAATTAATTCCATAAGAATTAAAAATTAAAAATTACAGGGGAATCTTTGGGATCAGGTGTATTGGGAAGTCTGAACCTCTCAAGTACCTCAGCCAGTCGGGAAAGAGAGAAGGGAAATGTGGCTGGAAATTGGGATAAAAGGGAGGCTGCGTCCTCCAAAACTTGGAGAGACCCCAGAGGAATGCCCCATGGCCTCTCCCTTATTGGAATAAAGTTAAAGGACTCCTCTGTCTCCTTTTTGGACATAAACCTCTGATGTTTGTGGATTAATTTCCCTAACACTCCTCTGTGCCAGCCCTGAGCAGGCACGGAGCAAACTGGGAGCAGATCTGTAGGATGGCTCATCCCCCTGGTGTAAATGCCAGCGGGGTGAAGGATCAGCCCCACAGCCTGCAGAGCTTGTAATTAACCTGATAAATCACTTTATTCCTGGAGAAGAAAGGCAGGGTGGCCACTGAAGTGAGAGCTGTGCTGTTTTCCCCGGGAGGACTGGCCCTGGTTTATTCTGGGACACCAAACAGCAGAGAAAAAGTCATTTCTGAGCCTGCAGCATTACGGTTTGTACTCATTGCTCAGCTCCTGCTGCTGCTGTTTCCATTGCAGCCTGCCTGACCTTGACAGCAGCACACGGGCTCCAGGCACTGGTTACCCAGGAAAATGGGATTTTTTCCCACCGCCTGGGGAGCGGTGCTGCAACATCCTCAGCAGAGCTCCAGAAATTACCCAGCCCTTCATTAGCACGAGAGGCTGCAGGGTGGAGCCCTCCCTTAATTAGTTCGGTTGTGAAGTGCCTGAGATGGTTTGGAGTGGAGAAAGGAGCAGAAAGCAGGAGTTAAAGGGGAAAAGGCTCAGAAACGAGCCCTGATCTCCAGGGCAGGATAGGCAGAACCAGTGGGATGGAGCTTTTCCAAGGCTCCACAGTGAGGTGTGAAAAGGAAAAAAATATAAAGGAAGTACCTTTAACAAACCCCCAGAATCATCAAGTGAGAAATTAGTTTAAAGTGACAGAATAATCTTGACATGTACAGTAAATGATTCCATAAAATCAGGCCCTGGAGGAGCTCTGCTGGTTGTGGTTTGTGGTGTCAGAGGGGTTTTGTGCTCCCTGCAGCTCAGACATCCAGGACAATCCAGGCTGCAGCTCCCCCTATGCTCTTTGTGCCCTCAGGTGAGGTATTAAAAAATTAATTTGGTGATTATTGCAATGAATGCAGCAGAAAGAATCAGTTCCAGAGGCAGATACTGGATTTAGTGACATTGGTTTGAGTTTATTTATAAGTTAGTTTATTTATGATGTCTGGATGTCCAGGCCCTGGTGGAGCTGAAGAGGGGTGGATTTAGAGAGGATTTTGGAGGAAAATCCTGTGGTACCTCTGCAGCCACAGCCTTGGGGCACTGAGCCCAGCCCTTGGGGCGGGGAGCACAGGGAGGGTTAAAATTCCTGCTGGAAATGCAAAATTCAGCCAAACTTCAGTACCCTGAGCCTGGGATCTCACACTGGTTTGATTTCCTCCTTCTCCTGGAACTCTGGGAGGGAGAAGCTGAATCTCCTTTTGTCCCTGGGCTGGACTCTGGAGAAGGAGGATCCTGCGGGGCTGGGGCTGTTCTGAGCTCCCATCCCAGGGATGTGCAGCCAGTTCCCATTCCAGGCTGGGCCAGGGCTGTTCCTGACATCCCCGGGATGCTGCAGCCAGCCCAGATCCCATTCCAGCCAGGGCTGTCCCTGACCCCCCTCCCAGGGATGATGCAGCCAGGTCCCATTCCAGGCTGGGCTGTTCTGAGCCCCCAGCCCAGGAATGCTGAGCCAGGCCAGTTCCCATTCCATACAGGGCTGCTCCTGACCCCTCAATCTGGGAATGCTGCAGCCAGTTCCCATTCCCAGGGATGCTGTTCCTCATCCCCACGGATGCTGCAGCCCGTTCCCATCCCAGGATGGGCTGTTCCTCATCCCCAGGGATGCTGCAGCCCGTTCCCATCCCAGGATGGGCTGTTCCTCATCCCCAGGGATGCTGCAGCCCGTTCCCATCCCAGGATGGGCTGTTCCTCATCCCCAGGGATATGCAGGCAGCCCAGTTCCCATCCCAGGGATGCTGTTCCTCATCCCAAGGGATGTGCAGGCAGCCCAGTTCCCATTCCAGAGATGCTGTTCCTCATCCCCACGGATACTGCAGCCCGTTCCCATCCCAGGATGGGCTGTTCCTCATCCCCACGGATGCTGCAGCCCGTTCCCATCCCAGGGATGCTGTTCCTCATCCCCACGGATGCTGCAGCCCGTTCCCATTCCAGGGATGCTGTTCCTCATCCCCAGGGATGCTGCAGCCCGTTCCCATCCCAGGATGGGCTGTTCCTCATCCCCAGGGATGTGCAGGCAGCCCAGTTCCCATCCCAGGCAGGGCTGGGGAGGGATTCCCCCCAGGCCAGGGCAGAGCAGTGCCTGCAGCACCTGCAGCAGCCTCAGGAGTCACTCGGGTGTGCGAGGACAAAACTCCTGCAGAGCTGCAGGAATTCCAGCCTGGGAGTGGCTCCTTTGAGGAGAAACCTTGGAGTTTCTTGTTGATTCTGCAATTGTTGCACCAGGGTCAGGGTTTGGTGCTGCTGGCACATTCTGAGGGGATATTGAGGCTGAAACCCCAAAATAAAAGCAGGTTTCTCTTGCAGGCTTGGCTCTGGCAGGGCACCTGAGCAGCAGAAATCGTTCCATGTACATTCCAGTGAAATTTTACCCACGCAGAGCAGTTTTCTTGCTGATCCCTGCTGCTGTGTTATTTTTAAATCTTCCTGGTGTCGTGGCAGTGAGGGAGAAGCTGCCTTAATTACTGCAGATAAAATAAATCAGGGGAATCTCATTGCAAATGCAGGGAGTTGAGAGGAGCCCAGCTCCAGCTCCCTGAGTCATCCTGCCAAGGAGATGATGAATCTCAGTGCCAGGGAACAGGATGCACATCCAGGCACTTTGGGGAGGCACTGCAGCCTTTGGGGTGTTTGTGCTTCCTGAAGGCTGCAGGACCCAGACAGGTGATGTCATCCTCTCCTGGAGGAGCTGCCAGAAGGAAGGGATGTGGAAAGACTCCTGAGCAGGTTTTAAGCCTGGTTTTGCTTTGTGGTAAGACAGACTCCCTCCATCCAGCACGTGTGTGTGTCTTTAGAAACCCTCTTTGTGAAATGCAGTTATTGGTAGGAGATCTGGCAGTCCTTGGGTTCAAAGGCAGTTTTTGCTAATTTGGGTGTGCAAATAAAGGAATCTGAGGTTGAGGAGCTCTGACTGGAGCAGGGGTTTCAGGGATGAGGGAGTCTGTGTCCATTCCCAATCCTGGTGCCTGGGGAAGTCACTTTCTCTCTGATGACCTCACTTTTGCTCTTTCCCTGTCCCTGAGATGTAATGAAACCCCTGGAGAGCCACAGTGGTCCTAAACCATGTCCTTGAGTGCTGGCACTTGTCCTGACCCCAGCATGGAGAGGTTTCCTGAGCTCCTGCACAATCCAGTTTGTTCTGGGACCAGGTTTGTGTTCACAGAGCTTTGGATGCTTCAGCCAGCAGGAGGGATGATAAATCTGCTGTAAGAACCTTGAGTTTTTACCCAGTTGAAGTTTAGGGCCAGGAAAAGCAAGAGAGGGTGGAGAACAAAGGCTGGAGGGAGCAGGGAGTGTCAGAGCCAGGATCAGCTCTCCTGCTTTGCTCAGGGCTGGAGGTGTCACAGGTCCTGCTGCTTGTGGTGGCAACAAATTCCAGGAGCCTCCTGCTTTGGGCACCAGCAAATGCCAGCCTGGCCATGGCTGGGGTTTGTGGAATCACAGAATGAAGTCTGGAAAAGCCCTCCCAGCCCATGGAGTCCCAGATCCCCAACTTGTCACTGAGTGCCACCTCCAGGTGACCCCCCCAGGGATGGGCACTCAAACCTCCCAGGGCAGTGCCAGGCCCTGAGCCCCCTTTCCATGGGGAAATTCCTGCTGTGCCCACCCTGAGCCTGCCCTGGCCCAGCCTGAGGCCGTTCCCTCTGCTCCTGTCCCTGTTCCCTGGAGCACAGCCCGACCCCCCCGGCTGTGCCCTCCTGGCAGGAGCTGTGCAGAGCCACAAGGGCCCCCTGAGCCTCCTTTGCTCCAGGCTGAGCCCCTTCCCAGCTCCCTCAGCCCCTCCTGGGGCTCCAGCCCCTTCCCCAGCTCTGTTCCCTGCCCTGGATTCCTCCAGCCCCTCCATGTCCTCCCTGAACCATCCACAGCTTCTCCTTGCACAGCCACACGTGGATGCCTTCTTGCCTGCCCGTTTTTTATATTTTTTTCTGTTTTTTTTCCCAGTGGTTTGTAAGTGTAAATTGTCACCAAGTGTTTTTTTTTTTTTTTTTCTCTTTAGTTGTTTTTTTTTTTTCCCATTTTCTCCCCTTTCTCCCATGGCTTACAGGAAGTTCCCTCCCATCTGTTCCCTCCATATGTTTTGGATGGCAATTTGCACACTGAGTTAGAACATGGGGATGGCTGGGATGTGGCCTTGAAATTAAAAAAAAAACAAAAAATCTTTTCTCTTGGCCAAGTGGGGTTAAGATGCACAAGGAAAAAAAAAAAAAAAAAAACCAACAAAAAAAACCCAAACAAAAAACCACCAGAAAACCCACCAAAGAAGCAAGGAAAAAAGCAAATTTGGTGTTTTTCATGCACCTGCCCAGTTTTTTCACACATTCAGTGCCACCCCTGCCCCGGCAGGGACACCTCCCACTGTCCCAGGCTGCTCCAGCCTGGCCTTGGGCACCTCCAGGGATCCAGGGATTCTCTGGGAATTCCATCCCAGCCCCTCCCCACCCTCCCAGGGGAGAATTCCTGCCCAATATCCCCCCCAAATCTCTCCTCCTCCAGCTCCACAAGGCTCTGGATACCCAGGCACTGTGAGTAACCCACTGCAGCTGCATTCATTGCAATAATCACCACACTAAATGAATTGCAATATCATTTTTTAAAGCCTGGTTGAGGGCAGGGAGTGCTGAGGAGCTGCAGAGGAGGAGCTGCAGCCTTGCGAACGAATTCTGGCCATGCTCTGCACCTGCTGCATCCCTCCTGCAGCAGCAGCAGCAGCAGCAGGGATTTTTCTGCAGTGGAACAAGAAAAGCCTCGGTCCCCACCCTGCTCCTGCCCAGCCCCACTCTGCAGCTTTTCCTGCCACATTTAATGAGGATTTCCACTTGGTGCTGGTGGGAATTTGCTGCTCCTTTCCCTCTCTCCATCCCCTGATCCCAGCTCAGCCTGGGCTGGTTTCTCTGCTCACATTTTGTTCTTCTGAAGCCAAAATCCAGCGGGAGCATTTCCAGGTGCTAAAACCCCGGGTGGGAGTGGGATGGAGCAGGAGCACAGAGGCAGCCCAGTAATTATCCTAATTATCCCAATTATCACTGCAGAGCCCTGCCAGGGAACCTTCCTGGGCTGGGCTGGTTCCCAAGTCCCAGTGAGAAATTTGGGGTTTTTTGATGAAAAAAAAGCCCAGTTTGGGGCCAGGTGCTGCTTCTGCAGGCAGGGTGGGGATTTCTGCTTTAAATTGGGGTAAATTCTCTCATTCTTGGGGTGAGGTGTCACTGGAAGCACAAAAAGAGGCAAAATCCTTCTGGGCACCCAAACCAGGGAATGAGAAGTGGGAATTTGCCCACCAAGAAGCCTCATTTATTTATTCTAAAATTTATTTATTCTAAAACAAACATTTATTTATTCTAAAACATTTATTTATTCTCATTTATTTATTCTAAAACAAACAAAAAGCCTCCTACAAGTGCATTAAAAGTGAAAGCAAATTGTGCTGAAGCTGGAACTAAGTTTTTCTTCTGTGGGAAGAACATTTGGGGCTGCTAAGCCCGGTTCTGCTGCTCTTGTTTGCTGAATGCCACCAGTTAATTTGGAACTCTGTGGAACAGGAGTAGAAAACTGTCTCCAGAACTACTTTAAAAATTCATCTGCAGAACAGAAATATAAAAATAATCTGCATATTCTCTCACTTAAGCACATTTCTCCAACCCCACAGCCTCTCTCAGGCTGGGCAGGGTGTGATTATAACTGAAACCTCTTTATTCTCCAGCAGGATTTTTTTTTCCCCCATCCAGAAACCCCACCCATCTCTCTGCAGTATCTGCAGCATGAATTGGAGTCCATGGGGACATCTAGGTCAGCATGAGCAGATCTGACATCAGCCTGCAGATGATGCCCACGACCAGCAGCGCTGCAGTTGTTTTTCTTTCCTCCCTCCCCCTCTTTGTACCAGGAAAGAAAAAAATCCCAGCCCTGATTGTCCGAGGGGAACGGGGAGAGGGGAGAAGCTTTTCAGACAGCCCAGGGCCACTCCCTGCTCAGGAGAGCCCTGGGCAGAGGGGATTTGGGAATGCAGCATCCCCGGGGACTGGGCTGGGGAGGAAGGCTCAGGAGGAGGATGGTGCAG
>CM032374.1:859257-1019383 GCA_019023105.1 Diglossa brunneiventris
TCCTGGGGACCTCACACCACCACACCTGATTGGTCTCAGAGTGAAAACCTCTCACACACTATTGGTGGCTATCAATAACACACTCTAGAGAGCCATATCTATAAACAATGGTTACAGAAAGAGAGATAATAATTGTTTGAATTCCTCTCCTTTAAGTTTCCCACAGCTTCTACACAGCTTCCCAGGATTTTTCTGGGAAAAGTCTGTGCCTGCTGTCTGTGCCCAGAGAGCTGCTGCACACAAAGCTGCCCCTCTGTGCTCTGCTTCCCCTCTCAGCTCTGCAGCTGAACCTTTTCTCTCAAGTGCTCTTTAATATGAGCAGTTTTCCATTAAAGAAATGAGCCTGGAATTCCATGGGACTGTTCCTTCTTTGGCTCAGAGGTCACAACATTCAGAGCTGCCCAGCGCTGCAGGAGGGAGCTGGGCTGTGCTCAGAGAGCTCCAAGGTGCCTCTGACATCCTTTAGGTGTGGGGAGAAGCCCGGGGGGGAACGTGGCCACCCCGGCATATTCCCAGCAGCCACATTCCCATGGATGCATTCCCAACACCCTGCAGGGGGAGGGACTGCAGCCCCCAGCTGGGGCTGCTCCTGCGCCTCACTCCCAGGCAGAGTTGAGGCTTTTTTGTTTTTGACTTTGAGCATGAGGTCCATTTGCATTTTCAGAGCTGATAATAAATCAGTTTGGATGGATTTTTTCCCCTCTCTGGCCTGAGCCCCTGAGCAGAGAGCTCTGGTAGCTCAAAACTTCTGCAATTGCTTTGAAAATGAGGCCAGAACTAACATGAAGCAGCAAAACCCCCGGGAGGAAAATGTGACATTAATTTGTGGTTGCGTCACACTCTGATTTCATCACTGCAGAGTTTGGGAGGGGTGGGGAGTTAAAATGAAATAGTGGATGTAAAACTTGGCCTCTGCATCGTGGATTCAAGGGCAAGATCAAATCATCTCCCAGCCACTGCCACTTCCAGCCCTGTGGTTGTCACATGGGAGGCAAATCAACCTGAGCTCCATTCAGTACTAAATAAATTTTCTCTTTGAGAGACTCAGCCGAAGTCTGGGGAGATCTGGGGTTGTCTGGGCTGGTGCTTTCAGTTTACTGCTTGTCAAATCCTGAAGTTAATCAAGGATTACATGGTTCTGACCCCTGAACCCCCTCCCTGCCCACAAATATCTCTGTGCTGAGGGTGTCTTTGCCATGGCAGTGGGGTGGATTGATGGGAAATGGGTTAAATTAAAATCAAAAAGAAAATTAGTGCATAAAAATAAAATAACCCTAAAATTCCAGGATGGTTTGGGTGGGAAGGGAACTTAAATCCCATCCAGTCCCGCCCCTGCCAGGGCAGGGACACCTCCCACTGTCCCAGGCTGCTCCAGCCTGGCCTTGGGCACTTTCAGGGATGCAGGGGCAGCCACAGCTCCCTGGGAATTCCATCCCACCCTCAGAGGAAGGAATTCCTTCCCAATATCCCATCTCACCCTGCCCTTCCATGTTCAAACCCCTTCTCCCTTTTTCTGTCCCTCCATCCCCTGTCCAAAGTCTCTCTCCACCTTTTCTGTCACTCCTTCAGGCCACAATTACGTCACCTCCACCTTCCCAGGCTGAACATTCCCAGTCCATCCTCTGGATGAAGCTTTTGGAATGGTTCCCAATTCCCTCTGACTTTGAATGAGTCAAAGAGAGAGTGAGAACTGGGAATGATTCCTCTGGACCAGGGATTGTCAGACAACCCCCAGCCTTCCTGAGCTCCTGACTAAGCAGCTGAATTGATGATTTTTTTCCTTTTCACAGATTTTTCCCATTTTTCTCAGCCCAGTTGCTGTGTCTGCTCTCTTTAGCAGTGTGAAAAATGTGTATTTTATGATTGGCTTTTTGCAAATACAGAAATGAATATTATATGTGTTATGTTAGAAAGCTGTGCTGTGTTAATTTTCTTCAGTAGTGTGTTAAATATAGTTTTAGGTTATAACATAACGTTAAAATAGAAACTCTGCTATGTAGATACTTTTTTTAAAGAAAGGACTCGCAGTGAGATAGCAGCCACAGGACACCTGAATCTTTCAGAGAAAGAGAATTTATTGCTCCATTATCAGAAGTAATGAACTTCTTCCTGCCTCGCTCAGATTGAACACTGTTAGGATTCAGAGGAAGAAGCTGACACTGCCCAGACAGAATCCTGTGTTTGAATGGAATTTGTGCATCATGGATGAGCTGTATGAATATGCAACAGGCTGTTGCTTTTAAGGGTTAATCCTCTGTTAACAGTGGGTCCTTTTTTGGGCTTATTTTGCCCAGAAAGAGGTACCTGGACTGTCCATAACTCTTTGTTTTTATTGTCTAGTATTGTCCTAATCTCAATTGTTCAAATTTTTATTACTCTAATTACACAACTGTTTTTATAACCATTTTATTACTATTAAACTTTTAAAATATTATAACCAAGTGACTGGCGTTTTTCAGAGCAGGACCCAGGACAGGGATTCCTCAGCCCAGGCAGGGCCCAGCCCGTGGAGCTCCAGGGTGGAAATCAGCAGGGCTGAGGACAGGGATGGATCTGGGGAGGGGGTTTAGGACCCCTGAACTTCAGCCTCTCCTCAGGGACTGCAGATTGAAGGAGCCCAGGCTCATGGAGCTCTGCCTCCTTCCATGTCACTGTCATCTTTTCTGAAAAATCCCTTCACCAGGATTTCTTCTCCTGGGAAGATGAGAAGCCTCAGAGAAAAAACAACATTATCTCATGTGCTTCTCCCTGTTTTGCTGCTTTGGAATGTGGCTGGAGATTGTTTGCCAACAGGTGCATGTTTGATTGGTTTCATGTGAATTGTTTTTAATTAATGACCAATCACTGTCCAGCTGTGTCAGACTCTGGAGGAGTCAGTCACCAGTTGTTCATTATCATTCTTTGTAGCCTTCTGTCTGCATCCTTTCTCCATTCTGTAGTATAGTTTTAGTATAGCAATATAATATAATATAATATAATATAATATAATATAATATAATATAATATAATATAATATAATATAATATAATATAATATAATATAATATAATATAATATAATATAATATAATATAATATAATATAATATAATATAATATTATGTAGTATAATATTTTATATATATAAAATAATATTATATAAAATATATATAATATAATGTAGTATTATATTATATTATATTACATTACATTACATTATGTATTAGTCTTCTAAGACCATGGAGTCAGATTCACTCATCTCTCACCTCATCCTGGGGACCCCTGCAAATATCACACTTCCACACAAATATTGACTCATTAGGGAAATGAGAGCTGATTACATCTCCAAACTCCAGCCAGGCCTTGTCTTTGAAGCACCTCCTAGTCCTGACTTTTCTCTGGACAAGCTTGGAAAAGCTCCAGAAACTCTTAATTAATTAATTGGCTTCCTTGGAATCTGCAGGGTTCCTTTGTGTCCTGAGCTGAGTTTCTCTCTGGAGCAGCAATAACGTCCTGAAGGAACATTTCCTTCCCCCAGGGCTGCAGGAGAGCCATGACCTCCTGATTTATCCAGAGAATTTTGCACTTTCCAGCTGGACCTGTCCACTTCACAGGGGGAGCTGGGACCACTTGGGATCCAAAGCCAGTCCTCAGAGTTATTTTTTTATTATTATTATTTTAATCTTTATTTTTTATTATTTTAATTTCTATCTTTATTTTTTATTATTTTTAAATTTTGTTTTTATTTCTTTTTAAATTTTATTTTATTTCATTTTTTAATGTTTATTTCAGTTCTAATTTTATTTTTAATTGTAATTTTACTTTATTTTTATTGTTACTTTTACTTTTACTTTTCTTTTATTTATTTTTATATTTTATTTTATTTTTATTTATCCATGTTCTATTTTAATTTTATTTACCTGCAGCTGGAATAGCCTAAAACACGTGTGTGAGCCTGAGCAGGTGGTTCCTCAACTCAGACATGATCCTGTCTCCTCTCATCCTATAAATACCCCATTATTATTACAAATAAACTTTCTGAGAGGCCATAAATGGGATTTTGTGGCTTCTCCCACTCAGCTGGATGCACTGAAGCTCTCTGCTCCATTCCTAGGCCTTCCACACTCCCTAAAACCCCGAATCCTGGGTTTGCCTGGACTGCCAAAGCTCTGCCTTCCCCAACAATGGCCTTGGGGCTAAAAAAACCCTTGAAATTATTTGGGGAACACAGATTAAAAAAAGAGAATAAGGGACCTGCAGGCAATGCCCAAACCCCTCCAGAGGAAGAATTTTCCCTGCAAATCTTGGAGAATAAAAGCAGCAAGCACTGGTGTTGTGTTTGTGGGGTGCCCCGTGGCAGGAAGGAATGATGAATCTGACTCTATACTAAACTATACTAAAGAATACAGAAAGGATACAGACAGAATGCTAAAAAGATAATAATGAAAATCTGTGACTCTGTTTCCAGAGTCCCGACCCAGCTTGGCCCTGATTGGCCAAAGAGTGACAACAACTCAGAGCAGAATGCAATGAAACAATCACCTGTGGGTAAACAATCTCCAAACACATTCCACATGTGAGCACAACACAGGAGAAGCAAATGAGATAAGAATTGTTTTCCTTTGTCTCTGAGGCTTCTCAGCTTCCCGGGAGAAAAATCCTGTGTTGCAGTGTAATTTCAAGGTTTACCCCAGAACCTCAGATCCCTCTCTGAAGATTCCCTGCCTGGTGTGTCAATCACCTCTCCTTCCCCCTCCCTGACCCCTCCCAGCACTGTCTGTCAGTCCTGGAATTCCAGGAGGGCATCGAGTGATTGGCAGATCCAAAGGATGCCCTCTACCCCCGGGGGGCATTGGGCCATCCAGGTGTCCTTTGTCCCTTTGTCCCTCCCCTCCTGTCCCTGCTTGGTGGCTCCCTGCCCCTTCCCTGCCCCTCTGCCCGGGGTTCAAAGGAGCAGCAACCACGGGGTCAGGGAGTTCTGTGGGAGCTGCTGCTGCATTCAGAGGCCTGTGGGCCAGAATAAAGCTCTGGATCCAAACCCTGCATCAGAACCGACTCCTTTCCTTCACCATGGCCTTAAAGCTTCTCCACAGAGGGAAACCTGAGGAGCAGCCCCTGTTATGGGGGGAAGCTCCATCCCAGCACCACCAGAGCTCCTGCAGGCCTGGACTTGTCTGCAGTGCCAACTGCAGCACCCAGCCAGCCCAAAGTGTCTGTGGGGTGAAACACCACACACCCAGCCAGCCCAAAGTGTCTGTGGGGTGAAACACCACACACCCAGCCAGCCCAAAGTGTCTGTGGGGTGAAACACCACACACCCAGCCAGCCCAAAGTGTCTGTGGGGTGAAACACCACACACCCAGCCAGCCCAAAGTGTCTGTGGGGTGAAACACCACACACCCAGCCAGCCCAAAGTGTCTGTGGGGTGAAACACCACACACCAGCCAGCCCAAAGTGTCTCTGAGGTGAAACACCACACACCCAGCCAGCCCAAAGTGTCTGTGGGGTGAAACACCACACACCCAGCCAGCCCAAAGTGTCTGTGGGGTGAAACACCACACACCCAGCCAGCCCAAAGTGTCTGTGGGGTGAAACACCACACACCCAGCCAGCCCAAAGTGTCTGTGGGGTGAAACACCACAGTTGCTGCTGTTTGGTTCAGCACCAAGGGCCAGACCAGCCAAGGCATGTCCTGTCCGTCTGTATTGGTAAATATTCCCATAATCATGGGCAAAGGGATTTTTCCAGAAAACATGAATGCCACACACTGAGGAGATTTCTGAGGGCTGGGCTTGTGTGGGATGGGCTTGGGGTAATTATTTGTAGGAAATGAATTTGTGGAGAATTCTAAAAGCTGGACAGAAGGTTCCATTGATCTCTCAACAATACCTATCCTATACTAGACCATTTCTAAATCAACATTTCTCATCTCAAAATAATTATACAAATACACATTATGTAAACCTGTCCAGCTTTAAGAATTCTCTACAAATTCATTTACATGATGAATTTATAAATTAATTTCTCACAGTTATTAACAGCCTGGTGAGGTGTTTGATGTTCCTCCTCTGTTATCAGCATGTTCAACACCCACGACTCTTGTCGTGCTTTGTGCAACTTTCATGCTCCATAAAACGCCTGGTGAGTGATCGGGGGTAAATCAGGATGGTTTTAAACCCAACTCCCTTGAGTTCAAAATAAACATGGAATAAACTTGCTTTTAAACAAAAAATTATGGGAAAAAAATTAATTTTATGTATATTATGCTTTATAATTTTTTATTTATATTATGTTTATATTATGAATAGTATTCATATTTTAATTTTAAATTTAAACTAATTAAATTATTAATTTAAAATATTTTAGGAATAATTATTGTATTTATATGTATATTAATATGGGTGTTTATATGTATATTTATATTTCTATTATTTATAAATATTTTAATTGAGTTTTAATTACTTAAATTATTTATTTAAGAATATTTCTATTTCTATTTCTATTTCTATTTCTATTTCTATTTATTTTTGTTCCATTTAAAAGTTATGGAACCATCTTCCTTTGACAGGAGGGGAGGAAGCAGCTGCTTGTTGTTAGAGAAAGGAGCTTGAAATGATAATGAAAAGGAGTAAAGCAGCTTTAAAATGACAGCAGAGACTGGGATTCCTGTGCCATGGAGAGGTGAGGGTTTGTGGTGAGCAACGATCCCTGACTGAGCAGAGCAAGCCCAGTTCACTCCTCAGGGAAAGCAGGAGTGATTCCTCCTTCCAGGAATCCAGGGAGAGCAGGAGCGATTCCTTCTGGGAATTACAAATCCGTGGACAAGCAATTCCTTCCAGGAATTACAAATCCATGGAGAGCACAAGTGATTCCTTCCAGGAATTACAAATCCATGGATGAGTGATTCCTTCTGGGAATTACAGATCCATGGAGAGTGATTCCTTCCAAGAATTACGAATCCATGGAGAGCAGGAGTGATTTCTTCCAGGAACTACAACTCCATGGATAGTGATTCCTTCCAAGAATTACAAATGCCTGGATGAGTGATTTCTCCTGGGAATTACAAATCCATGGACAAGAGATTCCTCCTGGGAATTACAAATCCATGGAGAGCGATTCCTTCCAGGAATTACAAATCCATGCATAGAGATTTCTCCTGGGAATTACAAATCCATGGAGAGCTGGAGCGCGTCCTTCCAGGAATTACAAATCCATGCATAGAGATTTCTCCTGGGAATTACAAATCCATGGAGAGCTGGAGCGCGTCCTTCCAGGAATTACAAATCCATGCATAGAGATTTCTCCTGGGAATTACAAATCCATGGAGAGCAGGAGCAATTCCTTCCATGAATTACTAATCCATGGAGGTCCTCACTTGGCCCTGGCAGTGCTAATTGGGGATAACTGGGAATTTGTCACCTTTAAACTCCTCATTGACCAAAGAGCTGTGGAGGGGCCTCCTCAGGGGCTGAGCAGCACAGGGAGCCCCCAGCCGTGGTGGTGGCTCAGATCATCACAGCAATTTCATGGCCCAGTGGAACCCAAAATTCCTCATTCCTCATCCCTGCTGCTCCTCGGAGTAAATCAATACGGAGCTAATGGCAGGCAGTTGAACTCCGTCCCTAATGGATTGCTGCCCTCTTGTTAAATGGGTACAAATTGAAAATCCAGCAGCAGCTGATCATCAAAAAAATATAAAAAAAATAATCTTCTCTCAGGGTTGGTGGGTCCAGAACTGATGGATATCCAAGATGTAATTTAGGATTATTTTTTGGTGTAAATGTTTGGGATGGATTTTTTTTCCCCCCAATGGATTTGTTCAAGGAGCTTCTGGATGTGGAACTCGAGGCTCTGGTCTGGTTAAAAAGGTGGGATTTGTCAAAGGTTGGGTTTGATCTTGGAGGTTTTTTCCAGCCTTCAGGATTCTGTGAAATCCAAGCATCTGTGGGAAGAGTTTTAATGCAAGATAAGGAGTTTAAATGCAAGAGAAGAGTTTCTAATAATGAAAAAATAAAGCGGTGGGAGGGTGTCTGGATCCAGGAGAAGGGAAGAGAAAGGATTCTTGGGGTGTCCAAGGAGACATCAGGACAAAACGCAAAAAAAACCAATTTCAGGTCTAAATGTTGCAGTCCATCAGTGCTGCAATAATTTGGGAAAATATAATCCTGAGAAGGTCAGAAATAATTTGCTTTAATTCCTGGCTATAATTTGATTTTCAGCATTTCCATCCAGCAACTTCTGTGTTCAGCTGCTCCTGCCAGGGTTTGATTCTCTGTTCTCCCCTTTGCCCTGTAAATACACAGAAATACACTGAGTCTTTGTTTGGAGCATGTTGTTTTATAAATATCTCTATGGATTCACCAGCATTTCCAGGAGGCTCAAATTAGCAGATCAATGGATGCAGAACTGAAATTCTGCTGTGGTGTCTCAGAGTTCAGAGCTGGCAGCAAAACCTGCCAGCCAAGTTGGGGATTGAAGGGATATTTCAGAGGAACTGCCCAGTTTGGGGGATTTCAGCTGTAGCAGGAATGAAGCTGTCCCAGGTCAAATATTCTCCACTGCAGGGAATTTGTTCTCCTTTTCAAATTCATTTTGGAATGAAAAATGCTGGGGGAAGTTGTCTAATTTGTCCACCTCTCCAAATCCTGCTGTTTCTTCATGCAAACAAAGCCTGGCTTTGTACTTTTGCCTCTTCCAGAGGAACTACTCAGTCTCTTTAATGAAAAAATAATGGGAAAAAAGCCAACAAAGTGACAAAATTCCCAGTGATTTCTGTGGCTCGCTGCCACCAGCACTTGCACCAATCCATCCCAAAGGCTCAGCTCATCCTTGAGGCTCGCTCTCCATCCCCCTGCCAAGCAGGAATGCTTTTTCCCTGCTTTTCTGCAGACAAAGTTGTCTATGCAGCAGATTTGGGATGGCTGAGCTGGCATTGGGAAAATGGGAATTTTGGATGCACGTGGTTTCTCCAGACTGTTGTGTTTGGTGACACCCACTTTAATGTCATTAACATTTGATTGTTTGTGCTGTGATGAAAAGGTTCTCAGAGCCTGAACCTCACTTTTACCTGCTGGAATCCCAAGTTTTCACTCAATGGAGATTTGCAGGTGGATATTTAGCCAACAATTGACTTTATAGTGATGATGATGTAAAAGAATTTAAAGGGGGGAGGTGGGTGTGATTTCACAGGCTGAGCATGTGCTGGGTCAGCTTTGCCTGGGGATTGGACAAATCCCAGATGGGCTGTGAAGAGAGGGGAGAGCTCTTGGAGAACAGCTCCGAATGTTGGGCAGCAGCTGTTTGTCCTGGCTTGTGAGATGTGGTCTGGGGGTGTGGGTTCAATTCCCATCTGTCAGAGGTGGGGCCGTTCTCCTCTGTTCCTTGGGCCGTTTTTCTTTATCTCTTCAACGTCCAAACCTACCTCCAGGAGATCTCTGCTGTTAGTGGGCCATTAATTATTAATTACCTGCTGTTCGTGGGCCATTAATTATTAATTATCTTCTGTCCATGGCCCCTGAGTGTCCCTGCATGCTGATCCAATTCCATCATCCCATGGGGAGATGCTGCGCCCAGGGGAGGAGCCAAGCATTCCTACCTGGATCCAATCTGAGGTTTGGAGCACCACAGCAGCCTTTGCCCACTGCATTCCCAGAGGAGCAGCTTTCTGCTGCCCTGCATTCCCAGAGGGAGCCCAGGCCCATCTCCAGCAGCCCTGGAGCTGCAGAGGAAAACTCCCCCCTTGTGCAGGATCCCTGCTCCAGCAGAACCACAGCTGGCACTGCAGGAGGGCTGAGCCCCCATGGGATGGGGCTGTGCCACCACCCTGACACACAGGGGGTCACACAGGAGTCACCCTGACTCTGGCAGGGTTGGTTTGTATCACTACATTGTTTACTTTATATTAATTTTTTCCCTAATAAAGAACTGTTATTCCTACTCCCATATCTTTGCCTGAGAGCTGCCATAGACACATTTTATGAAAAATCCTTTCCTTAGGATTTTTTCTCCTGAGAATCTGAGAGGCCTCAGGAACAAAATGTAAACAATGGTTATCTGCTGCTGTGGAATGCAACAGGTGCAGCTGTGATTAGACTTATGTGGTTGTTTCTAATTAATGGCCAATCACAGTCAGCTGTCCAGACTGTCTCTGTCCAGAGACACAAGCCTTTGTTATCATTCCTTTTCTATTCTTAGCCAGCCTTCTGATGAAATCCTTTCTTCTATTCTTTTAGTGTAGTTTTAATATAATACATATCATAAAATAATTAATCAAGCCTTCTGAAACATGGAGTCAGATTCTCGTCTCTTCCCTCATCTTAAAACCCCTGTGAACACTGTCACTGAGAGCCCCTTAATTTCAAATTTATAATAAATCAGAGGGAGGGGGTTTACATTTTCCATTTCAGGGGAGGCTCCTGCCTTCCTTAGCAGACGCCTGTCCTTTCAAACCAGGACACTGCTGGACTCCTCCCAAGCCCAGACCCTCCCTGCGCTCCCCATCCCCTCCTCAGAGCACAGCTGCTGTCACTCAGCTCTCCTCAGCCTTCAAAGCCTGTCAGGAGCACCCAAAATTAGGGCAGAGCTGTGTGCTGCCCTACTAATGCGCTGGAACTTTTGGGGTCCCTTCCCTGCCAGTTTCAATCCTTTAAAAACCTCTCTGCGGGTGTGGCAGCCAAGGGTCAGCGCCCAAATCCCTGCAGATTGAGGAATCTGGGAGGAAAAGTCATTGCCTGGGGGTGCCCCAGGTTATTTTGGTTGAAAACTGGAGGTTCCTGGGTGTGAGAGGCAAAATCTCCCCACAGGGTTGGGTGTGGCTCTGACCTTGCTATGGTTTATCAGTGAGGAATTGAATAATTGCAGCTTGTTAATAAATGAAGTTTATCACTCATGACTCCTGCTGATTTGGAGACTCTAATTTCCCAAATCAGCAGGAGAAATTTGGGAAATGGGAAAGATTTTCCAAGTTTCTTGATGAGAACCATGCATGGAAGGCGGTGACATCCCCTCCCTTCCCAGGTGTGTCTGGTGCCATCAGCCCGGTCCAGACAATTTCCATAATTTCCACAATGAGCTTTTCTCCTCTGTTTTTCCCACTTTTCCTCCCAAGCCTTCCCATCCCTTCAGAGCTGTCACTTCTAATCCAATCCCCTGCAGCGTTTATTTTCAGCGTGGTAAATATTTATGTAAATATGATGCGCACAAGGAAGCTGCAACAGGAAGGGAGCCTGAACTGAGGGAAATATTTAGGTGGGGATGTGTAAAGATTTAATGAACACACAAAATTTGGAATCATTTCTTTCACAGCAAGAGAAATTCAAGTGCACAGTCAGATCAAAACACTTTTATTTGGTAGGACCCCACCCTGCTCAGAGGGAAAATGAAGTTCAGTCCCTGCTTAGAGCATTTCAAGGTAAATGTTGATTTTTTGCCCTGCAGGCCTCGCTGTTATTTCTGGAATTTTTCGCACAGCTGATTCATGAACTTTAAAATACTTTTGTGTGTATTTCAGAATTAATATTTGGCTGTTGGTGGCTGACTCCTAATTAAAATGTTGTCTCTAAATGCCATTAAGGATATTAATAATTAAAGGAACAGCTGGAGTTGCAGTGTAATGAGTTACAGCGAGGATTTGGCTGCAATGCAGAATGAAGAAAATTCTGTGGAGGGGGATCCCTGATTTTCTGATATTTTATTCAGAATTCACTTCCATCTCTATGCACAAAGCAGAATATTCCAGTTCATGCACCCTTGACATCAGGAGGGATTTTCCCCTGTTTTGAGAGAAGGAAAAACCAGTTTTACTGGAGAATAAAAAGTGGTTTAGAAGGTCAGGCTGTGACAATGTGATGTCATTTGTCCTTTGGGTGGGGGACACAGCCACTGGTGCCATCACTGCTGTCCCTGCAGGGCTGCCAGGGAGGGCCAGGGGATGAGGGGGAGATAAAACTGGGCTTAATTAAAGGCTAAATCCATGCTGAGTCCCTGCTCCGACTCGAGAAATTTCAATTTAGACCTGAAAAACCTCGGGCTGTGCTCAAGGGCAGGGCTGGTCAGGGCGGAGAAGTGCTGAGCCCAGGGAAAATCAGGGAGGGGAATCAGGGAACCCCCGGGGGTTTGGGATGAAGGGGACCTTAAAGATCACCCAGTTCCTATCCACAGATTAAGAACAAATCTGATTTGCAGGCAGTTTTAGGGAACTGGAATAATATTTGCAGCCAGTGGTTTGGATTTGTAAACATTTGTCTCCACCAGCAGAGAGTGATGATAGATGGGATATTTCTTATGGGGTATTTCTTGTTTTCCCGCCAAGGAAAAGTGCCTGAAATTCAGGAATTGACTGGTTTCCACTCACACACATGGATGCCATGGACACATGTGGAATCCTGCACCAGGGCTGGTCCATTCCCTGAGTTCTGCCCTCCCTGTGCCTGGGGGCTCTGGCAGGACACAGGGGCCTGTTTTGGGGGGAAACACAGGGTCCCACCTCAAATGTGAGCCCAGGAGGCAGTTCTGGGTGTGGGAATGTGAGAGACAACTGCTCACTTTGAAAATTCAAAAAGGTTTATTAAACCTTAACAAAAATACAACAAAGGACTACAGAAGGAAAAATCTGCAGCTCTGGGACCTGCCCCTCGTGCACACCATGTGGCCAGTCCATCTTCAAGATGGATGCTCAGTCTTTTATACCCCTGGGGATTGCATCAGCCAGCCCTGGCCCCTCGCAAAGTCTGTCAGTCAGCTCTTCTTTGCCATTTATCAATGGAAACTGCTTTGTAACTGGATTGGAGGTCAGGTGTTGCCTGCCACACCCCCTAAGCACCCCCAAGCTTTTCCATTCCCACCTGCCCCAGGGAAGGGACACCTGTGCACACCTTCTTTTTGTCTCCGTCATATTTTCTGGGAAAATCCCTTGCCCAGGATTTCTCTCCTGGGAAGCTGAGAAACCTCAGAGAAAAATGAAAACAATAATTATCTGATTTGCTTCTCCTGTGTTTTGCTGCTTTGGAATGTGGTTGGAGATTGTTTACCAACAGATGATTGTTCCATTGGTTTCATGTGAATTGTTTTTACTTAATGACCAATCATTGTCCAGCTGTGTCGGGGCTCTGGAGAGAGTCATGGGTTTTCATTATTATCTTTTAGCCTTCTGTCTGTATCCTTTCTCTATTCTTTAGTATAGTTTTAGTATCGCCTTCTTTAATATAATGTAGATCATAAAATAATAAATCAGCCTTCAGAGAACATGGAGTCAGATTCTCATTTCCTCCTCTGTCTGGGGAACCCTGAAAATCCCACACTTTGTACCTGTCCCAGACACCCCAGGCTGTCTGATGGCAGCAATACGGGGGGGGAAAGGGAACAGTGGGGAGAACAGAGGACATCTAAACTACAATAACTTAACTGTACATCACTAAAGCTTTTATTAATATTCACACAATAGTTATCTTTTAATTGTGAGAGCCAATCATCTCATTATCCATCTGTAACAGGAAGCAACTCCAGCCCGTTCCCATCCCTTCCATCAGGCAAAGGCTGGGGTGGCTCTGTGATTGTGCCTGGCTGGGCGAGGTTTGCAGCCAAATCTCTGCCAATTAACCAGCCCTGTTCAATGGGATGTTGGGAAACATTTCCATTTGTCGGCTCGCCTTTGATTAATGCAGAAAACAAAGCAAATACTAGGGCAGAACATTCCTGCTGGGTTTGCCTGGCTGATTTTTCATCCATCTCCCCTGGAATCAAGTGCCATAAATTTTCCAAGGAGGTAATTGGAGTGTGCTTCCATTTAATCCTGCCATGATTTTTAACCTTGACATGAAATTTCTTGATGATGCTCCCCCCCTACACACTTTTTTTTTTCCTGTTGGTTTTTCTTAATTGCTTGTCTTGGCAGCAGGACATTTCAGCTGTCCCAGTGTAATCTCCAATTCCCTCTGGGAACGTTCCAGCAGAGCTTTCTGCAGAGTCAGCCTTTCTGAAAATAAAGCAGATCCCGAGGTTAACACGAGAGGAGCGTGCCTGGAGGTCACATTGGAAGGTTTTTTTTTTGTTCTCAGCATGTAGGAAGGACAAGATTGCCTTGAAATCCTGTGTACCTTGAAAGGAAAATTATTTTAAAGAATTGCTTGTTGTTTGAATCTCATTTTTGTTTCTAAAGTTATAATAGGGGATAGTAATAATAATAGTGATAGAGATGATAATAATAACCTTGTGGAATAATCAAAGGTTTCACCTTAAACCCTGAATTTAATGTGAAGAATAAATGTTTTATCCTATTTGGATACATTAAATCACTCTTCCTTGTAAAAATAATCCAGTTATAAAGGTGAGCTGTGTTTAAAAAGGAACAGAGAAACCCAGCCCTGAGCAGCACCAACATCCCCAGCTCTGACACCAAACACAATAAAATTCACAGAGACAAATCCTTTGAGATGAAGCAGCTGCTGTGCCAGGGCTCTCATCAGGCAGGCTGCTTTGAGATGTTGATAAAGAGATTGCAGGGATTGGATTGAAGCTGGGAATGTTTTGTGGAGCAGCCCCAGGTGTGGGCAGGGCCCTTCTCCCTGCAGGAAATCCTCCTGGGCACGTTCAGGGCTCAGCACTCACCTGTTTGTCACAGAGGCACCTGGGAGGGAAGAGGAGTTATCCCTCTGTCCCAGAGCATGGGGAATTAACTCCAGCCTGGCCCCACTCCTGCTGCAGGGCTGGTGAACCCTTGGGGTGGGGGAATTCAGGGGACACAGTCTCAAGTTGGAGGACACAGTCTCAAGCTACCTCAGGGAAGGTACAGGTTGGATATTAGGAAAAAATTTTCACCAAAAGAATAACAAAGCACTGGAATGCTCTTCCCAGGGGGGTGGTGGAATCATCATCTCTGGATGCGTTTAACAAAAGCCTGGACATGGCACTGGGTGCTACAGTCTGGGTGAGGTGTCAGGCACAGGTTGGACTCGATGATCTCAGAGGTCTCTTCCAACCTCATCATTCTGTGATTCTGGGATTCTTGGACATCAGCTCTCCTCCCACTGAGATTTGCCACAGGACACTGTGGAGATCTAGGGCTGCAGTGGGATGGGCATTTATTGTCAATAATGAGCTTTGTTCAGTGTGGGAGAGGCAATTGCACCTCCCAGGGCCTGAGGGAGTCCACAGGAAAGGTGGAGAGAGAAGCTTGGAAGGGATGGAGGGACAGGAGATGGGGGAAGAGCTTCAAATGGGGAGAGGGGAAGGAATTCCTGGCTGTCAGGGCGAGGAGACTGGGATGGAATTCCCAGAGCAGCTGAGAAAAACTGTGATATTTTCAGGGTCCCCTGGACGGAAGAGGAAATTATGAATCTGACTCCATGTTCTTGGAAGGCTAATTTATTATTTTATGTACTTATATTGTATTATAGGATACTATACTAAAACTATGCTAAATAATAGAGAAAGGATAATTACAGAAGGCTTAACAAGACACTAATGAAAAACTCATGACTCTCCAGAGTCTGACACAGCTGATGGTGATTGATCATTAAGTAAAAACAATTCACATGAAACCAATCAAACATGAACCTGTTGGATAAACACTCTCCAACCACATTCCAAAGCAGCAAAACACAGGAGAAGCAATCAGATAATTGTTTTCCTTTTTCTCTGAGGCTTCTCAGCTTCACAGGAGAAGAAATCCTGGAGAAGGGATTTTTCCAGAAAAGATGACAGTGACAAAAACACCAATCACTTGTTTTGAAATTTTAAAAGTTTAATAGTAATAAAATGGTTATAAAAATAGTAATACAAATTAGAGCAACAAGAATTTGGACAATTAGGACAATAAAGGACAATAAAAAAGCAAAGAATTATGAATGTTCGGATGCTCTCCTTAAAAAAAGCACACCCACTAACAAAGGATTAACCCTTAAAAGCAATAGCCTGCTGCATCCTCATATATCTCATACATGATGCAGAAATTCTTTTCAAACAAAGGATGTTCTCTGGTTATTGTCAGCTCCCCACCCCCCTTAATCTTGTTGGGTCCTCAGTGTCTGGAAGGAGCAGGAAGAAATTTGGTCCTTTCCGATAAGGAGGCAATAATTCTTCTCTTGGGGATTCAGGTGTCTTGTTGCTGTTATCTCTGTGCAAAGGATTTATTGATTATCTCATCCCTTTCTTGAGCTAGTTCAAAAAATATCTTACATTACATAGTTTCTATTTCAACATTATGTTATAAACTAAAACTATATTTACCACACTACTTAAAAAATACTAATTAGCACAACATAACACGTACAGTATTCCTTTTAATATCTGCAAAGAGCCAATCATGTCAGACGGAACTTTCACACCCTGCCCAGCTCTGCAGAGGTTCTTGAGGAGCAGATTGAACATTTCCCTGGAATGTCCAGATCTTTGCAGGGTTTTTGGCTTCAGGCTCCTTTGAGGTCTGTGACTGGCTCAGGGCTGCCAAACCTGATATTTCCAACCCATCTGCTCGGAGCCCTTCCCTTCCCAGGGAGCCCGGTGTGTTCCACCTGCCAGGGAAGGTGTGAGGCTTCCTGGGAAACCTCTGATCCAGGTGAGCAGCCCCCCAGTCCCAGGAATGTTCAGCTGCTCCTCCCTCTTGTTCTCACAATGCAACAGCAAAAACGTGCAAGGGAGTTTATGAAATTGAGCTTGGGCATGCTGGGAAATCGATTCTGGGCTTAAATGAGACTTGTTATTAAAATTAAGTTGGTGTGCGCAGCCCTGGATGGGAATGAATTCAATCAATAATTTAAACAATAGGATTTTTTTTTTTTTTTGAGTGGGAGACAACTGGGAACAACAGAGCTGCTGCTGCTTTGACACTGGGCTGTGTTTGGGAGGATCTCACCCTGCACAGGCTCTCAGACCTGGGCTGGAGTAATTCAATCAAGAATTTAAACAATGGCATTTTTTGGGTGGGAGACAACTGGGAACAATGGAACTGTTGCTGCTTTGACACTGGGCTGTGTTTGGGAGGACCCAGTCCTGCACAAGCTGTCAGACCTGGGCTGGAATAATCCAGTAAATAAATCAACAGGGTTTTTTGGGTAGGAGACAATCAGGAATGATGGAGCTGCTGCTGTTTGACACTGGGCTGTGTTTGGCAGGATCAAGTCCTGCACAGGGTCTCAGACCTGGACTGGAATAATCCAGTAAATAATTTAAACAATGGGATTTTGGGGGGTCAGAGGCAATTGGGAACAATGGAGCTGCTGCTGCTTTGACAGTGGGAGGATCCAGTGCTGCACAGGCTGCTCCTGGGGATGATTCCCAGTCTGAGTAAGGGCTGGAATGAGCAGGGAAGAGCAGATAAAGCTGGGCTGAGGCTTGGGCAGACATCAGCAGAGCTCTTCAGCAGGATTTATCCCGTGAGCTGAGCCCATCTGACAAGGAGAGGTCACCACAAGGGTCCCTCTGAGCAGGGTTTGAAGCGCCCAGGGCTGGCTCCCTGCAGGGGAGGATAACTCCCTCCTCTGGGGATAATTCCCTGCCTGGGCCAGATGGTGAAACTCACAGCTTTGGTTTGCCAGGATTTCCCTCTGCAGGCTCCCCTCACTGCAGATCAAAAGGACTCCTCGTTGTGTGCTTTAATTTAAATACAGCAATAATAAAATCATTCTTGAACTCACAATATTTACTGGTGCCTGCAGATACGATCAGCTCCCAATATCTCTCTGACATCACACAAAAAAATCCATCCTTGCACTGGGGTCACTGCTTGGAAAACAAAGCTCATGCTGGGGCTCCTCCTTTTTTTCCTTTCCCCTTTCCTTCCTTTTTCCTTTTTCCCCTTTCCTTTCCTTTCCTTTCCTTTCCTTTCCTTTCCTTTCCTTTCCTTCCTTTCCTTTCCTTTCCTTTCCTTTCCTTTCCTTTCCTTTCCTTTCCTTTCCTTTCCTTTCCTTTCCTTTCCTTTCCTTTCCTTTCCTTTCCTTTCCTTTCCTTTCCTTTCCTTTCCTTTCCTCTCCTTTCTTTCCTTTCCTTTCCTCTCCTCTCCTCTCCTCTCCTCTCCTCTCCTCTCCTCTCCTCTCCTCTCCTCTCCTCTCCTCTCCTCTCCTCTCCTCTCCTCTCCTCTCCTCTCCTCTCCTCTCCTCTCCTCTCCTCTCCTCTCCTCTCCTCTCCTCTCCTCTCCTCTCCTCTCCTCTCCTCTCCTCTCCTCTCCTCTCCTCTCCTCTCCTCTCCTCTCCTCTCCTCTCCTCTCCTCTCCTCTCCTCTCCTCTCCTCTCCTCTCCTCTCTCTCCTCTCCTCTCCTCTCCTCTCCTCTCCTCTCCTCTCCTCTCCTCTCCTCTCCTTCCCTCCCCTCCCCTCCCCTCCCTCCCCTCCCCTCCCCTCCCCTCCCCTCCCCTCCCCTCCCCTCCCTCCCCTCCCCTCCCCTTCCCCTTCCCCATTCCCCATTCCCCATTCCCCATTCCCCATTCCCCATTCCCTTCCCCCTTCTCCCAACCAAACCTCACTGCAGCTTTTGGGTGGATTTTAGGCATTTTTAGAGCAGCTCCAGAAACCTTTCCAGACATTTCTCGTGTCCCAGAGCTGAAATCTCCCTTTCCTGCCATCAGCAGCTCAGGGGCTGTGTGGGGATGGCTGGAAAGGTCCCCCAGGGCCCTGCTGCAGGTCAGCAATTCCCAGAAAAGCCGAGTTTATGGAAAAACCCTCCCGTCCTGGGCTTGCAGGTGAACACAGCACCAGGCACAGCCCAGCTTGGCACTTCTGCCCCCCAGGCCTTTAAAGGGATTTACAGAGGTTGGTTCATGGGAACGGCTGTGAGTGAGAGCCAGAGACAGTGAGCACCCAGGGCCCTGCTCCTGCCCAAACTCACTCACATCCTGAAATTCATGGAAAACCGCAAATTCACCCAATCCCAAATTCACACACAATCCCAAATTCACTCACAGTCTTGAAATTCACACACAATCCCAAATTCACACACAATCCCAAATTCACACACAATCCCAAATCCACACAATCCCAAATTCACACACAGTCCCAAATTCACACACAATCCCAAATTCACACACAATCCCAAATTCATTCACAATTCCAAATTCACTCACAGTCCTGAAATTCATGTGCAACCTCAAATTCACACACAATCCCAAATTCACACAATCTCAAATTAGAACACAGTCTCAAATTCACACAATCCCAAATTCACACACAGTCCCAAATTCATGTGCAACCCCAAACTCACACACAATCCCAAACTCTCACACAATCCCAAATCCACACAATCTGAAATTCACACACAGTCCCAAATTCACACACAATCCCAAATTCACACAACCCCAAATTCACACACAATCCCAAATCCATGCACAACCCCACATTCGCTCCTTTCCTGTCCTCAGTTTAAGCCCTCCAAACATGAGTTTAGTTTAAATACACATTTTTAATTCCCACATTTCTGTAACTCCCTGAGAAATCTGTGTGGCCCTGAGGTGTGCCTGTTGCTGGGTGCTACAAACCCAAACTTCCTCACTGTGGTCAGGTATTCAAAAACACCTAAATGATTAAACACCATCATAAATATTCTGATTCATCCAAACACCTTTGATTTGGATTTTGTAAGACTTTAGTATTTTGTTTTTCAGCTAAAATAGGACATTTCTTCTTATTGCTCACAAAATAATCCCCATACACTTTGAATTATTAATTCCTCTTCGTGTCCTTTCAAGTTCCTTTCTCAGGAAGGGTTGAATATATTTATTTTTCAGGAGTTCTGTCCCCACCTGCTCAAATTCAATACAAATTCCCTGCCTGTCCTTGCAGATTGCATTAAGCAGTCTGAGGCTGATGGACTCTTTAATAAAGTGAGTATCAGAGGCAGATTTGATAAAAGACATGCCACTGCTAACGATGCTTAATGAAAATAAAAGCTTTGGGGTTTGGTGTGCTGCCCATCCAGTTAAGTGGGATTGTATTTATTGGCAATCAGGCAACTTGGGCAGAAAATGGAATTTTAGTGTTCCAGTAAAAATAGAAAACAGGCTGGGGCTGGGGGACAAACAGGGATTGTCAAGGGCACATAAATCCATGGAATTATTGCCACTGGCTCCAGCAGGGGTGGGCTGGGGTGCTGTGGCCAGGCAAGGAGCAATGGATGCTGCAAATATTCCTGCTGCTGCTGAAGGTTTGATGTGGAACAGGATCCTGGTGTTTTCCCCAGTGTTCCTCACCTGATTCAGGGGAAATGGGGATGCTGGACATGGATTTTCCCTCTTCTCATGAGGTTTTCCTGGCTGTTTGTGGCAGTTCCAGCTGTGTGTGACACAGGTACCTCCTGCAGCACCCTCATCTCCCTCACCCAAGTGTTCCAGAAACCCCAGAGCTTTCTCTGGGTGCCCTGCACAGATCCCTGCACAAACAGGAATTAAATCCACGTCAACCCATAAAGAGCATCTGAATCTTTCAAACCCTGGGGCTCCCAAGAACAGAGCAATACTTATGATTTCCATGAGAAATGTGTTATTCCATGACTTCATTCCTTGAGCAGAGACAGCAGAATTCCTTCCCAATGTTCCATCCATCCTGCTCTCCGGCAGTGGGAGGCATTCCCTGTGTCCTGTGCCTCCATCCTTTGTCTCCAGTCCCTCTCCAGGGAATTCTGCAATGATTTGTGTTGGAAGGGACCCTAAAAGTCACCCAGTGCCACCCCTGCCATGGCAGGGACAGCTCCCACTGCCCCAGGGGGCTCCAGCCTGGCCTTGGGCACTGCCAGGGATCCAGGGGCAGCCACAGCTCCCTGGGAATTCCATCCCAGCCCCTCCCCACCCTCATAACCAGGAATTCCTTCCCAAAATCCCACCTAACCCGTCTCTATGGCAGTGGGAGCCATTCCCTGTGTTCTGTCCCTCCATCCCTTGCTCCCAGTCCCTCTCCAGCTCTCCTGGAGCCCCTTCAGGCCCTGCAAGGGGCTCTGAGCTCTCCTGGAGCCTTCCCTGCTCCAGGTGAGCACCCCCAGCTCTCCTTGGAGCCTTCTCCTCTCCAGGAGAACATTCCCAGCTCTCCCAGCCCGGCTCCAGCCCTTCCTGGCAGGATTTTGGGTCAGGTGAGACTGCTCCAGGGTGGGTGGATCTGCAGAGCAGAGCCTGGCTGGAGGTGTGGGAGGTGCCTCAGTGACAGCCACAGCTGCCAGGAGGATGAGCAGTGCCAGCCTGGGTGGCTCCTGTGCCAGCTGGGGCGGCTCCTTCCCAAATCCAGAGCGGCAGCACAGGCAGCACCTCCCACCCCCTCTGGGACCCGGGGAGCTCCAGAGCCTCAGCTTCCCTCTGAACCTCCCACTCCCCGCCGGGGCTGCAGCTCCTCAGGGGGGATTTGTAGAAATAATCTGCTCAACCTGTCAAAACCCATCTGAGCAAAGAACACAACGTGAGAGACACCCAAAAACCCCACCCCGCCTTCCCTGACAAGGCACCACATTGCTAGAGGACACAAAATAAAACGACACAGATGCTGGAACTTCTAAGGTAAAAAGAAAGGAAGTTTAATGAGAAAAAGGTCAATCACTTGTTTTTAAAATTTTAAAAGTTTAATAATAATAAAATGGTTATAAAAATAGCAATATAATTAGAGTAATAAAAATTTGAACAATTTGGATTAGGACAATATGAGACAATAGAAACAAAGAGTTATGGACAGTCTGGGTACCTCTTTCTAGGCAAAATAAGCCCAAAAAGGACCCACGTTAACAGAGGATTAACCCTTAAAAGCAACAGCCTGTTGCATATTCATACAGCTCATACATGATGCATAAATTCCATTCAAACACAGGATTCTGTCTGGGCAGTGTCAGCTTCTTCCTCTGAATCCTGATGTGAGCGAGGTGGGCAGAAGTTTGTTTCTCCTGATAATGGTGCAATAAATTCTCTTTCTCTGAAAGATTTAGGTGTCCTGTGGCTGCTATCTCGCTGTGAGTACCTCATTCCTCTCTTTAAAAATAAAAAGTATCTTACATAGCAGAATTTCTATTTTAACATTAAGTTATAACCTAAAACTATATTTAACACACTACTTAAGAAAATTAATACAGCATAACTTTCTAATCTGACACATATTATATTCATTTGAATGTTTGTGAAAAGCCAATCATAAAATATGCATTTTTCACATTTAATTTCTGACTCCAACATTTGTAGATTTTCAAAAGTGACAGTGGATTGGAGGGTGACAGTGCCACCTCTCCAATGGTGGACAAACCAACAATCCATCACATTTCTCCTCCTCCAGAAAAGAATCCAAAACAATAATTATTTACAGAAAAACGTCTGAGGAAGTTCGTTATAGAATGTAAACGTCAGAAGGCTTAGAAGAACCTAGAGGAACAGGCCAACAACACCAGGCAGAAACTCAGCAGTAGCCAGAAATTCCCACCTTCCCCAACCCAGAGCAGCTTCCTAACGGGTTTATTTTGGGTGGAGAGAGGCCCATGAATTTTTTAAACCAATATTGAAGCTTCTCTTCTCCTCCTCTGTGCTGTGGGGAGCTCTGTAGATGGGCAGGAGATGGAGATATGGAAGTGTTGGTTTTTTTCCTCCCCTCTCTTTTCCACTTGGACAGAATTTGGAATGTCTTTCACAAACATCTGTGCTGCCAGGCACATTTTAAATTAGTGATGAGGAGCCCCCACTCCTCTGATTGCAGCGTTTCTAATGATGGCAGTGATTAAGGAAACCACTCCAAACTCGTGTCAGGGCAGCTTTTAAGGCAAGGAAATGAGACATAAATAAGGAATAGAGGTGGGAAATGTGATCATTCCAGGGAAACTAAACCCGTAGTGTTGGTGAGAATTGGAGCTCTGCTCGTTTCTGTCCCCACTCAGGCTAAATTTAAAGAGTTTGGTGCCAGGTTTCATCAGTGAGGGAGGGAAGTCTGGCTGCTGCTTTGTGGTGTCTGGGTGGATGCTGAGATTTAGTGATAAATGCACCTTTAAATCCCCCTCCCTTCCCATTCCCCGTGGGCTTTGTCCTGCCCAGACCCACAGGAAAGAAATTCAGGAATTGGGCCCAGGGGTGCTCAACCCGGACAAATTGTGGCCCAGAAGCTCCAGTGACATCCTGGAAGGTTCAGCTCACTCAGGCACCTGATGTGTCCTAAATCCAACCTCTGGACACCCCAAACCTGGAATTTGGAGGTTTTCCTCCATTTTAACCCACCTGAATTTTGGCCAAAAAAGGGGGAGCGACTCCACCGGGCTGCCTGAGGTTGCCTGTCCTCATTTGCAGCTCTCTTGCTGCTTGTGCTCTGCAGTGGGTCATGAATATTTCAGGATTCTCTTCCATCCGTGCGTGCCTGCAGCACCAGCTGATTGCAGCATGAAAAATTCACAGCAAAGTGCAGCAATCCTGGGCTGGGCTGATGGGGTCCACTGAGGCTCCTCTTCTCACGAGCTGCAGCACCAGGGAAACGGCCTCAAATTGTGCCATTTTGCCATTTTTTAGGGGAAAATCCATCGTGGAAAGGCTTGGCCAGCCCTAGCAGTGGAGTCACTGCAGACGGAGGGAAAAGTGGGGTGAAGAAGGGTGGGAAATTGGAAAATTGGGTTGTTACAGAGACATTGTGGATTCCCCATCCCTGGAAGTGCCCAAGGCCAGGTTGGACAGGGCTTGGAGCACCCTGGGATAGTGGGAGGTGTTGGGGTTGGAATTGAATCCTTCAGGGCCCTTCCAACCCAAACCATTCCAGGATTCTGGGATTCTGTGAATTCAGAGGTTGAAAAGAAACAGGAAAAAAGACATTTTTGTTTTCCTGTAGAGTGAGGGAGGAGGAGGAGTGGAATATTCACTCAAACAAAAAAACCTGTCCATAAATGGCTTTTTGGGGGGACTGAGAGCAGGGAAAGGTGCAGGCCATGGCTCCTGCCCAGCAAATTCCAGGTGATTTGGGGATCTTTTCCTCCTGCAGTGGGAGAGATTGAAATCCTGTGGATGTGGCACTTGGGGACACAGATGGCACTGCTGAGGACAGCTGGACTCGATGGGCTTTGAGGGCTTTTCCAGCCTCAGTGATTTTATAATTCTCTGTATTTCTCCCTTTTTGGGGCTGGGCTCTGCAGAGTCCTTGGAGCTGGGCAGGTTCTTGGTTTCCCTTTGCAGGGATCACTTCAGGAGTGCTCAAAGATCAAATCCAGCAAAGCACCAGGTACTGGCTGTGTGTGGACATCAGGGCGTTAATGAATGTGCTTTGGGGCTGTTCCTGTGAGTCCTTCTTGCTGTTACAGCCTAAAAACACCACCGTGGGCCCCTGTCACAGAATCGCTGAGTTACTGAGGCTGGAAAAGCCTCCAGGGTCATCAAATCCAGGTTTGGCCAAATCCCACCACACCCATAAGCCACATCCCAACACAGACTCTGACACTGCTCAAGGAAGGGAGGGGGGCCCACAGAGGTCCCCCAGAACAGGGATCAAAGAAATCAACCCAAAAAAGGGGCTGAGCATCCCCTGTGCAGCCAGAGCAGCCCAGCGAGGGCTCTGAGATTTGGGACCTGGGTCAGGGGGAGAGGAGCCCAAATCCTCCTTGTGGACACTCCAAGGTGAGTCCTGGGGAGCTGAGGCTGGGATGGAGCTCCCAGATTCCAGGTGAGTGAGCTGAATGTGCTGGGGGGTGGGAAATGCTGGATTCCTGTGCAAATCCAGGCCTTGCTGGCAGCTGCCAGGAATGGCAGCACTGGAAGTTGGAAGTCAGCCCCTCCCGTGGCACCATCCCACCATGGAAAAGGGATTGTGGCCTTGGGTCGGGCTCCAGGAGCAATGTCCCTTGGGCAGGGGGGGTTTCCTGATGTTCCCAGGTGTGTTTGGGGAGGGAAGGTGTCCTGAAGGGCGTGAATGGTGTCCTGAAGGGATTCATGTCCTGAAGGGAATGGTGTCCTAAAAGGAATTGTGTCCTGAACTGAATTGTGTCCTGGAGGAAGGGAATGGTGTCCTGAAGGGATTAATGTCCTGAAGGGAATGGTGTCCTGAAAGGAATTGTGTCCCAAAAGGAATTGTGTCCTGAAGGGAATGGTGTCCTGGAGGAAGGGAGTGGTGTCCTGAAGGGAATGGTGTCCCAAAGGGGATCGTGTCCTGTCCCAGTACTTCACTGGGGGACCCCACCACAGGGTTCTTAATTCTCTGTTAAATCACCTCGTGCTCTGAAGCCCCATCACACTATGGAGCTGGGCAGGAGGGATTTTTGGGGTGACCTAATTTAGGAGCACGTTCAGGAATTCTCAGCAGCTCTTGGCCGTGCCTTTCCCACCGCTGGGATCCTGGGATTTTCCTCTCCATGATGGCTGCAAAATGGAACATGGAAAACACATTAGTGCAGTGCACTCCAGGACAGGCAAAAATAGACCCTGATGTGGAGCAGCTCATCCCTGTCTCCAGGTAAGAACAGCTGTACAGGGATGTTTTGTGTGGCTGCAGCCCCAAGCAGACACACCTGAGCTCTGTCCTCACATGTTCTGGCTGGAAATCTCCTCCAGGCTTTCCCAGCACCTCTTTCCCCACTGGAGGAGGAGGTTTCTGACTCCATTTCTAAATTCCTGCTGAAATTGTGTGGGGTTTATAATTTCTCCTGTTACCTGGGGCTGGACACTCAGATGTGTTTTGTCCTCCCGGTGCCTTGGCTCAGCCCAGCCCCATGGAACCACTTTCCCTTCCCTAATGGCTCCTGCAGACACATCCATCAATATTTCAGTCTCTACTATTTTGCCCTGAGACCTTCTAAAGGCCGGGGCCACGCTTTTTGTGGAATTATTTATGGATCTCGTGTCAGGAGCAGCCTGTTAATCTCTGCCACTTTTCTGAGGGTGGCTTTGGAGGGATGCAGGGATCCGGAGGAACACCGGGCCTCCCGTGTGCTCAGCCCCAGAGGAGGCTGGAAGCATCCAGCAATGCCATACTTGGGAAATTATCATTAAAGGGATGATTAATGGCACTTCTCAGCCGTTATTAAAGAAATTGAAGTGGCTGAGCTTCACATTTCAGCACAGGAGGGGTTCTTGGGGTGTCTGTGCTGAGCCACGAGCTGGTTGATGATCCTGGTGGGTCCTTTCCAGCCCAGGATATTCCACGATTCTCTGGTTACTGATATTATTGTTACTGACATTATTATTACTGATATTAATTACTATTACTGCTATTATTATTGATGTTACCAGCCAGTGGCACAGGCTGGCATGGTTGGAACCATTTCTTGGCAGCATTTTTGGGGACCAGGAAGCCCAGTTTGGTGGCAGACAACCAGCAAGGTGTGAGTTCAGGGACCATCAGCTGGGAAACCTTCACTGTGAATTTTCCCCGTGAGTTTTCACATCAGTGGGCTCATCCTGCAGCCTTTTGTCTCCTCCTTTGTGCAGAAGGTGATGATTTATTACAGAAAATCTGCTGGCACGGGGAAGCAAAATCCTTAATTTCACATTGCCAGTGACATGAATTATTCACCTGGACAAGGGCTGCTAGGAAAAGGCTTTGGTTAAAACCTGACTCAGTTAGAACTGACTCTTGCTGTGAGGAGCTCTGAGCCTGGCCTGGAGTGGAGTCACGTTTGGAGGGCTGGGATCAGTTTATTCCCTGTCTGGTGCCTCTGTGTCTGCAGATCCAACGTTCCCTGGACACAGCCCAAGGTCAGGAGGTGCTGGCAGTGCAGAATTGATCCCTCAGCTCCTCCTTCCCCACATCCCATTGCCCTCTAACGGCCAGCACGGAATGTGCACGGCAAGAAGGGGCCAAAATCCTCAGAAACCATTTTATGAACAACAAAAGAGAGAGGAAACCCCACCAGAGTGGCTGGAAAGATTGAGGAGAAATATGAGGAAATATTCAGGTATTAACCCTGAAAGAGCAGCCAGAAAAATCTTACTAAAAGTGTTTTGTCACTCAGGTCTGGCTAGATATACAGAGAAAATTGGAGAAATTAGACAACTGGCAAGAAAGGGGATTGGAGGGTTTCTTAAGAGAAGCACAGAAAATATACACCAGGAGGGATGAAGAGAAAGCAAAGGAAAAGGCCAGAGTAATGTTAACTGCCATTAGAGAAGGACAAATTTGGTTTTATTGTAAGAAAAACAGACACTTCAAGAGAAATTGCCTCCAAAGGGAAGGGGACCTGACAGTTTTTAAGCACAAATAAAGAGGGGAGGTAGAAGACTAAAGATGTCAAGGGCTCTGCCTCCTGGGGATAAAATAGCATCAAAAACCCTTTATAAAATAAGACCCCAAGAAGAAGAATTTAAAAAGTGAGCAATTCTGAGGGTGGGAGAGGAATTCCAGAGGAATTCGCTCTGTTGGGATGCTCTGAATTTCCAGAACTCCCTAAAAACCTTCACAGAGAAGGTTGGGTTTGGGGTGCGAGGAGAAAAGGTGCTGGTAGCACCATCCTCAGAGGCAGATGGAGGAAAAGTGGGGTGCAGGAGGGTGGAAAATTGGAATGGGTGATCCCAGAGAGGATTCCCCATCCCTGGAAGTGCCCAAGGCCAGGTTGGACAGGGCTTGGAGCACCCTGGGATAGTGGGAGGTGTTGGGGTTGGAATTGGATCCTTCAGGGCCCTTCCAACCCAAACCATTCCAGGATTCTGGGATTCTGTGAATTCAGAGGTTGAAAAGAAACAGGAAAAAAGACATTTTTGTTTTCCTGTAGAGTGAGGGCGGAGGAGGAGTGGAATATTCACTCAAACAAAAATACCTGTCAATAAATGGCTTTTTGTGGGGCTGAGAGCAGGGAAAGGTGCAGCCCATGGCTCCTGCCCAGCAAATTCCAGGTGATTTGGGGATCTTTTCCTCCTGCAGTGCAGGCTTTTGAGCAGCAGATGTCACATTTGTACAACACAACGAGGGGTTGTAGCTACACACGGAGTAACCAGGGGCATCCTGGGGCAGGAGGGGCTGGAAATCAGAACCTGCTCTGGGTGGGAATAAATCAGATATAAATTTATATATAAATTACAGAGAAATAGAATTATTTTTCTGAAGTTTCTACTCCCGGTCACTCTGAAGGAGGATTTTTGATCTCAGTCCAGGGCTCACCCTCTGCTCAGGGCTGGGAATGGAGGGGTTCAGGTATGAGCAGGTCAGGATTTGGTTTTCTGCAGGAAAAGGCAGCCCAGGCTCCCAGTTTGGAGCTGAATCTCAGAAGATAATTAAGAAAAACCAATTCTCTAGGTTTGCTTCAAATCTCACAATTCTTGGAAAACTCTGGCGTGCTCCCAAGTGTTGGAAATCAGGAAGAAACAGATTTGAAGGTGGCAGAAAAGCTGTGTTGGAATATCCTGTCAAGCCTCATTATAAATGGAATTCAGCTTTCCTGGCTGACTTGGCAGGGCTGACAACACCTGGGAATGATCTTTTTGCTGCAAACTGGGAGGTTTAGGGCTCTGGCAATGTCAGAAATGACCCCACTTCACCCTGGTTTTCCTGTGCTTCATGATGGGTTTTAAAGAACACAACAATTACTTCCTGTTCAGACAGAACTTTAATACAGAAATCTCTGTAAATACATTAATTACAGCTCATAAAAAATAACTTCTGGATTTTTACATCCCAGTCAAACCCAGGTGGAGATTCCAATCTGTTCCTGGCTCAAATAAAGCAGCAATTATCCAAAGAGGAAGGAAGCTCTGCTCTTCCAGTAACATCCATCCTCATCCAACACAACCTCAAAGGAAGGACTGAAATTCCATCACATCCATGTTTTGCAGGGAATGGCATCCTCAACAGGGAATTTAGGGATTGTGGAGAGAATCCAGTGCAAAGGATCTTCCCAGAACCATTCCCAGTGTGTCTCATTGCTTATTCCATGTCCAGCTCAGACCCTATGGACACAACTTCTCTCCCCTGGGCAGGAAAGGTTTGTTTTTCTCCATGACTTGCACATGAGGGAGAAATCTTTGTATTGCTGAGGGCAGAGAGGGCTGGAAAAGATCCAGAAATGGAGCAAAAAAAAAAAAAGTTTGCAATTCCCAAACCTGCAGCAGCCACACTGTCCCTGCTCCCCTCAGCTCTGGTCCCAGAGGAGCAGAGGAGGAGCAGCCTCATCCCACAGCGCTGGAGGTGTTCAGCAGCTTTTGTAACTTACTCCCAGTTTACACCTCAGTGCAAGTGGTGACTCTGCTCTGCTTCCCTTGGACAGCAGCTCCATGTCACCACCAGGGCTCCTCACTGCCTGAAATCCCAAATCTCTCCAGGCAGATCTCAGTCCGTTCTTAAGGAGGAGAGGGAGATGGTCCAGGATACCTTTGCCAGAAGTGGAGGAATCGAGGGATGAACTGTCCCTGGAAACTTCAGGTGGCCCACCCAGCTCTGCTTGGGAAGCCTCAGACTCTGGGATTCATGGGGGGCTTTAAAGCCTGCAGGGAAAAGGAGCAGTTAAATCCCAGCAGTTTCAGGGAATTCCATCCCCAGAGAACTGATGGGAATTCCAACGCCAGAGAACGGATGGGAATTCCATCCCCAGAGAATGGATGGGAATTCCATCCCCAGGGAACTGACGGGAATTCCATCCCCAGAGAATGGATGGGAATTCCATCCCCAGGGAACTGATGGGAATTCCATCCCCAGAGAATGGATGGGAATTCCATCCCCAGGGAATGGATGGGAATTCCATCCCCAGAGAATGGATGGGAATTCCATCCCCAGGGAATGGATGGGAATTCCATCCCCAGAGAATGGATGGGAATTCCATCCCCAGGGAATGGATGGGAATTCCATCCCCAGAGAATGGATGGGAATTCCATCCCCAGGGAACTGATGGGAATTCCATCCCCAGAGAATGGATGGGAATTCCATCCCCAGAGAATGGATGGGAATTCCATCCCCAGAGAACTGATGGGAATTCCATCTCTAGGGAACTGATGGGAATTCCATCCCCAGGGAACTGATGGGAATTCCATCCCCAGAGAATGGATGGGAATTCCATCCCCAGGGAACTGACGGGAATTCCATCCCCAGAGAATGAATGGGAATTCCATCCCCAGGGAATGAATGGGAATTCCATCCCCAGAGAACGAATGGGAATTCCATCCCCAGGGAATTGTTATTCCCACCTGAATTACCTGGGGTGGAGGAGGGGGTTTGTCTTTGGGAACGGGCACGGGAGGAGCTTTTCTCTCTGGAGCCTGGAACAAAATGGGGTTTAAATGTCACTGGGGTTGTCTGGGCAGCTGCAGAACCTCCCCAACCCCAGCCACCCTCATCCTGCAGCATTTTCCTGCTGCAAAATCCCAGAATTCCCATCTGTCCAAGTGCAAGGGAGCAACAAAATACAAATACAAGGGGGCCAGGTCTGTTTCAGAAGACACTGAGCTACTCCCAATATTTAAATATCGATATCCAAGCTCACACAGTGGGATTTAAACGTGGTTTATAATTGATACATGGGGATATTTTATATCTTATATTTTATATTTTACATTTTATGTTGTCCTGACCAGTGTTTGTGCAGGCAGAACTCTGCAGCTGTGTGACCAGAGTGAAATTGGATTTTACACCCTCCTGCCAGGGGGGCAGGGGGCCTCAAATGCTGAGATGGTGAACATTTGAGGCAGGTATTTTCTTTTAATTAGGATTGTTTGGGTTTATTAATGAGAAATAGAACCATTCCTCTGGGTTCTTACAAATGTAAGACCCAGCACATCTCTGCCACACAGGGACCCTCACAGGCACCTGCAATAGCAAATTTACTCACAATTTACATTGTGTTTACACCTGAAATGCCTCTTGGTTTTAACTCCAGCTACTGAGCTGTGCTTCTGATGCCTTGGAGGACTCCCTGGCTGATGAGGAATATTTGTGCAGTTTAGGATTACACGGCCAAAAAGCGATTCCTACCCTAAAAATCTGTGCTTTGAATAGCTGTGATTTAAAATTTTTACTTTAAATCAGAAACTGCAAATATTAATTGGGATCTGATAGGGATGTGGGAAGCTGCAGGGTTGTACTCACAAACTTCTCCTCGGGGTGGGAAGAGCCAGGTTTGGGGGCAGGAACGGGAGGTGGGGGACCCTTGGGCCTCAGGGCAGGCTGAAAAAACAGAACAAAACCATTTAACCCTCTGTGTGCATCCACGTGTTCCTTGGGAATGTGCAGGCTGGAGCTGGATAGAAAAATGCTTTAAGGGGCTGGGGGGTGCAGGGATGCTGTCTGTGAAAACAGAGCCCGCTCTGGAGCTCGGGGATGTCCCTTTAGGATCAGATTGTCCCCAGGGGTCTCGAGGGGTTTGTGATGTTCCCAAATCCCGCAGGAAAGCAGGGACATTCCCAGAAATACTCACACTCTGACGCTGGGGTTTGTTCTCCTGAGGTGGGGCACGGGAAGAACTTTCTTATCAATTACCTGTGAACGGGAACGGTCACCAATGGGGTGGAGCCCTTATCTCACCTCCAGCGTTATCTCCTGCCTTATTTCCGGCTGTCCCTGCCCTGCCCCGGCTCACGGGGGACCCAGAGCCCGCCCCGTGCCGGCATTCCCAGCGCTGGGATTCCCCCCCTCAGCATTTTGGGAATTCGTGCTGTAATTCCTCCCCCCAGCATTTTAGGAATCTCGTGCTGGCATTCCCAGCACCGTCCCCTCATAATTTTGGTAATCTTGTGCTGGGATCCCCAGCGCTGCCCCATCAGCATTTTGGGAATCTCGTGCTGGGATTCCTCCCCTCATAATTTTGGGAATCTCGTGCTGGGATCCCCAGCCTTGTCCCCTCAGCATTTTGGGAATCTCGTGCTGGGATTCCTCCCCTCAGCATTTTGGGAATCTCGTGCTGGGATCCCCAGCCTTGTCCCCTCAGCATTTTGGGAATCCCGTGGAAGTGCAGCCCCTTGGGCTGGTGGTTTGAGCCCTGGGGACAGTCCCCAGCTGTCCCTGCTCTCACCTTCTGGGCAGGTGGCACCAGCACAGGCTGTTCCCTGCAGCTCTGCTCCTGATCCACAAACACCTGGTTGGTGGCTCCGGGTCCCCTCCTGGTCTGGTGGCTGTCAAAGATTTCAAATCGTGGTCAATTTTAGTTAACTGAAGAAAAAACCTCACAGCTGAGGCCCTGCCTTACTCCTGCTGGTGCTTTGTACCCATGTCCTTGATTTCTTTCTTCCCTTTATTGATTTGGGATTATTAAGGATTTATCAAGAGCTCCATTTCAACTCTTCCATCCCCTCCCAACCATGGGATTTCTGCAATGCCTCCACAAATCTCATGGACCATCTTCCTTCCCTTCCAGAGTCTAATTCCCCCCACCCTCAGTGCAAACTCTGCAAGGATTTCCTGGCTTTGGTTTGTGGGTTTTAGGTGGATGTGGGAAGGATTTACCTCTTGTGGAAGCCTCGGAAGCGGGTGAGCAGCACGGCTGCAACTGCAGTGACAGCCAGGACAGCCAGCACCCCCGCAGCCACAGCAATGCCTGCCAGGGACAGAAACAGTTCTGAAACACCAGGGATCACAGAGGGCAGGGACAGAAAGAATCAAACACCAGGCATCACAGAGGGCAGGGACAGAAAGAATCAAACACCAGGCATCACTGAGGGCAGGGACAGAAACAGTTCCTAAACACCAGGGATCACTGAGGGCAGGGACAGAAACAGTTCCTAAACACCAGGGATCATTGAGGGGAGAGACAGAAACAGTTCCTAAACACCAGGGATCACTGAGGGCAGGGACAGAAACAGTTCCTAAAACATCAGGGATCATTGAGGGGAGAGACAGAAACAGTTCCTAAACACCAGGGATCACTGAGGGCAGGGACAGAAACAGTTCCTAAAACATCAGGGATCATTGAGGGGAGAGACAGAAACAGTTCTTAAACACCAGGGAATCACAGAGGGCAGGGACAGAAAGAATCCTAAAACACCAGGGATCACTGAGGGCAGGGACAGTCCTTAAAAATCAGGGATCATAGAGGGCAGGGACAAAAACAGCCCTTAAACACCAGGAACCACTGAGGGCATGGACAGTCCTTAAACACCAGGGAATCACAGAGGGCAGGGAGAGAAACAATTCCTAAACATCAGGGATCACTGAGGGCAGGGAGAGAAACAATTCCTAAACATCAGGGATCACTGAGGGCATGGACAGTCCTTAAACACCAGGGAATCACTGAGGGCAAGGACAGAAACAGTTCCTAGAACATCAGCAGGGACACAAACAGTTCTTAGAACATCCCAGAACCACTGAGGATGGGAGACACCCAACAAGATCCACCATTATTCAGAAGTTTCCCATCACCAATGATGAAGGAATTTTATTATCTCTGTTCTCATTTTATGGGTTCTTCTCCTGCCACAAATGGTGATGGAAAGGGGTGAACTCCTGCTGGTTTTGCCATGTCTGAAGTCAGTTGTTGCCTGAGCTGTCCTTGGGCTAAACAAACCTTGAACAAACCCTAAACTATCCCTGCCCTTTCCATTGACCCTCAAAGATCCTCCCCTGTCCTTCCTCTCCTCTGTCCCAGAGGCTGTTACCCAGAGAAGGGTGCAGACCTTCAAATTGCCCTCAGATAAAGTTTCTTTCACAATTTTCAACAAAACTACTCCAAAGCCTCAACCAAGCCAGAGGTTCAGAGCTAACAGTGCTCTGGAGAGGGTGAAGAGAGGACTAAAATAATCCATATTATAAATGCAATAAGGGCTTTTTTTTTTCCCTAACATATGAAAATCTGGACACAAATTATTTCCCCTCAGAGGTGGATTGGCTAAGGACCATGCAGATGATAAATGAACTCATCCAGCTCCCTCACAGCAAAGCCTCTGGGATCCTGGCTCCACTTTGAAGGGACAGAGAACTCGTTATTCCAAGAACAAACAGGAGAAGCCTGTTGCTCTCCTCTCCAGGGGGAATCACTTGTCAGCTTAGAGAGAAAAACACGTTCTCTACTCCTCCCTGCACGACTGAGAGGTGCTCAGAAATCAACTCCCTTGAGACACAGTGTTGGGATTTAGGTCGGATATGAAGAGAAATTTCTTCATGGACGGGGTTGTCCAGCTCTGGGACAGGCTGGAGTTCCCATCCCTGGAATTGTTCAAACCTGTGCCTGTGGACATGATTCAGTGTTGCTGGGCTTGATGAGCTTAATTATTCCAATTAACAATTGTATGAGCCACTCTGGTGCTGGGCTGCTCCCCTGGAGCTCCCCAGCTCCTTCTGATGCCTTTTTGGACAGATTCCCAGAATCACTGCGTTGGAAGAGACCTTAAAGATCATCCAGTCCAACCCAGCCCAGCACCTCAACTCAACCCTGGCACCCAGTGCCACATCCAGGCTGGTTTTAAACCCTCCAGGGGCTACACCCAAAATGGATGGTGGGTCATGGGTTTCACACTTTTATAAATTTGGCCCATTTGCATATTGGGGTTAATCTGTTCCAATTACAGCTGCAGATCATGAAGTCATTGACCCCAAGTTTGCTGCCCCCAACTCCCTTTTGTTCCCATCTCTGGGCCCTGAGGCAGTGAGGTGTCCTTGGTTCCCAGGGCTGGAGAGGAATTGTTGTGTCTGCCCCAAATGGGAGAGCAGCAGCTCACACTGAGTATGGAGTTCAGAATTACACCCTAAAGAGCTGCAGGATTACAGAGAGCTGGAAAATAGAAAAGCTGAAATCCTGGAGAGGAATTGTTGTGTCTGCCCAGGCTGGGAAAGCAGCAGCTCACACTGGGTATGGAGTTTAGAGTTATACATTAAAGAAATGCAGGATTACAAATCGATGGAAAATAGAAAAGCTGAAATCCTCAGGGATCCCTTGCAGGCAGGAAAGAACATATCCCAAGGTGTGGCACTTACTGGTGAGGGCTGAGGAGCTGTCACAGTTGGGGGGTGCCCACCCCTCCTCACACTGGCACTGCAGCTCGTGGTCACACACCTGGGGGCACAAACAGGGACATCAGTGAGTTTGGGGGCTCAGAAAGTTTCTGAGTGAGGATACTGAAAGATGTTTTTAATCTCTCAGTTTATTTGGGCTAAAATTTAGCACAAAAAGGAGCAGTTTGGGGTGCTAGAGGACAGTCCTGATGTCATGCACCTGTTGCTTCTGCAGGGAAAGCTTCACTACAAAGTTAATCTATTTATCTGTAGGTCTCTGAATGGTCAAATGTGAGCAGAATTCTTCTCCCCAAACCAAAATAACCTAAAAGAGGAGAGCTGTGATGCCATGGCTCAGGGGCAGGGTCAGACAGAGGGGCTGTGTCCATCTCCTGGGCAAAAATATTAATGTTCCCTCAGGTGAGATGTGTTTTCATAAAAATTTTTAAAGTTTCTGACTCCTCACATTTGACAGATTTGTATCAATGACTTAAACACTGTCAGCAAGGAGGTCTGAGCCTGATCTGCATAATTTTCTTTGGGTTTTAAAGTGAATAACATCAAATGCTGGTGGCTTACAGCATGGCCAGAGCACTTGGCAGAGCAGTTGGTGGATCTGAAGACCTCCTCAGCCTGGACACACTCCCCACGGCTGCACACCTGAAATGAGAGCAAACCACAGGGATTTGGAGCTTCCAGGACAGGCAGAGTTTGCACTTTATCCTGTGAGGGGATGGAGAACAGCTCTGGAAATCCCTCAGACCCCCTTTAGCAGTGGGAGATGAGGAGTTAATTTTCCATTTGGGTGTTTTGTAGAAAGGGGAGTGACAGAGATGTGCAGACATCACTGCTTCCCACTCAATCCCTCACCCTCCCTTTCAGGAGGAATATTCAAGGAAATGACTGGAAACAGCACCCAGTGATGAGGGACAGCCATTATGGAAATAATTAAATGCAATAAGTAAATGCAGTAACACATTAATGATCTCCTAACCTCTCAGACAAAGCTGTGTTTCTGCTGCCGCACATCTTTGTGTCAGTAAAGGGAACGAGGCAGCAGCCAAGCCTAAGGAAATGGGAATGCTGCCAATTCCTGTTTGCTTTGCTGCTGGGTTGAGATAAATGTTGGGAAAACAGATCAGCAGAAGTTTGGGGTCCACTCAGTCCTCTCTGTTTAAAATCTTCCCTGTACAGGACAGAATTATATCAACAATACTGAAAGAGGGGGAAGAATAAAGGAAGAAGTGATTCTCCACTCACCATCCCATTCCCACACTTGGTTCCATCCAGGATCATCCCTGGGTCCTCCTCCCCACTCCTGGGGAAGCTGCCCTTGCAGGTCCTGAAGGACAGCAAGCTCCCATCCCGAGGCATCTCGCTGCCTCCAGAACAGAAGAGCTTCCCACACATTTTGTCTCTGCAAGGAGAACAGGAGCTGTTACCCCAAGGACAAAGCCCAGCAAACCCCTCTGAGCTGAGCTCTCCTGCAGCCTGAATTCCAAAGAAATGTCTGCAGCAGGGAATGCTGGTGTGGGCAGCTTGGTTTGAGCAGGTGACAGGTTCTTAAATCCTGCTGAGCTTAGTAGGAAACACAAATTCATTCAGAGAAATGAGCATTTAACTGATATTCCTTCACTTCCGAGGCTCAAATTCCCTATCCCAAAATCCCTGGGGTTCCCTGCACACTCTCACACTCATCCTCCCCAGCAGCCCTGCACAGATCATTATGATATGATATGATATGATATGATATGATATGATATGATATGATATGATATGATATAATATGATATGATATGATATAATATGATATGATATGATATGATATATTATGTAATGTGCATACCTTTGCTCTCTCACCTCATGATTTAAATCCACTTTTCTCAGAAGTTATTTCCCACAGTTTTCAGACAGAACAAGAAGGAACACAGGGCTGTACCACTAAAATAGGGTGTTCCTGCCTTCTGTCTCCTGATTAGAGTAGGAATGGCCTCTCTTCCCAAATCCCAGCACATTCCATAGCCCAGTGCTTACTTTCTCTTGCAGGGGAGGTAAGTGCCCTGCTCCTTCCTGCAGTACCCAAAGTAGGTCCCCCTCTCGTTCACGTTGTAGCAGGAGGCTTCGCCCTCTGTGGCCTCTGCAGGGGGAAAACAATAAACAGGGTGAGTTTGGGATCCCAAACCAGAACTGGGAATACTCCAGCTCCTTCCTTTGCTCAGGAAACAGCCTTTCCCAGCCAAATGCCCATGGGCATAAATGACTTTCTGGAGAAGAGAAGGCTCCAGGGAGAGCTCAGAGCCCCTTCCAGGGCCTGCAGGGGCTCCAGGAATGCTGGAGAGGGTCTGGGGACAAGGGATGGAGGGACTGGACACAGGGAATGGCTTCAAACTGGGAAAAGTGAGATTGCGGTGGGATTTTTGGAAGGAATGAGGGTGGGAAGGGGCTGGGATGGAATTCCAGAGCAGCAGTGGCTGCCCCTGGATCCCTGGAAGTGCCCAAGGGAGAGGAGAAGGCTCCAGGGAGAACTCAGAGTCCCTTCCAGGGCCTTAAGGGGCTCTAGGAGAGCTGGGAAAGGTCTGGGCACAGGGATGGAGGGACAGAACACAGGGAATGGCTTCCACTGCCAGAGGGCAGGGAGAGATGGGATATTGGGAAGGAATTGTTCCCTGTTGTAATATATGTTATAAAGTAATTCGTGCTGAAGGAAATTAAAGACCACAGCATTTTGTGTACTAAAGGCAGTGTCGGGCAACAAGCAGTAACAGGCTAAGTGATAAGGATGGAGATTCAAACACCAGGAGGACACTGTCTCCAGAGATGGATATTTCAAGGGATTTTTTCATCTGACAAGACCCCAGCAGGAGGCATTTGATAGGCATCATCAATAAGATAACATTCGACACCAGAAGTTTATCTCAGAAGATTTTCACCTGACAGGATTTCAGCAATTACTCACCAGTTCCAAGAAACACGGCAGCAAGAAAGAAAAACTATGACAACATCCTAAAGAAGGGCCCCTTCTAGAGCCCAAAAGACTCTATAAAATGATCTCTTTAGAAATAAATGACATTTGGAGACCCACAGGGACTTTGGTGCAGGGAAACCCAAATCCTGGGTTTCCCTGACTCTGATCACCTGGCTCAGAGTCAAATTGCTTGGGGCTTTTACCAAATTTATACTTTGATTATTTAATAAATTTCCTTAATTATTAAATTGGAGTATTCATTTATAACACCATGAAGGTGGGGAGAGGCTGGGATGGAATTCCCAGAGGAGCTGTGGCTGCCCCAGATCCCTGGCAGAGCCCAAGGCCAGGCTGGAGCCCCCTGGGACAGTGGGAAGTGTTCCTGCCCAGGGCAGGGATGGCACTGGGTGGGATTTAAGTCCCCTTTCAGCCCAAGCCATTCCCCAGCTCTATGAAATGCTGCTTTCAGAAGCACCAGACATGCCAAATTTGGCTGTTAATTTGAAGGACAGACATTTCCTATCTGGCCAAAACCACTTCCCCAGCTCCATTCCAAATAACTCAGACGTGTTCTGCAAAAGAGGAATGTGCTCCCCACTTCCCGTTTGTCTGGAAGCACAGAGCACGCCATGCCCTGAGATCTGACTCAGGAGCTACAACCACTGACAGTGGGAAATATAAAAATCATCATTAATTATGCTACAAACTGGAGTTTATTTTAATGGATGGGCTGTCACTATCATATTTTCTGAAAAATCCCTTTGCAAGGATTTCTTCTCCTGGGAAGATGAGAAGCCTCAGAGAAAAAACAACATTATCTCATGTGCTTCTCCCTGTTTTGCTGCTTTGGAATGTGGCTGGAGATTGTTTGCCAACAGGTGCATGTTTGATTGGTTTCATGTGAATTGTTTTTAATTAATGACCAATCACCATCAGCTGTTTCAGACTCTGAGGAGTCAGTCTCCAGTTGTTCATTATCATTCTTCTTAAGCCTTCTGCCTGTGTCCTTTCTCTATTCTGTAGTATAGTTTTAGTATAGTATAATATATAACATATTATTTTATTATAATATAAATACTATATTATAACATTATAATAATTAATTTAATAATAATATAGTGTTATATATTATATATTATTATATTACTATATATTATACATTAGATATTATTATATAATATATATAATAATTTATTAATAAATTACTAGTGTATTGTAATAATATGATATAATGTAATGCAATATAACATAATATAATATAATATAATATAATATAATATAATATAATATAATATAATATAATATAATATAATATAATATAATATAATGATGTGATATGATATGATGTAATGTAATGTAATGTGATATAATAATAAATTAGCCTTCTAAGACCATGGAGTCAGATTCACTCATCTCTCACCTCGTCCTGGGGACCCCTGCAAACACCACAAATGGTGCCCCCAGACCTGCAGCCTGAGCTGAAGAGCAGACCCACAGTTGGGCTGTTCCTCAGGTACAGTGGATCTGAGGATCTGATGCAGAATTCCCTCCCCTGTCTCCCATGCCCAAGCCAAGCTGATTTTTCTGGTGCCACGGGTACTGACCTGGCCCAAAGGCATCTTTGCACTGTGTGTCACGGGTGGGACAGGTGCCCATGTAGCAATATCCCTCTCCAAATCTGCAGGGGTGCCCGTTGACACGGAACCGATCCTGGGGGCAGCTGGGGGAGTGCCCCGTGCACATCTCAGCCAGGTCACACTCGTCCTTCCCCGGCCGGCACACCGAGCCCGACTTCTTGAACTGGGGAGGGAGAAAATGCCACACTCAGAACCCAGCTCCTCCACACTGCTCAAACCACCCAGCTGAGGCTGAAAACACGCAGGAGAACCTCACTGCACAGGTGTGGCTGCAACAGCCTGCTCAGAGAGTGAGCAAACGGCTTTGTGTGCTCACAGTGGACTTGTGAGACTTTTTAGGGAGTTGTAGAAAAACAATGATAACTTGTTAGTATAAACAACCTGCAGGTTGTGTTTTCCTACTGACTTTCTGTTGTTCTCAAGGACTGTTTATGAGAAAGTTTTTGTTAATTAGCCAATCAAGTAGAATGTGTTGAATCTATCTATAAAAGTTTTGTATTAAAGCTGCTCTTTTGCAAACCAGCCTCGTAGTGAATCTGTGTCATTTCTTGCTCAATGGTGACACACAGGCTGTGTGAGGAGCAGGATCCATATCTCACTTTGTGTTGGATCTGTCAGTTCTCAGGGTTTGCTTCCTTTGCCACAGCTTTTATTGCCAGGAGAAAATGGCCAACCAAAGGGCTCATTTCTGCAGCATGGTGGAAGACTGAGGGAGTTGATGGTGGGGTTTGGGGTGGGATGGTGGGCAGTGACAGGACCTGAGGGAATGGCTGGGGATCAGGGAAAGGTTGGATTTTGGGAAAGGCTCTTCCCCCAGAGGCTGCTGGCACTGCCCAGGCTCCCCAGGGAATGAGCACGGCCCCGAGCTTGCCAGAGCTCCAGGAGAGTTTGGACACCGCTGCAGGGATGCCCAGGGTGGGATTTTGGGGGGTCTGTGCAGGGTCTGGGGTTGGATCAGTGATCCCACATGTCCCTGCCAGTCCACGCCATTCCATGATTCTGTGACACTGCCCTTGGCAGTGCTGTCAAACACAGGGGACCAGTTCTGGTGGAAGGTGAGCTCCTGCTTGATCCCAGCAGGGATGAGGAGCTGCAGAGGGTGGGTTCTCACCTGGCAGTTCTCACAGGGGAGGGGAGGGGTCTCACCTGGCAGTTCTCTGAGGGGAAGGGTCTCACCTGGCAGTTCTCAGAGGGGAAGGGTCTTACCTGGCAGTTCTCTGAGGTGAGGGGTCTCACCTGGCAGTTCTTACAGGGGAGGGGAAGGGTCTCACCTGGCAGTTCTTACAGGGGAGGGGAGGGGTCTCACCTGGCAGTTCTCTGAGGGGAAGGGTCTCACCTGGCAGTTCTCTGAGGTGAGGGGTCTCACCTGGCAGTTCTTACAGGGGAAGGTCTCACCTGGAAGTTCTCACAGGGGAGGGCAGGGGTCTCACCTGGCAGTTTTCACAGGGGAGGGCAGGGGTCTCACCTGGCAGTTTTCACAGGGGAGGGCAGGGGTCTCACCTGGCAGTTTTCACAGCAGTCCCCGTGGGCACAGGCAGCTCCCGAGCTCAGCTTGCAGGTCTCAGGGTCACAGCACTCGTTGGTGCACTCCTGGGACAGAAGCAGAAGTCAGAGATGGGGACAGGGACCCCACACCACTATCCCTGGCTGGGATGGAAGTCTGGCACCTGCCCTTCGCTTTGTTGGGGAGCACCTTCCCTAAAATTGTTTGGAGGTGGAAGCTGTGCAGGGAACTGGGGGTTTGTGCTGAGCAATGGGGATTGCTTTGTCCCACTCTCAGTTCCTCTGTCACCCTCCTGACAAAGCAGGGCTTCATCCTTCCCAGCACGTCCCCAGCCACCCTAGTTCAGCAATTTGATGACCACAATTTCTGCTTCAGCAAGAGCTTTCAGATTACAAGGAATTCATTTAGAATAATGAGATACTGTGTAGAGTTTAAGCTTTCTAACTCCTTTGTCCGGCACTGTTTTCATATACTCCAGAAGGGTCTTGCCAGCCATTCTGGATTTGCTGAGCAATGGCTCAATAGCAATTAGCAATTGCTCAACAGCAGGGTTAATTGAGTAGTTGTGAATCCTACTGTGGATGTCCATTTTACCAGGCTGGCATTGCCTGTGTGGCCATGGGATCATGGTGGTATTAATGGCATTGAGATCTGTACACAACAGAGAGCAGTCATGAGCCTACTGAATTTAGAAAAGAGAAAGATGACTTAACATTTACTTGAGCAGGAACTTTCATTCAAAGTCTGTATTTTTTATTTGAAACATTGTGCTCAGCTCCAAAGCACATGCAGTAACATGTGAAGCCAAAATTCAGCCTGCTTTAGTTTTGCTGGGACACAAATTGTGCAGCAACAGTTTGAAGTCCTCATTCAAAAATTTGATGATTAGAAGAGTTCACTGAAACAATATATTTTATATATATCATTGGACTTGAATTGCTTCAGGGATACACCAGGCTTGCTAAACAGAAGTGTCCACCCCAGGGACTGACAGAAAGCAGCCCTGCAGGCTGGCCAAAGCCCTGTGCCCTCCCCAGGGTCCCCAGGTACCTCGGGAGTGCCGCAGTCACACTCCTCTCCCCTCTCCAGGAAGCCGTTCCCGCAGGAGGCGGGGGCGACGATGCTGCCCAGCTCGGGGATGTTGCTCAGGCACCGGGGCATGTCGGCCAGCATGAAGGACTCGAAGCTCTGCAGGCTGCACGAGCTGAACTCCTTGGGGATCACCGAGCTGGGGGAAACACAGGGGGAGTTATGGTGGGATGGGCACAGGGAGGGAGAGAAACACCCCTTGGGAGAGAACTGAACACCCGACTGTCCCCACAACTCTTGGGGTAAACATTTTTCTAAATACACATTTAACATTTAATGTTTTATATATATATTATATATATAACATTAAATAAATAAATAAATAAATAAATATATATATATCTGTATATATAAATTCAATAATACATATTTAATTAAATATACAAATTAATATTTAATAATATAGATAGAAATATATATTATATATTAAAATTATTTTAGCTATATATATCTAAATATTATATATATAGATATATAAAATTTTTAAAATAGATATTTAATTATATATAAAAATAATATTTAAGAAAATATTTATATATATAATATATAAATATACTATATATACACTATATATACTATATAGTATATATTCTATTCTATATACATACAATATATATTTTATCGATACAAATTATTTTATATATATCTATAAATAGATATAATATATATTTAGATACATATAAATTTAATAATAATATATTTAATTGTATAAAGATTATTATTTAATAATATATTAATATATAAAAATTTATTATATATAGAAATTATTTTAGAGATATATATCTAAATATATAAAAAATATATATATATTTAGAGAGATATATCTAAATAATAATTTAACATTTTAAATGTTAAATGTATATAAATAAATGTAAATATATATAAAATAAACAATATAAATATAATATAAATATAAATATAAATATAATATAAATATAAATATAAATATAAATATAAATATAATATAAATATAAATATAAAGATACATATATCTAAATAATAATTTAAAATGTTAAATGTACACAAATAAACATAAAGAAATAAAAATAAATTATATAATATAAATATAAACATAATATGTATATTTAGATATTTATATCTAAATAATAATTTAACATTTTAAATATTAAATGCACATAAATAAATGTAAAGAAATAAATGTAAAAATAAAGAAATATATAAATAAATAAATAAATAAATGGAAAGAAATATACACATAAACATTTTTCTAAATATACAGGGACTAAAGTAGTTTTGGGTTGGGTTTTTTGTGGGGTTTCTGTCTGGGAACATCTGACAAATGGCCTGGGATTTCATTCATTTTTTAAAATTGATTTGTTTGACTAATTTGAATGGAATAATCTCACTGGACAGAAGCCCTGTCCCAGTTTGGGGGCTGGCAGCCTGTCCAGAACCCCTTCCCCGCCCCGCTGTTCCCCCAGCCCCACCTGACAGTGTCGGTCATGATGCAGATGTCATCGTTGCACGAGCAGGCCTTGGTGTCGTGGCTCATGCCCAGGTTGTGCCCCATCTCGTGGGCCATCGTGGCTGCCACTGCAACCTCGTTCCTGTTGTGGTCCTGGAGAGCAAGGAAAGCTGTTTGTTACTCCCATGTGTGTTTTAGAGCAAGCAGCAACAACAGAGAAAACAAAAAATGTGGTATTCACATGCCCTCTGAATAGAGAGAAGCTGTGAGACAAGCAGAGAAGAAGGAAAACACAATTCTTATCTCGCTTGCTGGGCCTGTGCTGTTCCAAAGTAGAATGCAAGGATTGTTTACCCAAAGTGAGGATGTTTTGTTTCCTTTTGTTTCCCTATCAGGGCCAGGTGTGTGTGTGTGTGTGTGTGTGTGTGTGTGTGTGTCAGACTGTCATGGGACAGTCAGGGGAGAATGAGAGATGAGTGCAGTTCTGTGCAGTTGTGAGCAAGAGTGAGTGCAGGGCAGATTCAGTTTAGATACAATGTACATAGTATAGTATAATAAAGTCATTAATATAATAAAGTCATTCTGATATCAGTGGAGTCAGATGCATCATTCTCTCTCGTCACCAACGTCAGAGTCACCTTTGATTTGCAATAATAAAAAACATGACAGTATTTCTTTTACCTATAGCCTATCATAACTACCCTAATTACCATATTCGTATTGCTGTTCTCCAATCACTAAAAGTCAGTACATTACAGTTTAAGCTAGAAGTTGTTTTTCAGTTTTCTTGCAGTGGAAAATTCTGAGACCTTTTTTCTATTTGCCACTTTGCTGACTTGTTTGCCTGTGCTATCTTTCTGCTTGGTAAAAACATTTTCTTGTTTGAGGCAGGATTATCCTTTGCTCTAAGCCATAAAACCCTTTCTAACTAACACACCCTTTGCCTCCTTGGTTATCCAGTAAGGCTGGCTCAGCAATTCTTTTCTTCTATATCAAAACTTGCTTTCATCTCTATTCCTTCAGATTCTGCATTCAAAAATCTTTTTGCCAAGCACACATATCTGTGAGACTTTCTTGTAAAACTTTCATCCTTCCCAACACAAGCGGAATTATTCTCATGATGCATGAGGTGTCACATGGTGCTCACCCCATCTGTGCATCTATTTGGATTATATCTTATTATTTAATACTTATCTATAGATAGAAAGATATTTATTAAAAAATATATATATTTCTAAAATAGGCACCATGGAGGTGTGTACATCATGTGTTTGCTTTCTTTACCCCCCCGCACTTCATTTAAAATAAAATCCCAGAATCCCAAAATGGTTTGGGCTGGAGGGGACCTTAAATCCCATCCAGTTCCAGGGCAGGGACACTTTCCCCTCTCCCAGGTTGCTCCAAGCTCTGTCCAGCCTGGCCTTGGACACTTGCAGGGCTCTGATTTTGAATTTTTACAGTCCAATAATGAACCAGAGAACTGAAAGTGCCCTAAACCCAACAATATTCACAAAGATTCTTCACTGGCAGAGTGAAAAAAACATAGGAAAGGCTTTATAAAATGAAATAAAAATGAATCAGACCTGAATAATACCTGCAGAAAATGAATCACTGCATATGGATTTGATGAAGGCCAATCCAATTGTGGTGCCCTCGAAGTCCAGGCCTCTGGAAGGAAGCACAAAGACACAGTGAGAACGGGGGGGTGCCCAGGATGGGCTCTGAACTCAGGGATCTTCTCCAAACCGGGCTGAAGGTTCCATCCCCAGCTCCAGATGGAATCTCACATCTAATCACATATTTAATTTTAAGATCTCTGCAAATTAAAAAAAAAATTGAAGCACTTTTATTTTAATATTTACTTAAATTCCGTGGTGGTTCATCAGATTTAAAGCATTTGTTGGACATTAAAGAGGTCCAAATGCAGCAACAGCTGGGGTGAGTCAGGACCTCTGGACACGAGACAGAAAAGTGAGGTCAATGCTGGCTTAATTTGGCATTTCCCACATTTTTGGGGAAATTTCATTCATCATCTTTCTGGTAAACTTCATGTTATGACTCTTGAAGTTGTCAGACTTTGCTGCAGTCCCCAGGACACTCAACTTTATTGAGTGAGCAAAACCAGAAGAGCCTTAAGTAAGGGAAAAGTTCCCATCCCCTGTTTTTGCAGGGATTCTGTTGGAAGGATTGGATGCTGTGTCCTGGCAGGAATTTATTTGTGCTCCACGACAGAAAAAAAAAAAAAGAGAGAGAGAGAGAACTTGGATTAATTTTTTTGTCCTGGAATTGGTACAAGCCAGTCTTGTAATGGCTGAAATCTGGGTCAGGATTGTGCCACTGATTGGTGATAAATTTTAAAGAATAAAAAATGCCTTGATTGTGTTTGGTGAGAGATTTTTAAGGAATAAAAAGGGTCTTGAATGAGTTTGGTGAGCGATTTTTAAGGAATAAAAATGGTCTTGAATGAGTTTGGTGAGTGATTTTTAAGGAATAAAAAGTGCCTGGGATGTGTTTGGTGAGCGATTTTTAAGGAATAAAAAGGGTCTTGAATGAGTTTGGTGAGCGATTTTTAAGGAATAAAAATGGCCTTGAATGTGTTGTTGACCAATTTTTAAGGAATAAAAAAGGGAAGGAAGGGAAGGGAAGGGAAGGGAAGGGAAGGGAAGGGAAGGGAAGGGAAGGGAAGGGAAGGGAAGGGAAGGGAAGGGAAGGGAAGGGAAGGGAAGGGAAGGGAAGGGAAGGGAAGGGAAGGGAAGGGAAGGGAAGGGAAGGGAAGGGAAGGGAAGGGAAGGGAAGGGAAGGGAAGGGAAGGGAAGGGAAGGGAAGGGAAGGGAAGGGAAGGGAAGGGACCCACGTGATGAGCTGAGCGTTGTCGTTCCTTTTCCTCTTGAGCAGATCCGAGAGGCGCCACTTGGAAAAGGCCTCCAGGGTGAAGCCTGCGTCCCTGCTCAGGGGAAACTTGTCCCCATCTGTCCACACCTCCAGGCCAACCAGAGCCACGTGGGTGTTAATGGCTTTATAAACCTGCAGCAGAGAATTAATTAAAAATTTACAAAAATTAAACAAAGCCTTGTCCTGGTACTTAGTCACTTTTCCACGCCAATATCCACTCCGGACCTAACAAAGCCTTTCCAAGCTCTGAATTCCAAAAATGCCTCACCAAATAAACTGAAAATCTGATTTCCCATCACATTTCAAACAACTTTAAAATGGGGTTAAAAGAAATTTGACTTGCCAAAGAAATGAAGAATCAGTTTATTCTTTTTGCAACAACCTTTCACTTGACAAGTGATTAAAAAGCATCTTAAAGTATTGGTAGAAATAATTGAAGTAGGAGTATAAATAATTAAAGTAGGAGTAGAAATAATTCTTATTAAAAATCTCATATCTGAAGGCAAAGAACAGGAGAATAAATTACGATGAAGTTGAGCTTTCATTCATTCCTACACATAATAAGGAGAATTTATGATGTTTTGCAATAGAAAGTATTTATAACCATTTGGATTTCAATGGTTTCCAATAGAAAAGTATTTTAAATAATTTGGATTTCAATGTCTTTCCATAGAAAAAATATCCTAAATCATTTGGATTTCAATCTTTTTCAATTAAAAAAAATTATAAAACACTTGGATTTCATTGCCACTTGTTTGCTCTCACCGTGTTGATGTAGTTGACTATTCCAAATATCCTTTGTCTTATATTTTTAACATCTTCATCATATTTCTTATACTGAAAAGGCAAATACAGCATGTCAGATAAAGGAGAGGGAAAAGGGGATTTATCAGGAAATAAATATCCCACAGAAGACTGGTTTGCAAACCATGCCATGTATAAAAATTCATGCTTTATTTTATGTTTGATGTAGGATTTTATCAGATGTTGGGTTTCAGTATCAGCCCCTTCCAAAATGTGAATTTCTGTGTAGGGTGCAGAGAAGGAGTTGGGCACAATGATCCTTGTGGGTCCTTTCCAGCTCACGATTATCCCTTCCAAATCAGGATATTCCCTTTAATTCAGGACATTCCCTTCAATTCAGGATATCCCCTTCCAAATCAGGATATTCCCTTTAATTCAGGACATTCCCTTCAATTCAGGATATTCCCTTCCAAATCAGGATATTCCCTTCAATTCAGGATATTCCCTTCCAGCTCAGGACATTCCCTTCCAAATCAGGATATTCCCTTCCAAATCAGGATATTCCCTTCAAATCAGGATATTCCCTTCCAAATCAGGATATCCCCTTCAATTCAGGATATTCCTTTCCAGCTTCGGACATTCCCTTCCAAATCAGGATATTCCAGCAGGACAAGCACTGCAAGGTCTTTTCTGAATTCCTGTCATCTCCACGTGAGAATTTCAAATGAAATCCCCTTTAGAAATCCCATTTCCCAGCCAGGCCCTCGTAGCTCATGTAGGAGCCCAGGAATACGAGTTGGGATACCCTGGAAAGCTCCTGTGGGTCTGATCAAACATGAAATAATAATTCCAAAACTCACCAAAGCGTTGTCTGCAACAACATAGAGCTCCAGGTACTTCCTTGCTTTCAGGTAGGCCTTCATCTAAAGGAATCATGGATTTTAAATTACTTATAAGAGCTTTTCCCATCCCAACCTCTGCAGCTTCAAAGCTGTTTGTTAATTATTGAGGGGATTTCTTTGGCCAGGTCATTCAGAAGGGACTGGTTTGGGTTTAAATGATAAGAAGTAGGTTGGATATTTAAATTTTTATTCAGATATGGAAGGTAAAATAGATATTAATGGGTATTTAGGTGTTAAAGGTGCACTGGGCACCTGTTAATAAAGGCAGGAAGGTTTAACTCAGCTGGTGAGTCTGAAATCTCAGATCTGGAATATTTTGTTCAGGTTTTTAAGATCTGATCCCACTTCCCTGTGTTTATCTCTCTGCAAAGGGTCTGGAGAGATAAAATTGGGGATCTCTGTTCCAAGAGGCCTGGAAATATTCCTGGGATTGCTGCACAAGGACACACTTGAGGCCTGTGCAGACAAATCTGAAAAGCAGCAGTTTTTTTTGGAAAATAAACATAATTAGTTGCTTTAAAAAACCCATTTTTAAAATGTGTTTAAACAGCTCCTTTGTGAAGGTGCCACCAGCTCAAGTGGGATTTGGGCTATTTAGAGTTTTCCAGTGGCCACAAATTCCCTTTTTGTGATGGGACAGCCATGTCCTTACCTCTGGGCTGTTGCTGGACTTGAAGATGCCATTGATGGGGCCACTGGAGTCCTGTTCCCAGGAGTTGTTGACCAGCCCACAGGTTTTGATGGGCTCTTGTTTCAGGGCCTCATATTTATAAACCACGTGTTCATCCCTGTCCGAGGCTCCCAGGGGCTCAATGAGGAACTTCTGGCCACGGCTCTCAAAATAGCCACTAAAAAATGGGTTGGAATGTGAGGTTTTGGATCAAGGGAGCATTTAGCCCAAGCATAGAGACCCTTGGAATATTCCAGCAGCCTGAGGCAGCATGCAACACTTTAGAAACAGAAATTGATTAATTAGTGAGTCAATGGGAAGATTTGGGTGCTCTCAGTCAAAGAGAAGCTGGGTTAGGAATTAATTTGATTTAAATTTTGGGGGGGTTGTGCTGACAGAAGTGGTTGAAAAGTGGATTTCATTCCAGTGGGAAATTCAAAGATGTTTTCATCCTGATTTGATGTGAAAAGGTGAAATATTGTAAGGAACTAAGAGTAATTATTTTTCTCCCTTCTCCCTCTGTTTTTCTTTGGGAAACAAGTTTCCAAAGCCTGAATAAAAGATCACATGACTTCTTTCCATGCTGATTCCCTCCTGTTGGAACATTTATCCCCAAAGCTGCACATTCTGCTCCTGGGACCCGACCCCTCTCACCTGAGCCCTGTGCAGGTGCTGATGCTCGCCACAGACTCAGCATCACCCTCCACATGGCCTCCATAGTAACAGTGATCCTGGGGGGAAAAAATCCTCAATGTCAGCTTGGGGTGTCCATAGGCTCCGTTGGATCCAGGGATTTCAGAACACAAATTAAACCATCTACAAATTACAATGAAGTGCACTACTTGAAGAAGTCTCCCATTAGGAGATGCATAAAAGGAATTTTAGTTCATGACCATTTCCACATTGGCTGTGGACCCATTATTTTTATCCTTCAACACACAAATTGTGACAAAAACCAACAATTCTGGGCTCTGGTCAAAGCACAGCAGAGAAAAATAAGAATATTTCCACTCCCTGCTCCAAATTAAGTACACACTTCTGGGCTTTGCTCAATTAAAGTCTGCGCCAAATGATTTCCTTGAGCCCGAATTTCAAGGAAAGGCTTTTTAATTACCCATCAATTAAATGCATTAATTTCAGTGAGATTAAAATACATGTATTATATTAAACATGGGTAGAGGAAACTGTTTTGGGAGTTAATTGGCTTAAGGATTTATGGTTTCTGTTTCTGTGTTCAAAGAGACTTCAAAGTCACTGAGGGCTTGTGGAGAATTTTACCCACAGCGTTTTCCTGAATAGATTTCTTGAGAATCTGTATCCAAGCCTTCATTCCCTGTGCCTTTTGTTTTCTTGTGTAGATTTTGGTTTAACTTTATCATTTATTTGTCTTCCATCCCAAAATGCCAACTTTGTTACAGGGAAAAAGACATCCTCGAAGGGAAAGTTACTGGGGAAAAGAGGAGGATTTATCTCCATCCTTTTGGGATACAAGAGGAAAAACTCCTGATCACAATCCAACATCCCCAGGGTAGAAATTCCCTGTTCAGCCCAGGTAGGGCTCTTCGAGTTTGTCTTTATCCAGGTTTTCACTGCATTCATTCAGGGAGTGGAAATCATTGAAGCACTCAGAAAAAAAAAAAACTCAAAATAATCAAGCCAGAGTTATTTATGCACATTTATTTCATTCCGAATCCTCCTAATTGCACCTAACAAAGAAAATTGGGCTTTGAATTCCAGATTGTGTTGTTAAAAGCCATCTCATGAGCTTGGAGGAGAACTTCAGGTGGGAGCTTTGGGGAAGATCAGAGCGCAGTGAATTAAAAAATCCCTTCTGCAGCAAGTCCCGTTTGTGTGCAGGTGCAGAAGTGATTTGTCAGGGCTCAGAGGAGGCAGCTGGGCTCACAGAGCGTGGCTGGAAACGTGAGCCGGGAGGAAATGGGGCTTTATCGGGCTGGGGATCTCCCTGGGATCGGGGCGGAAATCAAATCACGGGGCTGGGCAGGTGGAGCCAAGCGTGCTCGGCAGAGTCGGGAGCTTGAAAGCCTTGGGATGGCCCTGGCTCCCGACAAAAGGCTGGAATTCGACCCAGACATTGTTCAGCAGCCACGGAGGTGGTGCCTTCCTGGAAGCCAAACCGTGGAGCTGATTCCCAACGGACACCAGTGATCAATCTCAACTTCCCCGTCCCTTCACCCTAAATAGCTTCAAACCTGGATTTCAAACCTTTACTTTCTGTCTCATATCTCCCATTATTTCACAGATCCATGAATCTCATGTGGCCCTCAAGACTGGAAGCAAAAGGGAGAAACCCTTCCTGTATTACCTTGATGCGAGGAGTTGTCGTTATTTGCCGGCCGTCAGCAGAATAAAGAGTTTCAGAATAATCCCCAGCCAGGAGATCCCTGCAAGAGGCCAAGCAGTCATTATTCCAAGGAAATTGTTGCCATGTAGAAATGAGGTGATGACACAGCACAGCGAGTATGTGGGGAATTCAAACAATTACTCAGGTTATTCTTAGTATCGGCGAAACTCGGGAAGCAAAAGCTGCAGGGAGGGGAATTCTGCTTGCTCATAATCCTTACTCAAACAAAAAGACTTTCCTAAAAGAAGAAAGCAATTAAAGTCTGCTGATGGCATTGGGATGAACTCATCTCCTGGCAGAGCTGGATACAAATGTATAATTATATATTGATTTTTTTTTTTTTGGCCCTTTCTACATCTTCCTAAAAGCAGCACATCTGCAGTGACTCCTGTGTGGGCAACTCTCTTCCACTGCCACAATCCCATTTCTCTTCAAAGAACAGAATTTAATACAACACATTTCCTTCCCCCCACTCCAAATATTTGGATTAGATTAAACAGGGGTGAGCAGTTAATTACAGGCTATCTTTAACATGGATTGATTATGGCACTACTGTATTTGCACAGCCTCTGGAAAAGCACCCATTAACCCAGACTTGTTGGAGCGTGTGTTAATGTTCTGCTGGAGCCAGACTTTCCATTTCCAGGAAGATTTGGTCAATGCCAGGTTATATTTGGTTACTCCAGGTTCAAGAGAAGTAGTGCTAAGGTAAATATCTGTATCAGTTTATCTGTCTATCTATCTATCTATCTATCTATCTATCTATCTATCTATCTATTTATCTATCTACCTATCATTTATCTATCTCTATATCTGTCTATAATATAGGGATATATAAATATACAGCCACAGAATGATTAAGGTTGGAAAACACCTCCAAGATCATTGAGTCTGTCCTAGAATCATGGAATGGTTTGAGTGGGAAGGCACCTGAAAACTCTTCCACTTCCATAGGCAGGGAATCTTCCACTGTCCCAGATTGCTCCAGCCTGGCCTTGGACACTTCCAGGGACCCAGGGCAGCCCCAGCTCCTCTGGGAATTCCATCCTAGGCCTTTCCCCACCCTCCCAGGCAGGAATTTCTTCCCAATCTTCAGTTTAAACCCTCTCTGGCCCAGTTTAAAACCATTCCCCTTGTCCTGTCACTCCAGACCACAATTCTATAACCCACAGACTCTTCATGGTCACAGAAAACTTGTGAAATAATAGAAAAGTATCAAATATGCATTGGATTTAACAATTTATGAAGGAAATAGGGGAGCAGAGGTAGCAGGAGGGGAAGTCCCTCCATCATGGCAATGTCTCATCCCAAGCACTTCTTCCACGTTCCCAAAACAGTGACAGGATTCTTTCTGCCCCCTTTTCTTTCCTTGCCATTGAAATGTTGCATTTACCAAACCCCTTCTGTTTCACAGGGCTCTGATTCCTGGGTTTTGGCAGGAACACCCTGCAGTGGCTCCCAGTGAGGAGTAAGGGCAGAGCTGAACTGAACCTACCGATTTTTTCGGAGCTGCAGCACCACTTCCTCTCCGTTGGCTTTGATCCCATACTTCACTCTGTCATCATATTTGCTCTGTAAACAGATTTAAGTGTCAGAAAATGCTCTGCTGCAGCTCCTGGCCTCGCCAGTGGTGTTATTGGAATGCCAGCCGTGTTCTTTTCCTCCTCTTCTCACCAAAAACAAGGATTCTGCCAGGAGCAGGATAAGCAGGAGGTTGTTCTGTTTGAGGGGTTTTAATTAGAGGTGCAAATTTGACTTTGCAAATTCATTTCTGCCTCCATAAGCACAAATCCTGCGTGCTTGGGAAAGGGCTGAGGGGATGGCTGGGTTCAGACACTTCCATAACACCCTCTGGAATTGCACAGATCATGGCTGCTTTTAATTATTGCTTTCATTTAACTCAAATTAAAGTGTCCACAGGTTATTAAAACTCTGAGTAGTATCAAACCCCACGTCTTTGCAGAGACACAAGTTCAGAGATGGCCTTAGGGATCCTCTTCTCTGAGGACACCTCAGCCCCTCCTCACTGAACACCACCTCGCTTCTCCACATTCTGTCTATTGGAAGAGCAACTGTTTGTCCAAATTCTCTTAGCCTTGAAACCCAAGGGTGTTTTAGCTCCAGAAATCCTTCCCCATCTCCCAGAATCACCCAAGAAATTATCTCCTTTCCTACCTCTGAGCTTGTTCCTGCAGCTCTCCTGTGCACCGCGTGCAGTTTCTGTGGGTAAACGATTTCATATTGCTCGGCTCCAGGGAACTTCTCTCTGCTGCTCCCTGGGGATTGATGAAAACACAATTTTAATTTATTAAACACCCAATTTCATGGCTGGCCAGGTGATTCTTTGGGTTCTTGCAGCACTTCATGCTCCCCTGCTTTGCCTCCATCACCTGATCCAACACCAGAAGTTTTCACATCCTGCATTTTGGACAAGTTGCCCTCCCTGGCAACTTCCAGGTGTCCAAACATTTCTTGCAATTCCCTTTGAGTTTCTTCCCCCCGCTCTGAGCAGTTCAAGTCCCAACAGGCCAGCCCAGCCATGCCAGTGCAGCCTTTCCCTCTGCATTTCCCAGTGACAGTAATGAATGGATTTGGGTTTGTGGAATGAGTGATCTCCAAACCTCAGCACGTGACAGACAGGCCCAGACTGCCTCTGCACCAGCAAATAAACTTACACAACGCAAGGTTTGCAACAAGATTCCTGCTTTGGAAGGCTCTGGCACGTAAATAACTGTGGCAGAACTCTAAGAGAGGGTGGTAATAAATAATTACAACTTTTACCTCTTGAATTGGGTTGAAGGAGGGACAGCAGAAGGCTGGGGGAGACATTTGGACATGGCCAGGTAAAATAATGGGAGATAGGGTGGAAATCAGGAAAATCTTGAAGGTGCAAGGAATCCAGGAGGTTTCTTAAGACCATTTTGAGTGGTCTCATAAGGTCTGGAGGGGCTGTAAAGAGCTGGGTGAGGAAATGCAAGGCTGATAAAAATAATTTCTTTTTTTTTTCTGCTCTGAAGCTCAGCAAATGCAGAGCAAAGTTAATTTGGGGCCTGCCCTGCAGGGGTGGGTACACCCTGCAGTCCATCCTGGCAGCTGGGGGCCAGATTTTGGGAAAACAGGGTCAGGCAAGGGAGATGTTGGTTTGCACCAAGGCAACAGCAGCTTTTAGATACCCCTGAACTCTTTAATTCCCTACAATAGGGAATTTCATCTGGTGAATTCTTGAGGGCCTGTATTTGAAAAATAAACCAACAACAACAACAAAAAACCCTCAGCTGCCTAGAAAGCCAATGAAATCCCACAAAAACAAAGGAGCAGAGCATGGTAATTCCTGCCCCAGGGCCAGGTTTTTCCAGGAGAGAGACCTCCAATTACTGTAATTTTCTCTCTGGAACAGGAGAGCACATCCTCGTGCAAATAATGGCAGTAAAACAAACTGATCCATTCTTTTATCACTGATTTATTTGATTCAACCCTTTCCAAAAGTAATTGCAGAGCAAACCTGGTTGTATCTTGATAAAGCTGTTGATTTAATGGTGCAGAAGGATCCTGTGTCAGCTGAGCTGTTGCACCAAGCACGTGCTGGGAGCAGCTACCAGGTGTAACTTTACTCCTGCCACTCACAACAATTAGTTTTTAAACAATTAATTATGTTTATTTTCCAAAAAAACCTGCTGCTTTTCAGATTTCTCTGCACAGGCCTCAAGTGTGTCCTTGTGCAGCAATCCCAGGAATATTTCAGGCCTCTTGGAACAGAGATCCCCAATTTTATCTCTCCACACCCTTTGTGCAACTCCAGCCCAGAGAGTTCAAGTTAAGGCAAGGTTTAAAGGGAGGCTCAGGACTGAACTCATCCCTTCCCTGCAGTCTGATCCAGACAGAATTTCGAGGAAAACTGGTTGGTTTTGTTTGGAATGAATCCTTTCTTCGAGGGAGTTTCTTAATCAGTGCATTGTCTTTGCTACCTTCAGGCTTTGTCTCGAGCTTGAAGGAGGAAGGAAATTCCTTGGGCCTCCTACAACAACTTGTAATAAGGAACAAATAATTGTGTGCTTTTCCAAGGGCTTCAACCAGCACCAAAAATCATTAGGGAGGATTTTATTGACAATGAAATTGTGGTTTTGTCAAGGTAAAAAAGGTAACACCTTAATGGTGTGCACATTTTTGGATGTTCTGTGCAGAAAAACAAATTATAGATTTGTGCCTGAATGCTATTCTATGTTTAATTATGGATATAAATGCTGTACATGTTTGTGTAGGCCAAGCCCTGAAAAATTCCATTCCCTGTTGACAGGAATTAAAAGAAATTGTTGGAGAAAAAAAAGTGGGATCTGCTTAGGTGGAGTCACTTAAGTTTAACCTGAAGTATCATGCAGATAAATAAAGGGTGATCAATACTTTAAATCAGGTGATGTTGTAATTGAATTCATACAGAAATCTGTTATTTTATGGCCAAAATGCTGATAAATTGGTGTGATTGGGTAAATTGGCCTCTCACTTGCAGGGTAAGTATTGCTTTAGTGGCTCACAAAACCAGCCAGTTGTGTGTCTTTAGGCAATTTATGGCCACTTTTCAAACAAGTAAATGCTGCTCTAACTAAAGAATTACAGACAATTGCTTTGAACAGAAAATCCCAACTATCCCTAACTCCATTTCCCAATGGCTTTAACTCGCTGTTGCTCCCTATTATCTCCCAGTTAATAATTAAAACTTCATACAGCATTATCCATAACAAAACTGGTAAAGGACTAAAACAAAAAGTGCAGTACCTTGTTGGAGGAGATGCAGCAGAAGAGCAGAAATGAGGAGGATTTTCATGCTCGTGGCTCCTGGGGCTCCTTGGGGTGAAGATGTGGCGATCCCAGCGTGGCCCTGCCCGGGAGCTGCTCTGGGCTGGGAGTGAGAGGCAGGGACGGGCTCAGCTTTATTCCTGCTCCTGCAGGAGGAAGTGTTTGCTCAAGGTGTTGCACAACACCCAAGGCACAGAGTGTTACGGCAAGGGGAGTTCCTGCTGCTGGGTCCGTGCCCCAAACGTCGGGACAGGGATCGACCGCTGCTCTGGATTGGCTTCCCTAAAAACGGGGAAAAGGAAATGATTAACACCAATCAATCAATAAATCAATAAATACGGAGATTGGAGCTGTCATTGAATTATAGAATGGTTGGGCTGGTCCAAATTCCATCTATTCATGGCCTGGCTGGTAAAAGCTGAAATAAAACCAGTGGAATGTCAAGGAATGGGAGAGTTCCCAGGATGTTTGGGGTAAAACAGGTCAGCAGGGCTGGGGCAAAGCTGTGCTTTAATTCTGGGTATTTACCCCTGAATCTGCTCAGTGAATCACTGACAGAATAAACACTGAGCAGAGCCTTTGCTGCCCTGTCACCTCTGTTAGTAATGTTTGCTTCGGGCTCAGGTGAGTCAGTGGAGGAGGCAGAGCAGTGAATGATCCAGGTGAGCTCTGTCCAATAATAATCCAAAAATCTCTACCAGAAAAGGACCCCACTGACTCAGTCAGATGTAATAAAGGAGTGATAAAATTGCTTAGGCTACAAGTGTCAATACAGAACTGCTTTAGAGAAGGTGAACTTTTCCTGGGTTAAAATAGAGGTTACAGAGTACAGAGAACTGGAGTGGATCATCTGGATATAAATTTATATTCATACATGGCAGTGTCAGCAATAAACATGACAAAGTAATTTACATATTCATAATTTATGTTAGTTTATAAATGAGTAAATATATCTGCATAAATCTGCAGGGGAATTATATCCACAGGAGAATTTTACTGCCTTTACTCTTCTCACATAAGCATTAGTAAATAACTATTTCTCTATTGAAAAGTTCTGATTTTTTGAACATTTTTAAGCCAAACTTTCCCATCAGATTTTTGCCGGATCTCCAGACGTTCTGAGACAGATTGGGAGCTGCAAACAGATGGGTTTGGGCTTTTCTTAAGTGTAGGATGGTGCTAATTGATAACAATTTTTGGCAGCTGCTTGTTTGAGAAACTTCAGTCAAATATTTCAACTCATGTTGGCATCCCAGGTTAGGAAAGAGGCCTCCAGGGAAAGAATTCGTGCAGGATTTGGACATCTCCCTGCCCAGGTGCTCATTGAGTTGCTCAAAATCAGACAGGAGCTGTGTCATTAAATTTAGGTTGGTGCCTTTTAAATTCTGTGGAGATGAAAGGAGGACAATTCAGTGTTTTAAATGTTCTATGAATAAAAATAAGCTGGGCATTCTTGAACTGCATCCCTGCCTCACCAAAAAAAAAAAAAAAATTAAGAGAAATAACTGTGAACAACTGGTTTTAAAAACAAGTGGCTGCTGGCCAAGCGTTGATCTCAGCTCATTCTCTCAGCATGACGCATTCGAAAATGATGTGTGACCCCCCCATCTCCAGAGTTAATGCTCTTAATAAGCTGTGCTTTCCAGCAGGATGGAAGGGAGAATTCCATCCCAACAAAGGGCTGGCAGGAAGAAGGGAATGTCAGGGGATGAAGGTCTTGGGGAGACTTGAAAGGGAATGGGATGTAATTTCCTTTAGTGACTGGAGAAGCTTTTGATGTTTCTGCCCTCGCTTCAGCGATTCTGGAATAATCTGATCCTGGCTCCTTCCCCTGGAGGTGCTCACAGAGGTGTCCTTGAGGTCTCAGATGGCTTGGGAATTTTTGAATCCACTAAACAACTGGGAAAAGTCCAAGTGAGCAGTTTTCATGTTCCTAGGGGGTAAAATTGGATGGCAAGTTTGTCTCAACATTTAGTAGCTGAATATTGGTGGGTTTAACCCAAGTGCTTCCAGGGCAATCAAGAAAGAAGCAGCAAAGGGTGAATTTCACCCCTACACTGAGGATCTGCACGAGTCCTGCCTGGATTGGAAGTAAAAGGAGAGTTGTATGGGCAGCTCTTGGCAGAGCTCAGGACAAATCCAGGCCTGAATCACTGCTCTGCTTCTGCCTTGTCCCAAAGTTCATGGTGAAGGAGATTTGGAAAGGTACTGAGGCACCAAACAGGGATTTTCAGGAGTAACCAGAGTCTCCTCCAGTGGACCCACGTTCAGCCACCCTGAGACAGAGCTGAGCAGCTGAGGGCCAGGTTTGTGCCTGGTTCTGTTCCTGGTTCTGCTGCCCCCATCCACCCCAGCACTGCTCAGCAGCTCTGCCCCAGCACCACATCCTGTTCCTCTGGGAGCAAGGGAAGGGATGTGGGATTGCACAGGCAGCCACGGCTCTATTGCATCACTGCTCAGTCACCTGCCTTCCTCCTGCCTCCGTTCCCTTCTCCCAAGCCCTTCTGCAGGTTGTTTTTCTCCAGAATACAAATTAAAGTACACGGCTTCACCTCTGTGTTCCAGCCATTCACTCCCCTTGGTTTCCTCCATCTATTCCCAGCTGCATCCCAGTGTCCCCACACCCTGACTCTCCCTGGAGCCCCATCCCTTCCTCTCCATTTCCAGAGTGATCCAAAACCCTCTGGAGTCAACAGAACTTTCTGTAAGGCCACTTTCTGTGGCCTCCCAGGACCTTGGATCTGCTCTTGGATAAGCCACACTCCTCTTTAAAAGCTCTTCTTTGCATAAAGCTTTCCCTTGTGCTTGCCTCTGTTGTCTCACACATTCCCAGAGTGAATAATCCTCCTCTTCCTCAATGACCAGCCCTCAATGTTTTGCTTTCTGGTGTTTTGTTGAAGGAAATGATCCAATGGTTGCTTTTGACCTGAATGTTTGGAAAAGTTCTCTCTCTTGCAGCTGTTCATTACCAGCTCCTTAGCTTAAATGCAATGTTTGTACTACCAGGCTTTAATATAAAGTAAATATAATCTTTTCTCACTGAAATGATGATTGAAACTACCTTAGTAAGTGCCAGCTGAATTATTTTTGCTGTGTATTTAATCAGGTCACAGTCTGTCATCTGAGCCTGACTAATGAAACCTCATCACAAATATTTTACATCTTGGCAGCACTTTTTGCTATAAGATCACAGACATATTTGGTGTTACAAGTGTGTGGCTTCCTTCCTTCCTTCCCTTTTCTTTGAAATGAAAGGCCAAAAATCAGTTACTTCATCTTCCCCCTTCGTTAGCTGTGTTTTGCTTAATTACCCTGCCCCAGGGTGATGGAGGCTGTGCAGCTCCAACCACTGCAGGCTGTGGGGAGTTAACTGAAGGCACGGGACCTTGTCATGGATTTCTCAAGAGTCACGAACTTCTTGTAAGTTCTTAACTGGATTAAAGTGATTTTTGAAGGTTGAATTCTCCTCAGAACACACTGCAGCCCATTTCTGGCCGTGGCCCCTGTTGTGTAATTGTGTGCACACGTCCGAGCTGTTTAATGTTCTCCACAGCACGAGTGACAAAGCAGATCATGCTGAATTAAGGAGCTTTTTTTTTTTTGCAGGTGCTGCTTCTGGTATTGTTTATCCTGGTCCTACGTGAGGGCTGGCTCCCTTTTCCCAAGGGACAGGGAATTCTGCCTGCTCCTACGTGGGGTTGAGCACAATTCTCTGCTGGCTGGAATCCACCAGGGCCGGGCAAGAGGGCTCCGTCCTCAGAGTTCAGAGGGGTGTGGGCAGACCCAGAATCATGGAGTGGCCTGGACTGGAAGGGCCTTTAACCATCATCCTGCCCCAAACCCCTGCCATGGGCAGGGACACCTCCTACTGTTCCAGATTGCTCCAGCCTGGCCTTGGACACTTCAGGGATCCAGGGGCAGCCTCAGCTGCTCTGGGAATTCCATCCCTGCCCCTCCCCACCCTCACAGGGAGGAATTCCTTCCCAATCTCCCATATAAACCTACTTTCTATCAGCTGGAAGTCATTTCCCCTTCTCCTGCCCTCCAGGGCCTTGTCAATAGTCTCTCCTCACCCTGTAGGCCTCTACAGTTAAATCATGGGAGGCCACAATGAGGCCACCCCAAAGCTGCTCCTCTCCAGGCTGGACAATCCCAGCCCTCCCAGCAGAGCTGCTCCATCCCTCTGATCACCCTGGTGCCTCCTCTGGGCCCTCTCCAACACCTCCAGGTCCCTCCTGTGCAGGGCCCAGGGCTGGGGCGGCTCTGCAGGTGAGGCCTCACCTGAGTGTATCCAACCCTCGGCCCCCATGAGGTGAATCCAGCCAGGCTGGACAGGGCTTGGAGCACCCTGGGACAGTGGAGGTGTCCCTGCCCATGGCAGGGAGTGGCGCTGGATGGGCTTTAATGTCACCTCAACCCAAATTATTCCATGGTTCTGCCCATCCTCTCCCTCTCTCACCCCCATATTGCCATGGAAGGCTTTGCAGCTGCTTTTTTCCCTCACATGGCTCTGCCTCAGTCAGGCCCTGAACTCCTCTCTGACCCCTCGCAGGAGCTCAGGGAGGGCATCCCAGGGTGTTTTTTGTCCTGGCAAACACGAAAGGGGAAGCAGAACCCTCTCACCTGGATAATCTCAGTCTCCAGCCTGATGGACTCCGCTCTTCCCACGCGGAGAGCAAACAGAGATCACTTCACTGAGTCATCCCTGCCCGTGCTCAAGGCCAGAGCAGAACAAAGGAGCGACTGTCCAGCCTGGGCTCCCTCTGCAGCACAGGCTCTGCTTGCCATGGCAATCAGTGACCAAAACCTGAGGCTCTGCCATGGCAATCAGTGACCAAAACCTGAGACTCTGCCATGGCAATTAGTGACCAAAACCCCCTGTGCTCAGGCAGCCACCAGCCACGCTCTGCTTGGACCAGCAGGGAAGGTGCTTGAGGAAAACAACCCTCAGGTGTCCATGGCAGAGTGGGACAGCCCTGAGTGGCCCCAGGGATTCCTTGACACTGCCCTGTGAGATCTTGGGAACAGCTTGCCCAGAGGAGCTGAGGCTGCCCCTGGATCCCTGGAGGTGTCCAAGGCCAGGCTGGATGGGGCTTGGAGCAGCCTGGGACGGTGGAAGGAGTCCCTGTCCATGGCACAGGGTGGAATGGAATGATGTTAAGGTCCCTTCCAACCCAAACGTTCCAGGATTCCAAGATCAGAGGGCACCAAACAGGTGCAAATGCAGTCAGGCCTCACTTGCACCTCCCTCTTATTAACAAGAACCAGACCCCAGACTAACAGTACCCAGCTTTAATGCAAAGCTTTATACACTTAACAAAAACATTTAAACCACTTGGACAATGGAATGAATTTGAATATTTTGGCCTGTTGGAGCATTCCCACCTTAGGGATGAGGGAATTGGATTTTCAGATGGGGTGGGGTTCTCTGCAGTGCCCACCTGGCCTGGTGGAAGTTCCTGAAGCAGAGCTTGGGGCTGTGTGGAACAGAGCTCAGGATGAGCTTCACCCCTTGAGAGGGGACACGGACTCAGGGAGGCCTTTCCCAGCTGGGTTTGCTGGTTTGCCATTTTCCTGAGCTGCTGGTTTGATGTTTCAATGAGAGCAATTGTAATGAAAGCAAAATAAATGTTGAAAAAACCATGGAAATGCAAAACTGAGAAAGCAAAGAGAAAAAAACCCAAATCGATTGATTATTTATTTATTTATTTGAATCTCCTGGTCCCTGTTATTTTTGAGGCCTGGTTGACTGCTGTGAAGGCTGGGAGTTGGCAGTCCTGAGTCCTGACCTGAACATTCCTTTTCCCAAAGAGGCTGCAAGCCATCCGAAGACCGGAGGGGAATTAAAGCAGGTTTACTGAGTGAGTGAGTTAATCCTGGTTTACTGGAACAGGACTTTGGAGAGCTCAGGACTGAAGCCTCAAAGCCTCCCCGGAAGTTTGTAGAGGCATAAGGAATTGTTCTCAGGCCCAAAGTCTTCTCTTCAATGAAGCAGCCAAAGGCCTCCACTGATGATGTTGTGTTGCTTCTGGACACCTGAGAGAAAACTGGTCATAAAGGAAAAGATAACAAGGACAGGAAAAAAAGAAAGAGAGAAAGAAAGGGAGAGAAAGCGAGAAAGAGAGAAAGGAAGAGAGAAAGGGAGAAAGGGATAAAGAAAGATAGAAAGAGAGAAAGAGAGAGAGAGACAGAGAAAGAAAGAGAGAGAGAAAGAAAGAGAGAAAGAGAAAGAAAGAAAGAAAAAGAAAAGAAAAGAAAAGAAAAGAAAAGAAAAGAAAAGAAAAGAAAAGAAAAGAAAGAAAAGAAAAGAAAAGAAAAGAAAAGAAAAGAAAAGAAAAGAAAAGAAAAGAAAAGAAAAGAAAAGAAAAGAAAGAAAAAAGAGAGAAAGAGAGAGAGAGAGAGAGGGAGGAAGGCAGGCAGGAAGGCAGGAAGGCCAGAAGGAAGGCTGGAAGGCAGGGAGGGAAGAAGGAAGTGGCGGAAGTGGCGGAAGTGGCGGAAGTGGCGGAAGTGGCGGAAGTGGCGGAAGTGGCGGAAGTGGCGGAAGTGGCGGAAGTGGCGGAAGTGGCGGAAGGAAGGAAGGAAGGAAGGAAGGAAGGAAGGAAGGAAGGAAGGAAGGAAGGAAGGAAGGAAGGAAGGAAGGAAGGAAGGAAGAAGGAAGGAAGGAAGGAAGGAAGGAAGGAAGGAAGGAAGGAAGGAAGGAAGGAAGGAAGGAAGGTAATTCTTGAGTGGAATAGGTGAGAAATGAAGGTAAATGTGTAGAGCCCAGTGATTTGGCCATGGAGGGGTCAGTTGTACAGGGACAGTTCCTGGACTCCAAACTCCCACAGAAGGTGATCCCTCACCTTTTGATCAGAACTGGTTTTGTGTGGCTCACGTTCCTGGGCCACCTCCCAGTGCCCTGGAGCAGGACAGGCCCCGGGCACCAGGGGAGGAACAAAGGCCAAGCTCAGCCCTGTTTGCTCACTCCACGCACTGTTGTCTTCCATCAGATAAGCCCCTGGCCAGAGGATGGAATATTTCCAGATCCAAATCAGCCAGAAAAGAAGTGAGACTGCCAGACAAACAGCAGAGCTCTCGAGTTTCATCTGTCTGAGGAATGTTCCTGTCATATGATGGGGACCAGGCTGCCATTCCCAGGCACTGGGAGCCTTCTGGTTCCATCCTGCTCCAGGCTGTGCCTCTTGCTGCGGGTGGATTTTCCTGCAGCAGTATTTTACCCATGACACAGCACAAGCAAGGGAAACAGCAAGGGAAATTTAGGTTGGATGTTAGGAAAAAGTTTTTTACTGAAAAAATGATTGATAAAGTTCTGGAATGTTCTGCCCGGGGAGGTGGTGGAGTCACCATCCCTGAGTGTGTTTAACAAAGCCTGCATGTGGCACTGGGTGCCAGGGTTCAGTTGAGGTGTTGGGGCTGGGTTGGACTCGATGATCTTAAAGGTCTCTTCCAACCCAGTGATTCTGTGAATTCTGATTTTGTGATTCTGTGAAACTGGCAAAGGGGGATGAAGGAATGAGGTGCTGGGAGGAAAAGCTGCCCCTGCCCTGTTATGGCTCTGGAACTGCCGTGACAGGAGATGTGGGAGGGCTACAGGTGACAGGAGCCAGCCCTGGGGGGACACTCTGGGGCTGGAGACTGGCAGGTGACAAAATCCTGTGGGGGCTCTTCACAGCCACACATCCAGAGAGGAGCAGGAGGTTATTCCATTGGCCTGCCCTGTCAGAGAAACAAAAACTTTGCAGCTTTTGCCTTTATTTTGCTTTCTAAGCTGGAGCAAAGCCAGGACTTAATGGATGTCATTCAACCAAAATATATTTACCAGTTTTTCCTGCTTTCCCTGTGACTTTTGGCCAGTTGGAGTATTTTAATTGGAGGCAAAGCAAAGACTGCTTTAAAGTGCTGTGGGTACAGGAGCAGTTTTTAACCAGCCTGTCCAAAGAGTGCCTGTGCTGAGAGCCAGCCCAAGTGTGCACAGGGACCTTCCAAAGAAAATCTCCTCCTCAGTTATTACCTGCAGAAGGCAAAATTCTGAAAATTAAATGGAGTAAAACAAACTTTTAAAAGCATTTAATTGAATTTGGCCAGTTTTACAGAATACCACATTTATTATTTGGCTGCTTTTGAGCTGCAAATCCATTTTTCCTGTTATTTTTGCTGTTTCACTGGAGAAAACAATGAACACCATTTTTAGAGGGCAGAGTTAATGAAGGATTTCAAAGAGAAGGCAGTGCACAGCAGGAATTTCACTCCAGCTTCACACATCTCACCAGCACTGCAGGGGATATTCCCTGTGCTCCATGGCAGGAATTCCAAGGTCAGTGGCTCGTGCTGTCATTGTCTTTCCTTGTTTTATCCCAGCTCGTGGCTGTGGCTTTGTAAAGCCACCACTCTCCCTCAGGCCGTTTGTTTGAGGCTCTGACAGCAGCAGGAAGGATTCCCAAATCCCTGCTCTGGATGAAGGTGCTGTCAGCAATCACCGGGCTTGGCAAAAAGTGGCAAAGTTCTTGGGGTGTTTGCTAATCCTGGTCTAACACAGCCATAAAAGCATTAATAAAAAGCAGAGAGAAAACCTCAGGAATTCCTTTCCCGCTGCTTCCAGTCCAAAGCAGGGATGGCTTTGAATTTGCACCGCTCTGAAGGAGGAACAGCAGAGGTTCTGCAGGATTTGGAACTTTGAATCAAATCAAAAAGGTTGGAAAAGACCTCCAAGATCATCAAATCCAACCTTCAACCAAATCCTACCATTCCGGAGAGCTTTGCTTGAGTTTTGGACACTTTTTGGACACTTTCTGGACACTTGTTCCCTTGGTGCCACCACTGTCCCTAAACTGAGCTTTTTAAGGATTTCCTGCTGCCAAGGAGGAATTTCTCACATCCACAAAGCACATTTTTCATGTCCAGCCTATGAATTGGTTCTGTTGGCATTGCCACCTCAGGGGAAGGATTATGGAAAACATACCAGGAGAAGGGTGGGGCCAGGCTCTTTCCCAGGAAATAGTGTCAGGATAAGAGGAAATGGCCTCAAGTTGCCCCAGGAGAGGCTTAGATTGGATATTAGGGAAATTTTTTTCATGGAAAGAGTTGGAAAGTCCTGGAATGGGTGATAGAGTCCCCATCCCTGGAAAAGTTCCAAAAATGTGTGGATGTGGCACTGGGGGATGTGGTGCTGGACTTGATGATCTTAATGGTCTTTCCCAGCCTCAACAATTCCATGATTCAATGGGCTTTGACTTGTACAGAAAGACAGAATGAAATATCAAAAGAAACCAAAGAAACATCAAAACCAACCAAAGAAACATCAAAACCAACCAAAGAAATATCAAAACCAATCAAAGAAATATCAAAAGAAACCAAAGAAATATCAAAACCAACCAAAGAAACTTTAAAACAAACCCCCAAAAAAACTGAAATTCTGCTGTGAACTTGAACTTGTGGCTTCTCACCTGAGTCTTGGTTTGGTTGGATCCAGAGCCAACATTTGGAGCCTTCCTGGTGTGTCTGTGTTGATAAGAGAGGAGGAGAATAGCCCAGAGAGGATTAAACCCCTGAGCAAATACCCTGGGCAATCTCTGCCTTTGTGCCTCTGGCCATTCTGGGTTAAACATTTCCAAGCTCCTTTCTTAAAATAAATCAGGAAGAGATTTCTGAGCTCGGGTCTGATTCCCACCAAAATGAATGTGGTTTTTTTCCTCGTTTTCAATCATAAAAATGTGAGAAGGGCACGGTAACCTTGGAAACTTTTTAAGTTATAAATCTGAAGCCAGATTTTTTATTTTTTTTAATTTCATAAAACTTAAGGCAAATTTTTTTTTAAAAAAATATTTTGGTTTTCTTCTGAGCATCTTGGCCTTGGGCAACCCTGGGCTAAAAAGTGCCAGAATACTCCAAGAAAAGCTGATTTTGTTGTGTTTCCACATTTACTGGTGCCATGAAGTGGTAAAACAGAGTTAATGAGAAAGAAATATTAAGGAATAAGATGTTTGGAGATGCAATTGCCCAAGTACTTACTAAATCAACACTGTAACTTTTAAGGACTCTTGTCAGCTATGGAACACAAAAAAAAAAGAATTAAAAGTTTACATTGTTTATTCATGTTACAGGCACCCAATTTCCTTATAGATTCCAGGGTGAGTCCAATAAGGACATGAATAAAAGTAGAAAAATATCAGAGGAAATTCTGTTTGCTTGAATTGCAATGGGTTCTTACTCTTTAATACATAAATAACTCCTAGGATGTTATTCCTCAGTATAGGCTTTGATTTATTTTGCACTTAATTTTATATTTATGTTACATTTAACTTTTTATATTTTTATTGCATTTTAAAAGCAAATAAACCCCACTTTTTAAATTTCCTGAGTATGAAATTCTACTGCATGTAATGAAACAGCATCAGCAAAAGTTCCTCTGTGTGTTTAACCATCGTGACTGTCAACATTCAGGAGAATTTGCAAGCAAGGGTTGGGATTTGTTATGGCAATTCCTTGGAAACTGGGATGTGGCACAGAGATCCTTCAAGGGAATTGCTGTGGCTGAGCTCAGAGGGAACCCAGGCACCAAGAAGTGGACTTGGTCATGTTGGAAAAGGGGCTGGATCTGGGTCAGCCTCAGAGGACAGTCCAGGATGGAACTGAAGTAGGAAAAGCCAAGGGATGGTGGAAAAGATGGATCTTCTGGGTAATTTATATCCATATTTGGGAAACGGATGTGATTTTTCATCCTCAACTCCCACTCGTTTCTGCGACAGCCAGATGTGTCACTCCCAACCACAGAGTTCTCTAAAATCTCTGGTTTCTGCTCTTTGAGGTGTTTTAGTCACTGCTGGAGGAGCAGTTTGGGGTCACAGAGTCACCAACACTGGAAATGACCACCAGGGTCACATCCCATCCAAGCTTTGCCAAATCTCTGTTCCAAAGCTCCACATCTGCTCCTTTTGGTGACTCCAGCACCACCCTGGACCAGGTTTAACCCCTCCTCAGTGAAGAGATTTTTCCTAATACCCAGACTGAACTCCCCTGGCACAACTGGAGGCTGCTTCTTCTTGGATTAAGCCCTTTTCTGACCCAGAGATGGAGCAACTGAGAGGCATTTTAAAAACTTTTATTCCATTTTCAGTCTCATGAGAAGGATGAGACAATACAGATGTTATAATTCAACTATTGCCTAATTCCAATGCACTGTAAGTGTAAGTATCCCACATCTCTCTGTCCCATCATCTCCTCGAAGAGCCTGACCCCCTTCCCAGCACAAAATCTGGTTGCAGAGAGCAGCCTGGATCAATTCAGAGCTCTCAGGACATTTCTGCTTTGAGGGAATGGGGAATGAACCTGAATTAAGAATTGATTTCTCTGTTGTTATTCCAGGGAATGGGGAATGGACCTGAATTAAGAATTGATTTCTACTGTATTTGCTGGGAAATGCCCTGATGAAGGCAGGAATGATGCATCTGACTCCATGTTCTCAGAAGGCTAATTTATTACTTTATAATATTATATTCTATTAAAGAATACTATACTATACTATACTATACTATACTATACTATACTATACTATACTATACTATACTATACTATACTATACTAAAGAATACAGAGAGGATACTCACAGAATGCTAAAAAGATAATAATGAAAACTCCTGACTCTTTCCAGAGTCCTGACACAGCTGGGCCCTGATTGGCCAAAGAGTGAAAACAACTCACAGCAGAATGCAATGGAACAATCACCTGTGGGTAAACAATCTCCAAACACATTCCACATGAGCACAACACAGGAGAAGCAAATGAGATAAGAATTGTTTTCCTTTTTCTCTGGGTCTTCTCAGCTTCCCAGGAGAAAAATCCTGGGTGAAAGGATTTTTTGAGAGAATGTGAATGCCACAGATTTCTCTGTCGTTATTCCAGGGAGTGGAGAATGAACCTGAATTAAGAGTTGATTTCTCTCTTGTTATTCCAGGGAATTAACCTGAATTAAGAGTTGATTTCTCTGTTGTCATTGCCTGACCAGCAGAGACACAGAGGGGAAAGAGCCCAGGGTTAAACATTTCCCTTTAACCTCACATAATGAGCTTTTTGTTGGTGTTACTGTCGTGTTCTGAGTAATCTCCTGCCCTGGCACCCCACCTTTATCCTGAGGAAAGGAAAAGCCTCTCCTTGGAAGAACAGGAGCTCAAATGAACAATGCCAAGCACTGTCTGTGCTCAGCATCTCCGTAAGAGCTGGAAAATTCCAACAAAAGCTTTTGTGTGAGGGGTGTGAGAAAGCCCTGTGCTCGTGGTGACGTCTGGAGAGTGAACCCGTGGCAGTTTATCCCATAAACAAAGCAGGAACATCCCTGCAGTGACACTGGCTGCTCCTGATCCTTTTTTATGCCCATTAGGGCAGAAATGTCAGGGAATCCTGTGTGGTATTTGCTAGGGTCCCCAGGACAAAGGAGGCATTGAGAATCTGACTCCATGTTCTTAGAAGACTAATTTATTATTTTATGTACTTATATTCTATTCTATTCTATTCTATTCTATTCTATTCTATTCTATTCTATTATGGTATACTAAACTATACTAAAGAATAGAGAAAGAATGCAGACAGAAGGCTTAACCAGAATGATAATGAAAAACTGGTGACTGACTCCTCAGAGTCTGACATGGCTGATGGTGATTGGTCATTAAGTAAAAACAATTCACATGAAACAAATCAAACAGCCACCTGTTGGATAAACAATCTCCAACCACATTCCAAAGCAGCAAAACACAGGAGAGAAAAATGAGATAATATTGATTTTCCTTTTTCTCTGGAGCTGCTCAGCTTCCCAGGAGAAGAAATCCTGGCAAAGGGATTTTTCCAGAAAATATGACAGTGACAATCCTGGAATGGTTTGGGCTAGAAGGGACCTCAAAGCCCATCCAGTGCCACCCCTGCCATGGGCAAGGACACCTCCCACTGTCCCAGGGTGCTCCAAGCTCCAGCCTGACCTGAACATCACCCCAGACTGTGGCAGGTTGGGCACTATTGATCATTTTTTCCCCACTCTTGACCTTGTGCAGCTGGATCTGGTGTGGGAAGTTCAGGACTCCTGAACAACTGACCAATAGGATCAAGCAGAAGCCATTTATTGTTTACATTACACACACTTTCATAGGTTATACAAACTGCTAAGATCACACTTGTGACATTCACATTCTGTCAAAAAATCCCTTCACCCAGGATTTTTCTCCTGGGAAGCTGAGAAGACCCAGAGAAAAAGGAAAACAATTCTTATCTCATTTGCTTCTCCTGTGTTGTGCTCATGTGGAATGTGTTTGGAGATTGTTTACCCACAGGGATTGTTTCATTGCATTCTGCTGTGAGTTGTTTTCACTCTTTGGCCAATCAGGGTCAAGCTGTGTTGAGTCTCTGGAGAGAGTCAGGAGTTTTCATTATTATCTTTTTAGCATTCTGTAAGTATCCTTTCTGTATTCTTTAGTATAGTATAGTATAGTATAGTATAGCATAGTATTCTTTAATAGCATATAGTATTATAAAGTAATAAATTAGCCTTGTGAGAACAGGGAGTCAGATTCATCATTCCTCCCTGCCACGGGGATCCCTGCAAATACAACAAACACTTCCTGATCAGTGCCTTTGTTTTGCTCCCTTGTTCTCTGCCTCCGTTTCTCAGCATCTGTGATTGGTCACAGTCCGGGTCTTTCACAGGCCTCTGTTATCCAGTTCTTGCAGTCCTGGTATTTGGTTTCTCAGCTTCTTCCTTCTTATTTTAGCACAGATTCTCTCTTAGTAACCTTGATGAACTCCACAGAGCCCTGAGAAGATTCTGATAAGAACATTCACGGACAGTATTATTGAATTTGCAGGCAACCCCAAACAAGGGGAGAGAGAATGATGCATCTGACTTCATTTTATCAGAAGATTAATTAATTATTTTATTATACTATATTCTTCTATATTATATTACATTTAAACTGAATCTGCCAAGCACTCTACTCTGCACACAACTGCACAGAATCTCGTGACTGTCAGCTGACAGTCCCAACACACACACACACCTTGATAGGCCAAGGAAACAAAACACCATCACTCTAGGTAAACAATCTCCATATTGCATTTTACTTTTGCACAAACACAGGCACAGCAAATGATAAGAATTGTTTTTCCTTTCTCTGAGCTTCAGAGAATGTGAATCCCAGAAATATTCTTGGGAAGAATTGTGCCTGGCTTTTCTCTGTAAGAGAAATGTCGTGACACGGAATGGCTGGTGCACACTGAGTTGTTCAGATAGATTGCTGCAGTCTGGCATTCCAGGGAATGCTGCAGCCCTCAGTGGCTTTTCTTGGAGCATTCTGGCACTTTTTAGTGCCATCCCTGCCCACGAGCAAGCCCTGCCCCAGCAGGCACCAGTTACATCAGTGCCTGTCCTGGGCCGTGGACGGGCAGTGGAGCTCACCAGACCTGGAGTTATCCTAGAAACCTCATTTCCATTGTCCTCTTTCCCTGATAAACCCCCTTGGAATAGCAGCCAGCCTGTGATGGGAGGGAAATCAGCAGCCAGGTCACCCAGAGAGCTGCCAAGATAAGGACTTCTCCAAACAGCTCTGTTTGTCCTGCAATTTATCAGTAAATTGCCCTGTCTGAATGGAAGTGATGGGATATGGATCACAGCTTGCAGCATGTCCCCAGCTGCCACGTGTGCCCCTGGTTGAACCAGAGCAAACCTGAGCCTCAGGAGGTGATATTTGAAATATCTGAAATTTATTCAGCGCAGCTCAGAAAATCAGTATTGAGAGCAAACTGCCATGACAGTGGCATTGGCCAAAAATTTGGGCCACAACTTCTCTGCCACCTCGTTATTTGTACTTGTTAGAGTTTCTTTGGATTCATAATTCCCTGGAGAAGTTTTGTCAAGAAATAGTGAGGTCATGGAGGTCAGTATCTGTCATTCTTTTTGTTAAAATCTTAAACTTTAACCCCCACTTCTGTGGCCTTTTTAAACTGAACCCTGGAATTTTATCCTTCCAAAACTTAAGGAATGTGTGGAGTTATTGTAGAGGATGAAGCATTAAAGAACTTTTTGTTCCAGTCTGGTGTCTTGTGCTCCTGCCTTCTCCTCACAACCACTGCCCATGGGCCCACCCACCCAGATGGCAACAACAGGTCCCTAGAAATCCATTTTCTGGGGGCTGGGATGCATTTCCTGAATGTTTCCTTCCCAGTCCTTACTCCCATACACGGCAGGGACACACAAAGGCACCTTCCCCCCTTCCTCACTCACACTCTGCTCTGTTTCTCACACAAACTGAGCTTTTTTTCTCGCTCTGTGAGAGGAAACATCTGAATTACATCAATTTTTCTCTGTCTCTGTGCATTGGTGCCACCTGGCACAGAGCTGAGGTGGCAGGGAGCCTTGGGGACACACAGGGGACACACACCTGTGCTTGGAGGTACCCAGGGACAAGAACAGGTGCACACAGAGAAGGGATTCATCATTTTCAACCTGAAAGCTCTCATTTCTAGGGCAAAAATAGAATAAACAGCATTTTTCTTCTGATCAGGAATGTGTGTTTAATCCTTTCTGTGAGCATTTCTGAATGTCTCACTGACCCATCCATGTTTTTCATCCAAGAACGACCAGCTGAGCATCAAACTCCACGTTTTACCCAGGAGACTCCAAATGTGAGTCTTTAATGCTTTGGTACCAGGCTGCAGCTTTTGAAAACCTTTAAAGCAGTTTTGGAGACGTTGACATTTTCCCTGTGACACCAGAGCGCTCAGCCTGAGCTGCCTCAATTAGCAGTTTAGTAAATGATTAATTGCATGAGGCTGGCCAAGGCATTTTAAAAGCTGCATAAATATTAATAAATCTGTTTTACAAGGTGGGAAACAGAAGAGCCAAGCAATGACAGAGCTACAGGGATTGGTGCTGAATTCCAGGGGCAGGTCCCAGGGGGGATCTGGGAGTGAGGATCAGCAGGGATCACTCACCAAGCTTCCTGGGAATACAGAGCCTAAAAGGAGGACAAGCCAAGTTTTACTGAGTTGGGGGAGGAATTAGGAGAATTAGGAGTGATTCAGAGGCCACATCATCCTTCTCGTGCCCCGAAGTGGAAGTGGCATTTCAGGCTTCTCAGCACATCATGCTGTTAAAAATTTAGAAATTAATGTAATTTGAGGATTTCAGTGTGGCCGAAGCACTTCAGAGAAGTTTTGCAAAACTGAAATTTACCCTTGCAGATATTTTGAACATCACTCTGGACTCCAGCTTCCCTTTCACACAGGGCTTTGTTCACCATGGACCAGGACAAGGTGAAACAGAAGAAAACAGAGGTTTCTCATTACCCAGGGGATCTGAAGCCCCTGGAAAGGTCTCTCCTCCCTGGGATATTTCAGGCACAGAGGGAGGGATTCTTTGGCTGAGGGCAAACTTTGGATCATTTCATAACAGCCTAAAACTTAAGCAGATAAAGTCGAATTTCCAAACTTCAATGATTTTGTGGAGAGTGGGTTTACCTTAAAGCATAAATTAGGAGAATTAGGAATGATTCAGAGGCCACATCATCCTTCTCATGCCCCAAAGTGGAAGTGGCATTTCAGGCTTCTCAGCACATCATGCTGTTAAAAATTTAGAAAGTAATGTAATTTGAGGATTTCAGTGTGGCTGAAGCACTTCAGAGAAGTTTTGCAAAACTGAAATTTACCCTTTTGAACATCACTCTAGACTCCAACTTCCCTTTGTTCACCATGGACCAGGACAAGGTGAAACAGAGGAAAGTCCAGGGGGAGAAGCTGAAGTGATGGCAGAGTGAACAAAGCCAGGCCCCCACTCTCCACAGCTCCAAACATTTTTATCAAGTCCTTAAGATAAGGATTGATTGCAGCCCGGGCTGTGGGCTGAGCTGTGCCAGCTCTCACGTTGCTGACTAATTCCCCTCGCTGGTTCCAAGCCAGTGGCTCCAGATTTGCGTCATCAAAGGCGCTGAGTCCAAACGAGTGCGGAGGAACCGCAGCCAGAACATTCCCTGTGTCAGGAGAAGGTTTTGCTGCTCTCAGCTCTATTTATCTGCCCCCATTCCCACACCCACAGGCTCAGACCCACCTCCAGCCCCTGGGCCTGGGCAGGATTATCCCTGCTGAGAGGAGAACAAGGGGCACCTGTGTGTCCCTGGCATCTCCGTGTTCCTCTGGAGCGGAGACGAGGAACTGGCCTTGAATAGCTCCTTTAATACCCTTTGAAGTCAGCAGGTATTATGGCAAGAGGAATCTTGTTTACTTTACCCTCCCTGCATCTTGGGCAATTGTCTCTGGTTTCCTCATTTTGGGTGTCTGACAGTGCTGCCCGTTTTCCTGGGGAGGGTGGGAAAGAGGTACAGGACATTTCATTCTCTTTTTTGTCATCCTGCTATCCTGCAATGAGAAATTCTGCTGTTGACAATTCAGCTGAGCTGTTCTTGATGCAGGAGATCCCATTGCTGTTGTTTGCCAGTCTAACTGTGCTCAATTTCATCTGTCACTTTCAACAGATGCCAGGGTTTTTACCCTTGATTCATATTTTTCCTTTCAGAAAAGCAGATTTTATGCACATCTCACTCTTAAATATTGCACATTTTCTGATAGTAAACTCCAGGAGTGTCAGTTATTGCAAAGATGAGAGAACAAAAGTAATTGTGCTCCATTATATCCATAATTCTCAATGGATGCCTGGGTTTTAACCCTTTATTGATATTTCTCCTTTCAGAAAAGCAGCTTTCATGCACATCTCACTCTTAAATATTGCAGATTTTCTGGTGGCAAACCCTAAGAGTGTCAGTTATTGCAAAGATGAGAGAACAAAATTGTAATTATACCAGTACCCATTACGAAGTAATTGTACTCCACTGTATCCATAATTCTCAACAGATGCCAGGTTTTTAACCCTTGACTCATATTTTTTGTGGCACTTTCAGAAAAGCAGATTTCCTACACAACTCACACGTAAACATTGCAAATTTTATGACAGCAAACCTTAAAATTGTCACCTATTTCAAGGATGAGAGAACAAAATTTTGCTCCATTATATCCATAATTCTCAATAGATGCCAGGGTTTTAACCCTTGATTCATATTTTTTTGTGGCACCTTCAGAAAAGCAGATTTCATGCACATCTCACTCTTAAATATTGCAGATTTTCTGGTAGCAAACTCTAGTCAGTTATGGCAAAGATGAGAGAACAAAAGTAATTGTGCTCCACTGTATCCATAACTCTCAATGGATGCCAGGTTTTAACCCTTGATTCATATTTTTGTGGCACTTCCAGAAAAGCAGATTTCATGCACATCTCACCCCTAAATATGCAAATTTTCTGACACCAAACCCATTGCAAGGCTGAGAGAACAAAACAGGAACACTGAGAAATGACTGCTAAAAATAGAACAGTCGGGAGAGAGGAAGGATGTGGGAGGAAAGGAGATGAAGGAGAGATTATTTCAAAGCTTTTAGTGAGGCTTTGAGAGCGAGCTGTAAAAGCCCTGCACGACAGAAGGTGAGAGCACCTACACAAATCTCCCGTGGATGAGTCAATCCACGGGAGATTTGTGCCCTCAGGTTTGGAGAGAGGAGAATCTGTTCCCTTAGAAAAAGCCACGAGGCCACCAAGTGATGCCTTAGGATCTCAGCTTTTGTATTTTCCCTCAGATCCTGTCACTGCCCACCAAACCACCACCAGCAACTGCCTCAATCTCCCACCATCCTGGAGAAATGAGCCTTTAGTTGGCCATTTTCTCCTGGCAATAAAATGGTTTTCCCATTCTGGGCAGACACAACAATTCCTCTCCAGGATTTCAGCTTTTCTATTTCCCATCACTCTGTAATCCTGCAGTTCTTTAGTGCATAACTCTGAACTCCACACGCAGTGTGAGCTGCTGCTCTCCCATTTGGGGCAGACACAACAATTCCTCTCCAGCCCTGGGAACCAAGGACACCTCACTGCCTCAGGGCCCAGAGATGGGAACAAAAGGGAGTTGGGGGCAGCAAACTTGGGGTCAATGACTTCATGACCTGCAGCTGTAATTGGAAGATTAACCCCAATATGCAAATGGCCCAAACTTATAAAAGTGTGAAACCCATAAGTCCGGTGGCCCTGGGGGACTTTTTCTGCCCTAAATGTCCCTGAAGCCCCTTCAATAAATAGAAATGCTTTTTATTTCCTAAATTTTGTCTGGCTTCTGTTTTTAGGTAGCCCGAAAAGGCATCACCAAGCTCCTGTCCCCTGGCTGTGACAGTGCTCAGAGCTGAGCAGGGACAGCTGATGGCACAGAAGTCACTTCCCAACTTTCCAGGTGCTCCTGGCTTCTCGTTGCCCAGGGGGATCTGAAGCCCCTGGAAAGGTCTCTCCTCCCTGGGGTATTTCAGGCACAGAGGGAGGGATTCATTGGCTGAGGGCAAACTTTGGATCATTTCATAACAGCCTAAAACTTCAGCAGAGAAAGTTGAATTTCCCAACTTCAATGGTTTTGTGGAGAGTGGGTTTACCTTAGAGCATAAAATCTTGGATTCCTGGAATGGTTTGGGTTGGAAGGTGATGGAACCCTGGTTGCTGAGAATTTGAGACTTTCTGTGCTGACAGGCACTGACCCCCAGGAGAACTCTGCATTTCACCTGAGGCTGTGGAGAAGCTTCCAAAATGGAATAATAGAACTGGGATTGTGGGTGTGGAGTTTGGATAGAAGTGTGTGACATCACAGGGTGGGAAATCGAGAGTTTATAGTTTTAGAATATAGTCATATATGTAAAGAAGGATGGAGGTTTTGGGGCGGAGTCTGGTCCTTCTTCACCTCCTTCTCCTTCTTCACCTCCTTCTCCTTCTTCACCTTCTTCTCCACCTTCTTCTCCCTGGGTTTGGGTGGTTTTGTGTAATTGGATAAAATGTCCCCATTGTGGGGCACGGGGGGTTGGTTATTGGGTTAAAAGTAAAAATAATTTCGGTGTAATTTCTTAATTGGGCAGTTTATTCTTAAAAGGCCTCAGAGAGAGAGAGAGAGACAGGGCTTCATTTTTACCTTGTTAGAGAGAAGTGCTGCAGAACTCAGGGTTTGTGGGACTGTAATTTAGATAAGAACTAATAAACATCTGAGTCCCAACAAGAAAAAACGTCCTGATTGAATCTCGACCTTGGCAGAGAAAAGAAGCAAAAGAATCAACAGGAAGGGACCTTAAACCTCATCCCATTCCCCCATCCATGGGCAGAGACACCTCCCACCGTCCCAGGGCGCTCCAAGCCTTGGGCACTTGCAGGGATCCCGGGGCAGCTCTGTGCTGGTGCTCACAGGGGTCCCAGGATGAGGGAAGAGATGAGAATCTTGACTCCATGTTTCAGAAGGCTGGTTTATTATTTTATTATATATATTATATTAAAAGAAAATTATATCTTAAAACTATACTAAAAGAACAGAAGAAAGGATTTCATCAGAGGGCTTGCAAGGAATAGAAAGGAATGAATGATAATAAAATCTTTTGACTGACCAGAGAGTCCGAGCCAGCTGACTGTGATTGACCATTGATTAAAAACAACCACATGAGACCAATCACAGATGCACCTGTTGCATTCCACAGCAGCAGATAATTATTGTTTCATTTAATTTCTGAGGCCTCTCAGCTTCTCAGGAGAAAAATCCTAGCAAAAAGATTTTTTCATAAAATATGTCCGTGACACAGCTCCTGTGGGAAAGCTGTGCCAGGGCTTGTTTTGATTTTTTTAAGTTTTTTTAAGCTTTTTGACGTTTACATTCTTGTAACAAACTTTTTTACATGCTTTATGTCAATAACTTATAGTTTTGTATTTTTTTATGGAGGAGGAGAAATTTGATAGACTGTTAGTTTGTTTAGCGACATTGGAGAGGTGGCACTGTCACCCTCCAATCCACTGTTACTTTTAGAAATTTATACATGTTAGAATCAAAAATTAAAAATACTCTTTTTACCTTGAAAGAGCTGCATGGACACATTGTGTTATTTTGTGTCCTATTACTACAAGGGCCATAAATCAGAGATAAAGGAGAGCACAGGGCAGAGATCAGGATCCAGCCCTCGCTCTGACCGTTGTGTCCCATGTGGGAGTGTCCCTTGTCACCGTCACTGCAGTTCAAACTGCATCTTTATTACCTGCTAATTAGGGCTAGACAGGAACTGCTGGTTCCTGATAATCCCATGTGCCACAAACCCTCCCTGCAACAGCCGTTGGACTATGCTTGGGAAACGTGTGAAAAAAATAAATTAATAATATAAAATAAATTATATAAATAAATATAAAATAATGATATAAAATTAAATTAATAATATAAAATGAATTATGTAAATAAATATAAAATAATTATGTAAATTTAAATTAATAATAAAGTAAATTACATTTTATTATTTAAATAAAAATAAATTATTTTAAATTTTATAATAAATTATTTATAATAATAAGTTATAATTTAAATTATTATTTTACATTAATAATAAATTATTAATTTAAATTTTAATAATGAAATAAGATAAATTACATAAATAATATAAAATAATAATATAAAATTAAATTAATAACAAAATAATAATAAATAATTTCTTTTTCATGTTTGGTACAGCTGCCTCGAGGAACAGGGGATACTGGAGCAGAGAAAATCCCCTTTGAGCAATTAGTGTGTGATTACTCTACAAACCCCTTCAAGGTCTTTTTCAACCCAAATAATTCCATTTTTCCATGTTGGTTTCAGTGGGCTGGGACAGGTGAGGTGCTCGGGAAGGGAGAATTGGAGCTCCTGCTTTCAGAGGTGCCTTGGAAATGCCTTTTTTTGTCTGTCCACGCCTGTGGAAGGAGATCTGAAGGGGTGCAGGCTGCCCTCACTGTAAGGTCTGGTTTTGATGGATTAATTAGTGAAGGTATGGATCAATTATTGAGGGTATGGATTAATTATTGAGGGTATGGATTAATGAATCCACCTGCTGCTGGTGTCTTCCAGCAGGTCTGGAAGAACAGGAAAAATAACAAAGTGAAACCTCCTCTGTCCCTTGGCCTTCAATATCAGAAAGGTGGCCCAGGGTGTGTTCAGGGCAGGGCACAGCTGGGTCCCCTCGGTGTCCCTGTGCCAGGGACCTGTCCTGGCACTGCCATTGTCCCCATCATTGTCCCCATGCCAGGTACCTGTCCCAGCATTGTCCCCTCGGTGTCCCTGTGCCAGGGACCTGTCCTGGCACTGCCATTGTCCCCATCATTGTCCCCGTGCCAGGTACCTGTCCCAGCATTGTCCCCTCGGTGTCCCTGTGCCGGGGACCTGTCCTGCCATTGTTCCCAGGTCATCCCTGTGCCGGGGACCTGTCCCAGCATTGTCCCCATGCCAGGTACCTGTCCCGGCATTGTCCCCTTGGTGTCCCTGTGCCAGCTCCCTGTCCTGCCATTGTTCCCAGGTCATCCCTGTGCCGGGGACCTGTCCCAGCATTGTCCCCATGCCAGGTACCTGTCCTGTTGCTGTCCCTCCGTTGTCCTTGTGCTGGGTACCTGCCCCAGCCTTGTCCCCATGTTGTCCCCGTGCCCGGTACCTGTCCCACCATTGTCCCTGCATTGTCTCTGTGTCAATACCTGCCCCGGCCTTGTCCCAGTCATTGTCCCCACGCCAGGTACCTGTCCCACCATTGTCCCTGCATTGTCCCTGTGTCAATACCTGCCCCGGCCTTGTCCCAGTCATTGTCCCCACGCCAGGTACCTGTCCCAGCATTGTCCCCTCGGTGTCCCCAAGTCAGGTCCCAGCATTGTCCCTTCATTGTCCCCATGTCAGCTCCCTGTCCTGCCGTTGTCCCCAGGCTGTCCCCGTGCCGGGTCCCTGTCCCTGTCCCATGGGCAGGGATGGAGGGATGGAATTCCCCCCGAGCTGTGCGCTGGGCGCTGCTGCCATCCAGAGCCTGCTCAGCTCCGCTGCGCTCGGGGCTCTGCTGCTGCTGCACCTCCAGGGAAAGGCAGGGAATGAGAGGTGCCGTAAATGAGGGCTGAGGTCCCAAAACAGCTCCAGTTCCCAGCCACAGCTGGAGCTGCCTCTGCCACAGCTGGAGCAGGGATGGTTTCATTTTGTATTTTCTGCCCTCTCCTCCCCCAGTCTGGCTTCAGTGAGGGGAACGTGATCTCATCAGAAAGAGCTGCAGGAGATCCCTGCTCACAGACTTGGATTTTCATCACCTTATTATTAAATGTCTCATTATTATTAAACCTATTATTAAATGTAAATGAAATGTCTCTTCTTATGAAATGTATTATTATTAAATGTATGAAAAGCAGGATTAATTGTGGCTGCTGGGAAGGGAAGGGAAGGGAAGGGAAGGGAAGGGAAGGGAAGGGAAGGGAAGGGAAGGGAAGGGAAGGGAAGGGAAGGGAAGGGAAGGGAAGGGAAGGGAAGGGAAGGGAAGGGAAGGGAAGGGAAGGGAAGGGAAGGGAAGGGAAGGGAAGGGAAGGGAAGGGAAGGGAAGGGAAGGGAAAGGGAAGCCCAGAGTTACTGCTGGTGTCGTTCCATGACACTTCTGTGCTTTGGTCCATCCCTGCACGTGCCCCTGTCCTCACGGTGCCCTGTGCACGTTCCCGTGGCATTCCAGGTAATCCTGGAGCCCAGAAAATCCCTGCGGGCCCAGGGAGCCCCGGGTCTGCCAGGGAGGGGGGATCCAGCAGTAACTGCTCTTCTTGCCGTGCCTAAGCAATGTTGGGGAATTCACAGCGCCAGAGCCACAGGAGGGAGCCAAATACTTTGTTCTCAAGGAAGAAGGAAATCACCTCTGTGTTCGGTGTCTTCATCGGATGTTGAGAGGTGAAAAGGAGGAAGAAACGATGGCAACGTTTAAAAACATCAGTGGAGCTTCATGTGGAGGGAATTCAGATTTCTCCTGGAGATTGCCTGAAAGAATTCAGGGACAAGAGATCATCCTGAGATATTTTGTGGAACCATGGAATCCCAGAATGGTTTGGGTGGGAAGAGACCTTAAACCTGCCGAGTGCCCCCCTGCCATGGGCAGGGACACCTCTCCCTGTGCCAGGGGCAGGGAAAGCAGCCTGGCATCTGAGAACCTCCTCCTGGGCCTTGCTTTTATTTTTTCCCTCTAAACAAAGCTGCAGTTTGGTTTGTGGCTGTTGCTGGATGAGGAAAGTACAAAGCAAAGAAAGCTTTCAACAGGCCAAAAATAAACTCTGTTATTGTCGTTTTTTATGAATATTTCACAGAAGGATGGGATTTCTTCAGCTGCACTGGAAACACTGGGCACAACTTTTCCATATTAAAAGAAATCCACAATTTTTTTTTTTTTTTTGTATTTGCTGAATGCCTTGAGTTTTTGAGCTGTTTGCTGATATCTGACATTGCCTTGGGATCTTCAACAAGAGCTTGGGCACACATTTGCTTTTGCTTTGGGATGGAGGGACCTTCCCAGCTCAAAAGCTGATCCCTTTTATCTGCATCCCAGAGTGATAACACCAAGGGACAATGCATCCATGCCTCAGCCCCCAGCTGGGATAACCACAAGGAATGACCTGTTTTTGTTTGCTGTCACCATTAAAGAGGTGGTTGGAACTGGAAGTTGGCAAATGTCACCCTTCCCTCCCATCTCCCTGAGTAATGCCAGTGGGATTGAATTCCAAATCCATATTTCCTGAAGTGGATGGAAAATGGGATTGTGCCTCTCACAGACTGTGCTGGAGAGCAGCAAAAGCATCCCAGCTCCTCCAGGAACACAGCACATCCACGGGATGCTGGGGAGACAAAACAAAGGGTGTTTCATCCATTTGATCAGTGATAATGAACTCATTTGGGACAGCCAAAGTACCCCCACACAAAAATGCACCAGAACAAACAACCAGGGAATATTCTGTACATAATTCAGAACAGCCACGGGATGGAAAAGAAAATAGACATGTCCTGGGCAATGTTTTTTCATATGTACAAGGAATACATTCCTTTCCCCTGTGCTGGAGTTATGAATTTGTCAGGGTTCACGTTTTTCCTTTTATTATTTCTCATCCTTAAAGGTCATCAGGCTCTAAAAGCCCAGCCTGGCTGTGTCTGTGCTCTGATCCAGCAAACCCCACGTGGCCAAGGACTCAATCCCCGAAATGGGACCAGGGGGATCCTCCTGCTGTGCCCTCAGCTTCTGGGGTGAGGATTCAATCCCCTAAATGGGACCAGGGGGATCCTCCTGCTGTGCCCTCAGCTTCTGGGTGAGGATTCAATCCCCTAAATGGGACCAGGGAGATCCTCCTGCTGTGCCCTCAGGTTCTGGGGTGAGGATTCAATTCTGAACAGAACCAAGGGGATCCTCCTGCTCTGCCCACAGGTTCTGGGGTGGGGATTCGATTCTGAACAGAGCCAGGGGGATCCTCCTGCTGTGCCCTCAGCTTCTGGGGTGAGGATTCAATCCCCTGAACAGGATTAATGGATCCTCCTCCTCTGCCCTCAGGTTCTGGAGTGAGGATTCAACCCCCTGAACAGGACTGATGGATCCTCCTGCTCTGCCCACAGGTTCTGGGGTGAGGATTCAACCCCCTGAACAGGATTAATGGATCCTCCTGCTCTGCCCTCAGGATCTGGGGTGAGGATTCAATCCTCTGAAAGGACCAGGAGGATCCTCCTGCTGTGCCCTTGGGTTCTGAGTGAGGATTCAACCCCCTGAACAGGACCTGATGGATCCTCCTGCTCTGCCCTCACAGTGTGGGATGAGGATTCGATCCCCTAAATGGGACCAGGGGAATCCTCCTGCTGTGCTCTCAGACTCTGGGATGAGGATTGAATCCCCTGAACAGGACAAGATGGATCCTCCTGCTGTGCCCTCAGGATCTGGGGTGAGTGGCAGGATGGATTCTGGGAACAGCAGGGCTGGGATTTCATGGAACACATGGCATCATTCATGGCAGAATCATGGGATATCCTGAGCTGGAAGGGACCTCTGGGATCATTGATCCTGCACAGACCCCCCAAAATCCCACCCTGGGCATCCCTGGAGTGGTGTCCAAACTCTCCTGGAGCTCTGGCAGCCTCGGGGCTGTGCCCATTCCCTGGGGAGCCTGGGCAGTGCCAGCAGCCTCTGGGGGAAGAGCCTTTCCCAAAATCCAGCCTGACCCTCCCTGGCACAGCCCCAGCCATCCCTGGGTCCTGTCCCTGCCCCACAGAAGGAACTCCTTGGCTGCTCCAAGGCCTCCCATGGCTGGGGCTCTCACTAGGGTGGGGAAGGAGCTCTCATGTCCTAAATCCCTGAGCACAGAGTGCCCTCAGCAGTGTCACAAGCTGGCACTGCAGGGATCTGAGGGCTGTCCTGCAGCAGGTGCTTCTTGCTCAAAGAAAGGAGTCTACAGGGAGTTGCTTTATTTTGAAGGCACATTAAAGAGTCAAATTTGATTTTTCTCTGAGCAGTAATGAGTTCAGCCTGCACAAAATGTGCTCCAGTACTTTAATTAAGAAGAGGGAGTGAGTTTAAATGAGCTCTAATCACCCAGTGCACCCAGAGCAAGTTTTCCTATTGGAAATTTCACCAGGCCCCTCTGGGGGAAGAGCCTTTCCCAAAATCCAACCTTTCCCTGATCCCCAGCCATTCCCTCAGGTCCTGTCCCTGCCCACCATCCCACCCCACACCCCACCATCAACTCCCTCAGTCTTCCACCATGCTGCAGAAATGAGCCCTTTGGTTGGCCATTTTCTCCTGGCAATAAAAGCTGTGGCACAGGAAGCAAACCCTGAGAACTGACAGATCCAACACAAAGTGAGATATGGATCCTGCTCCTCACACAGCCTGTGTGTCACCATTGAGCAAGAAATGACACAGATTCACTGCGAGGCTGGTTTGCAAAAGAGCAGCTTGAATACGAAAATTCTCTTCTTTTATAGATAGATTTGACACATTCTACTTGATTGGCTAATTAACAAAAACATCATTCTCATAAACAGTCCTTGAGAAGAACAGAAAAACAGTAGGAAAACACAACCTGCAGGTTGTTTATACTAACAAGTTATCATTGTTTTTCTACAACTCCCTAAAAAGTCTCACAAGTCCGCTGTGAGCACACAAAGCCGTTTGCTCACTCTCTGAGCAGGCTGTTGCAGCCACACCTGTGCAGTGAGGTTCTCCTGCGTGTTTTCAGCCTCAGCTGGGTGGTTTGAGCAGTGTGGAGGAGCTGGGTTCTGAGTGTGGCATTTTCTCCCTCCCCAGTTCCAGAAGCTGTGCTGGGTGGTGGAACACGAGTGTGCCCTGGCTGAGATGTGCACGGAGCACTCCCCCAGCTGCCCCAGGATCCATCCCAGGTGAAAAGGGAGCTGTGTCAAACCAGGCCTGGCTGCTGCCCCAGGAAAAGCCCTGGATTCACCAGATTGTACCAGTTCAGTGCTGGCCAAGGGTGATTTGCTGTAGATGAGGTTCCTTTGCTGAGACTAAAAAAGATTCCAGGCTGCAAGGCCCCATCCTTCCCCAGGTGCCTCAATGTACAGCTCCAGCCAGGGCAGGTCACACAGGTGGTGGCTTTGCCTTGGAGCTCCATCTCCACTCTTTATGTGCCGCTCTGACACCAGCACTTGTCCACTGATTTATATTTTTTTTTAACATTCCCCATGGGCATTAAGACAATTTCTAGGAAAATGTGGGTGCTCTGAGGATCTCCACAAAGGCCAGACCTCCCGGCTTGCTCAGGTCCCCTGTGCTGCTCCTGTTTGCAGCTTTATCCTGGAGTAAACCCTCTTTACTAAACCTTTTGTGAGCCCCAAAGTCCTCCCCTCTGACTGGGAGGGAGGAAAAGGGTTTTTTAGCCCCTTGCATGGTCTGGTACTTTTTTCCTAAGTGTAACTCATTGATTTTGCTTTCAGGTCCCTGCTGGGAGCTGTCCTGTGCTGAGTGGCACCAGGTGGGGTTGATCTGCAGGTACTTCCAGCCATCCCCAGCAGTGCAAGATCCATCCCTGTGCCACTGGAGTTTGCTCTGTGGTCCTGGAGGGGGAATCCACAATTTCCAGCGAGGCCTGGATGCACCCCTGGGCCCCTGGCACAGCCCTGGCTTTGCTGAATCCCCTCTGGAGAGAAATCTGTGCTGTGCTGCCCCTCACTTGTTATTAATCATCTGCCTGAGTCAGAACTGTAACCCTGAGCCTCAGCTCTGACAGCAGACAGAGTGAGCAGCCTTACAAGAAAGAGCTTGTGTAAGAGGAAGAGGGATTTGGGAACCTTTTGGCCGAGCTGATTTGTCCAAACAATGCTTTGGACCAGAAGGTTTCAGGGAAATGGCACCTTCTGGCCCAAAAAAGCTCAAATCCCTCAGCTGGGAGCTACAGCTGGCTCTGAAATCCCATCCCAAACTCTGGAATGGCTGAGCTCAGGTTTAATAGCAAATCCCAGGTCCAGGAGTCTCCATCTTGTTGTGATTTCCAGGGAGACACAAACTGGAGAGGGAATCGTGTTCTTGTGAGCAGGGTCATGTTTGTTATTTGAAGCCAGCTAGAATGTGCTGTAATTCATTTGCTTCATTGTTCTGGGCTTTGTTTGCCCTCCTTTTTTTATTTTATTCTCTCCCCCCAAAGCAAAAGCAAACACTTGCACTGCTGTGTGAGGGACTGGGAACGTCCTGTCCCCTGGAGGCACCAATAAGGCCAAGATTAATTTTTATCCTGACTCTACAGAGCCAGAATCCCAAAAGGCATCAGCTGGGGAGCCACATTGGGCTTTTTTCCCAGTTCAAGGAATAACAAGGTGTGTCCAGGCCTAAAATAACTCTTTTATTGCAGTTCTAGAGCACAAAACCAGGCTCAACCCTTCTTGCTTTGGTTTTGAGGCTGTCCCAGCGAAACCATGGCTGGCCCAGGTTTGGATATTGGACAGTGCAGTGTCCAATTTTTTATGGAACATCCCCATGGAAGAACTGGGGATGATAAAGGACATTAAAGCCAACTTTCAGTTGATGGCAAAATGCCCCAAGAGCTCAATAATTGGCCCTAAATTGGTCACAGCTGAAGAAGAGATCGGAGCTGGAGCTACAGAGGGAAGGGAATTGGCTGGAAATGGGGTTTGTGCTTCCAGAGTGGGGGATCCATCCATGTGCTGAAAGGCTCTTTGCTCCTGGGAATGTCAGATATTTCAGTGATGAGGGGGAGGCAGGGGAGCTTCTGGTCCCCCCCATCATCTGTTGGGAGACTGGGAATGAAACACAGCCAAAGTCACTCAGAAAACTGGTGACAGCAACTAAATTTGGGCTCATTTTCTCCCTTTTTGGTTTAAAACTGGTGAAGCTCTTCAGAAGTTTCTCCTCTGCTTTAGAATCTGGGGTTGGGAGGACGTGGAAAATGGGAAGTCAGCAAGGAGAGGAAAGAGTTCTGCCTAAATCCCCCAGATTAATTGTTGGGCTTCTCTGTGGGGTTTAAGTCCGTGGTTACAACTAAAAGCTTTTCTACTGGAGGCCAAGATGTGAGATAGAAAGATGATCCAAAGCATCAAAAGAGAGGATGGATTAAATGGAGAATAAAAAGGGGAAGAAATGAGGAACTTCTGTGGTTGCGTGCTAGGAGCTTTGGAAAATCACGCTCAAATTGGAAGCATGTGCTCTAGAAAGTTACAACATAGGTATTGCAAAAAATGCATTTTTCCAAGAGGAAGGGGAGGAATTGGGATTCAGAATTATGAAATGATCTGGGGCACAGCTCTGGCCTTGTGCACAGGAGAGCAAAGTGTGGATGGAGATGGAGGAGGGGATGGTCCAGCACAGAGGTAACCTGGGTAACTCCAGTGGGGAGGTGGCATCACTTCCATGGAACAGGAGAGAACTCAAGTTCAGGGCTCAAGGGGGCAATTCCTGGTCTAATTCAGAGTTTAGAGACATCCCCAGTGTCTGTTTGAGTCCCTGCTGGGGCTGGGAGTGGCTCCCACACAAATGAGGTTGCAAGGATTGTGGTTATTCCTTTGGTTCCCTGTTTGCAGGAAACTTCCTGCCTGTGGTCAGGGGATGTATCAGTGAGGAGAGAGGGAGTTGGGGCCTTGTGGATGCAGAAATCCATGGCTGGGAAGGGCCCTCCCCTCCTTCTTGTCAGAGAAATGACCAAACTCAGCATTTCCAGCTCCAGAACCAATCTGGGCTAAAATTCGGAGGCACTTGTAGCAAGTTCTGAGCAGGAGGATTGGGGAAGGAGGAGAGAATCCAGAGCTGGGTCTGGAGATTAAAACCATTAATTGGGAACATCTGGAAGGGGCTCTCCCGTCCCTTCCCCATGAGCAGAGCTGGAGCTGAGCTCCTGTCCGTGTCTCTGTCCAGCACTTCCCTCCCAGCACAGATATTCCTGCTGTGCTTTAGCAGCCAGGATTCCCAGGTAACTTCTGGTGTTAAAACCACCACAGAAGGTTGTGTCCATGCTATTCCCAACCTGGAAGAGGCAGCAGACTTCGGAGGAGTAGGGAATGGAAAGTGGAAAGCAAAATAGAGAGATTTCCTGGAGAAATACACATTTCAGGATGTACAGGGAGCTCATGGAACCCCAAGTTTGGGTAGGAAGGGACCTTAAATCCATCCAGTTCCACCCAGGGACACCTTCCACTGTCCCAGGCTGCTCCAAACCGTGTCCAGCCTGGCCTTGGACAGGGAATCCTGGAATGGTTTGGGTTGGAAAGGACCTTAAAACTCATCCCATTTACCCCTGCCATGGCAGGAACACCTCCCACTGCCCAGGGGGCTCCAGCCTGGCCTTGGGCACTGCCAGGGATGCAGGGGCAGCCACAGCTCCCTGGGAACTCCATCCCAGCCCCTCCTCATCCTCACAGGGAGGAATTGCTTTCCCTTATCTCATCATCATGTGCATCAGTATTTCTCCGGTGGAATCACCAAACGCAGAGACCTCAGCTCAATTCCAGGCCACGTTTCCAAGTCAAAGCCTGAAAAATGGAGCTGTGTCCTAATCTGAAGGTGCTGAGTTTGATCTTCACACAGGGCACCACTGAAACCTCTCTCGTGGGTCCCCGTGATGGGGAGACCCCTAAAAAGTTCTGTGCCAGGAATGAGAGAAGGATTCTTGGATTTTTGGTCTTCAGGTTGTTGTTTATTTTTCTCTTATCAGAGGTTCTGCACACGGTCTGCATCTCAGACTCAGGGTACAGAGAGAAGGCACCAAAAGTCACCAGACACAGATTTGAGGTCTTTTAAAGGTGTTTTGTCCAATTAACTCTTGGGATATATTTTATTTCCACCGTCCTACCAATAACTCATTATTTGTCTGTCCAACATCTGCATTGTGGTTCTTTCTGATGAATCCCCCTGTGCCCCCAACCCTGCAGGAAATGGGGCAGATGAAGAACAAGAAGGAGATCAGACAATGCCCCAAATCCTCCAGCTTTTCTCCTACCCACCTCCATGCTAAAAACCCAAAACTTTTTCCATACTATACAGTTTCCTCCATGCTAAACTTTTTCCATACTAAAAACCCCAAGTTTTTCACCCTGTGCTAAATTCCACCACAATCCATTTCACACACTTGTAGATTCTCATTCATCCCAAAGCCTTGGAAGCTTTCTCCATGGATGAAGGTTAAAAGCAGTTTTCTCCTGGGGGTCAGGACACCTCAGGACAGGCAGAGAAATCTCCCCTGTGCATTTGGAGGTTTTTGGGGGGAAGTGACAGAGAGGAAAATGGGGAGGGAAATCCAGTCCTGGGCAGGCAGTGGGAAAGGGGGAAAAGAACCAAGGAAAGAGGCAGAGACCAAAGGAAAAGGAGGGAAAAAGTGGGAGATGCTCAGAGCTCAGGTACAACAGCAGGAGAAGAGCTTTGCCACATGTTCAGTGGAGCTGATGCCATGAAAAAGTAAAATATTTTTATTTGGGAATCAAAATTAGAGCAATTAATAAGGAGGGAGTTCATTTAATTGGAATGTTCAAAGTTCTTAGGGTGAATTATGGTCACAGACTCTGCAGCATCCTGGCTGGTGGCTCAGATTTTGCTATAAATTCATTTAAATTCTTCCACTTTATCCCTGGGAGCAAATCTACCTTGGGAGACCTTGGAATCCTTGAGGAATCCAGGAATTTGCTGTGATTCCCATTCCCCACTGGCTGTTCCCAGCACTGCCGTCAGGATTCTCCCCCTGAGCCCAAGTCCAAGGTTGGGTCCAGGTCTTTCTAATTTTAGCCCGGTGGAATTCCTAGAAGCCAGAGAGAACTGACTTTCACACAAGAATCTCCTTTGTTTACACACCCGCCTTCTCTGTTCAGTCAACAAAACCTGGTTTTTATTAAGTTCCCCTGGAAAAATTAAAAGAAAAAACAGAGAGAGACATTTAAAATTAAAGGAAAAAATGCTTGGTTTGAGTGTTTGGGTGAAATCTGGGGGTGGGATGTTGGTGAGCTCAGAATGTTAATGAGAGATCAAAGCTTTTTTTTTAATAAATTAAAGGTTATCAAATTCCATCAAGTTTTCTAGGCTGAGAGTACCAGAGGAATCCAGGTGGGAAGGGACACGTGCAGGGTTCTAATCTCACATAAAAAGGATAAACTGAAGAATTGCTCAGGTGGAATTCCAAGTTCAAGTTCAAATTTGATTTTTCCTTGTTTTCTATGACCCATGTGCCTTTTGCTCTAGCTTTAACTTAGAGTGGAGTCAATATATTTCTATTAATGGGATTTATCTGCCTCAATCCCTCTTAAACAGTGGGGTTTTCATGTGGCTCCTTCCAGATGGATAAAAGGGAAGGATAGAGGAGAATTCCCAAGGATCTGCCTGGCTGTATAAACCAGGAATTTAAATCCTGTTACACTGGGTAAATGAGCACGGATGTCAGAAATCACTGGGGGGATCATTATGGGATTAAAGATCATCCCAGTCCAGCCCTGCCATGGTAGGGACATCTCCCACTGTCCCAGGTGCTCCAAGCCCTGTCCAGCCTGGCCTGGGACACTGCCAGGGACGGGGCACCTCTTCCATTAATCCATAGGAAGCAAGAAAAGGAAAAAAAAACCAAATCAAAATGGAATTATCACTCCCAAATATCCATGGTGACCCTGGGATCAGCCTCTCCGGCCACACCATTCCAGGGCATGGATTTGCTGTTTCCACTTTCCCTTGTGGAAGTGAAATGAGCTGGGGCAGAGCGGTGCTGGGTGGAAGGGAGGGAGGAAATAAAGAAAATAAAGCACTGGAGGAGGAGGTTTCAAAGCCAAACAGAGAAAATGGATTTTGGTTTAAACCTGGTGATTCCCATCTGAGCTGCTGGAGCATTACCTGAGTTAAAGCTTCACTTTCACAAATGTTCCTTTTGTGACATCAGCAACTAAAGATCAATTACCTGAGTGTGCCTAATTGCAGGGGTCACACTCAGTGCTGGGCTTTCATTTTCCACCCAGCTGTTATTTCTGTCTCTTTTATTTCCCCTTTCTCCTTCAGCAATGGCATTTGCATTCCTTTTAGCCAAATACCAAGGTTAAACTAAAAATAATCCTGCCCATCAGTTTTAGATTAGGCCTAGGGCAGGCCCAGCTTTACAGTAAATGTGGGGGTCAGGATTGCTGCTGCTGTGCCAGGAACTGCTCCAGTTTCAGGAATGACATTAATGAGCTTTTTAGCAGCATCTGAAGGCATTTCTGATTGCCAAGTGGTGACTGCTGTTAATCACTGCATGAATCCACCTTCTTTCAGGAAAAATGAGGGTGTTTAGGAATGGTTTCCTTTCCCGAAGCTGAGGAGGGTTTGAAACTCGTGCCATTCTCAGCACATCCCTGAATCCAGTTCCTTTGAAACAGAGGGATAATGCTTGTGATAATGCTGGGAATGTCTAAGGGCAGCTTGGACAGGGCTTGGAGCAACCTGGGACAGTGGAAAATGTCCCTGACCATGGCAGGGGAGGGGTAGGATGCTCCTCAAGGTCCCTTCCAGCCCAAACCTTTCTGGGATTCTGGGATTCTCTGATTCTCTGATTTTCTAAATCTTCAATTCAGGGATTTTCTGAGTCTCTCATTCTCTGATTCTGGGATTCTCTGATTATCTAAATCTCTGATTCTCTAATTCTGGGATTCTCTGGTTCCCTGATTCTGTGTTTCTGAGATTCCCTGATTCTGGGATTCTCTGATTCTGGGATTTTCTGATTCTGGGATTCTCTGATTATCTAAATCTCTGATTCTCTAATTCTGTGATTCTCTGGTTCCCTGATTCTGTGTTTCTGAGATTCCCTGATTCTGGGATTCTCTGATTCTGGGATTTTCTGATTCTGGGATTCTCTGATTATCTAAATCTCTGATTCTGGGATTTTCTGATTCCCTGATTCTGGGATTTTCTCATTCTGGGATTCTCTGATTATCTAAATCTCTGATTCTGGGATTTTCTGATTCTCTGATTGTGGGATTCTCTGATTCTCTAAATCTCTGATTCTATTTATCACCTGCTCACGAGGTTGGAATCTCTCTCTTCAGTCGTTGTGAATCCGAGTCACCTCCTGCAGGTTTATGAACATTCCTGTGCTTTGTCCCAGTGCAAGCCCAGATTTGGTGCCTTGGAAGTTCAGCCTGCAGGGCTGGATGTTAAATTTTAAATTTTCTCTACTAACAAACTCTAATTCCCAAGAGAACACCACATTTGACCTAAAACCGTAGAGAAAGCTTCCAAAATTAATTGTTAACGCTAAGATTAGAAGTGGATAGTTAATTAAAAGTATGTAATACCACAGAGTAAAAAACTTAAAGTTTTAGAATATAGTAATATATATAAAGCAAAATAAAAATTTTAGAGCAAAAATTAGTTCTTCTTCTTAGCCTTCTTCTTCCTTCTTCTCCTTGGGTTTGGGTGGTATTTTAGAATTAAATAAAAAAGTCCACATTGTGGATTTCAAGTAATTAGTTACTGAGTTAAAAGGGAAAACAATTTAAGTGTCATTTCTTAGTTAAATAGTTTAACCTTTAAAACCTTATAAAAATAAAAATAGTTATATATGCTGTTACTTTATACTATATATACTGTAACCATATATATGGTTAACTATAAAAATAGTTAACCATTTTTATACTTTGTTAATAAATACTAGAAAACTCACTACTGTGAGACTATAACATAAATTTTAAAAAATCTAACTATAAAAATAATTAACCATTTTATACCTTGTTAATAAATACTAGAAAACTCACTACTGAAACTATAACATACATTTAAAAAAATAAACATCTGACTATAAAAATACTTAACCATTTTATACTTTGTTAATAAATACTAGAAAATTCACTGCTGTGAAACTATAACATAAATTTAAAAAGAATAAACATCTAAACCTAAACACAAAATCCTATCTCAAGAGCTTCAATCCCAACATCAACAAAAATTAAAAATATACAATAAAAATTTAAAAATGAAAAATAAAAAATAAAACATAAAAATCAAAAAAGAAAAATTAAAATTAAAATTAAAATAAAAGATAAAAAATTAAAAAAAAATTAAATTAAAATAAGAAATAGAAAATAAAAATGAAAAATAAAAAATAAAAATAAAATATAGAAAATAAAACATAAAAGATAAAAAATAAAAATTAAAAATTAAAATAAAACATTAAAATTAAAAAAGAAAAATAAAATTAAAATTAAATTAAAATCTAAAAATAGAAAATAAAATAAAATAGAAAAAATAAAAAATTAAGTAAAAAATAAAAATAAAAATAAAAATAAAAGATAGAAATATAAGTAAAATAAAATATAAATTTAAAACAAATTTTCAACTGAAGTCCAACAGCTGGGCACAGGAGATTCCATAGGGAAGTGCTAATCCCCCCTCCTGCAGAGTGCAGGGGTTCAAAGGAAGGTGTCACCAGGTGTAGCCCCACAAGGGAATTAAACCCAGCTCCAATTCTGAAACCAGACTCTCCTTCAAAGGCCCAGGGCCCGGAAGGCCGGAATCCATGGGAAGGAATTGGTTTCACTGGGACTCTTTCAAAAGGTCTCAGGATCCAAAGGATGAGATTATTTCTGATCCCTGGGGGTGAGAGAAAAGCTGAAACCTGGCTCTGGTTCAAAGGGGCTCTGTCTGTGAGGCAGGGCCAGACCCGTCCTGTCCTCTTGGGTTCTGCCCTGGAACCAAACCAATTCCTGGCACTCTGGCATCCAGGGAATCACAGAATCACAGATTCACAGAATCACAGAATCACAGAATCACAGAGTCACAGAATTACAGAATCACAGATCCACAGAGTCACAGAATCACAGAGTCACAGAATCACAGAGTCACAGAATCACAGAATCACAGATTCACACAATCACAGAATCACAGATCCACAGAATCACAGAGTCACAGAATCACAGAATCACAGAATCACAGAATCACAGAGTCACAGAATCACAGAATCACAGAGTCACAGAATCACAGAGTCACAGAATCACAGAATCACAGATTCACACAATCACAGAATCACAGATTCACAGAATTACAGAATCACAGAGTCACAGAATCACAGATTCACAGAATCACAGAGTCACAGAGTCACAGAATCACAGAATCACAGAGTCACAGAATCACAGAGTCACAGAATCACAGAATCACAGAATCACAGAATCACAGAGTCACAGAATTACAGAGTCACAGAATTACAGAATCACAGATCCACAGAATCACAGAGTCACAGAGTCACAGAATCACAGAGTCACAGAGTCACAGAATCACAGATTCACAGAATTACAGAATCACAGATTCACAGAATCACAGAATCACAGATTCACAGATTCACAGAATCACAGAATCACAGAATCACAGAGTCACAGAATCACAGAATCACAGAATCACAGAATCACAGAGTCACAGAATCACAGATTCACAGAATCACAGAATCACTGCGTTGGAAGAGACCTTCAGGATCATCGAGTCCAACCCAGCCCCAACACCTCAACTCAACCCTGGCACCCAGTGCCACATCCGGGCCTTGTTAAACACACCCAGGGATGGGGACTCCACCACCTTCCTGGACAGAACATTCCAGAACTTTATCACTCTTTCTGTGAAAAACTTTTCCCTAATATCCACCCTGTATTTCCCTTGGTGCAGCTTGTGGCTGTGACCTCTGGTTCTGTCAGTGCTGCCTGGAGAAAGAGCCCAGCCCCAGCTGAGCACACCCTAGGGTGCTGTAGAGAGGGACAAGGTCACCCCTGAGTCTCCTTTTCTCCAGGCTGAGCACCCCTGTGGGAGGCCAGAACATCCCTCTGGCTGTCCTGGAGGGCTCGAGCCCCTGCCAGGGAGCTCAGAGACCTTGGCACAGAGCCCAAGACCCCTGTGCCTTTGATTTTGACCCATGGAGCAAATTACCACCTTTATATGAAGAATTACAAGTCAAGAGAGTTTAAGTAGAATAATAGTTAGTTTGTCATGGGGTGAAAAGTAGATTTTTTTGGGGTTTTTAGAATGGGGGCTCAGGGTCCCAAGGTGGAGGAATTTGGACATGCCCTGTCCTTCTTCTTTCTTCTTGCTAGCCTCCATGTTCTGGGTGATGCTGATACCTCTGGATTGGTTTCAGGTAGAAACTCACTGTCTAACATAGGTGATAGGTATTGGGAAATTATTGTAAATATTGTACACATAGTTTTTATTATAAAAAGATAACACTGCCCTGAGGTGGTCAGTGTGCCCCAACCCAACCTGCCAGACAGATCTCAGCAGGTCAGAGAAAGAATGTTCTAGACAAGAAACAATAAACAACCTTGAGAACAAGAACAGAAGAATCCTGACTCCTTCTTTGACTGCTGGGCTGGGAAAAAGAGACTTGTACGTATCTCAGAGTCACGGTGACCAGCTGAGATTTGAGCAGCCCCAGCTCCCTCAGGGGTTCCTCACAGGGTTTGTGTTCCAGGCCCCTCTGCAGCCTCATTGCCTCCTCTGGACACGCTTGAGTGTCCCAAGGTCCTTCCCAAACTGAGGGGCCAGAACTGGACACAGCCCTCAAGGTGTGCCCTCACTTACTGGAATATTTACCAATATTGCTGGACAGGACATGCCTTGGCTTGTCTGGCCCTTGGTGCTGAACCAAACAGCAGCACTGTGGTGTTTCACCCCACAGACACTTTGGGCTGGCTGGGTGTGTGGTGTTTCACCCCACAGACACTTTGGGCTGGCTGGGTGTGTGGTGTTTCACCCCACAGACACTTTGGGCTGGCTGGGTGTGTGGTGTTTCACCCCACAGACACTTTGGGCTGGCTGGGTGTGTGGTGTTTCACCCCACAGACACTTTGGGCTGGCTGGCTGCTGCAGCTGGGCACTGGAGACAAGTCCAGGCCTGCAGGAGCTCTGGTGGTGCTGGGATGGAGCTTCCCCCCATAACAGGGGCTGCTCCTCAGGTTTCCCTCTGTGGAGAAGCTTTAAGGCCATGGTGAAGGAAAGGAGTCGGTTCTGATGGAGGGTTTGGATCAGAGCTTTATTCTGGCCCACAGGCCTCTGAATGCAGCAGCAGCTCCCACAGAACTCCCTGACCCCGTGGTTGCTGCTCCTTTGAACCCCGGGCAGAGGGGCAGGGAAGGGGTAGGGAGCCACCAAGCAGGGACAGGAGGGGAGGGACAAAGGGACAAAGGACACCTGGATGGCCCAATGCCCCCCGGGGGTAGAGGGCATCCTTTGGATCTGCCAATCACTCAGGATTGACAGTGCTGGGAGGGGAAAGGAGAGGTGACTGACACACCTGGGAGGGAATTATCAGGGAGAAACACGGGGTATCTGAGGCAAACCCTGACATCACACCCCAACCCTCACCAGCACCAAGCAGAGGGGCAGAGTGATCTCCCTGCTCCTGCTGGCCACACCATTCCTGAAAGGACCAGTGGGAGACCCTCCTGCTCCACTGGGACGTGCTTAGGCCCAATATCGTGTTAATCCCAAAACACATCACCCCAACACCCTGTGCAGGCTCTGCTCTCCAGACAGCCAAAATATTCATTCCCCTAAAACCAGGGGTAAACCATCCTCAGGGCAGCTCTGACCCTTTAGAAAGGGCTGAAACATCCCTGATAGAGAATTTGGGCTGAATATTTTAAATGAAAGGAGCTCCAGGCAGCCCAGGCTGAGTGTGGAGAGCCCAATCTGGGCTCTGCTCTCTGTGTTTTCTCACAGATCCTAAAGAGAGACAGGAAAATGTGTCCAACATTTCTTGGTGTGCCTGAAAAACTTCATCTCCTCCATCTCCTTCATCTCCTCCTTTGGCTGAGGGCAGAGGAGGTGTCAGAGATGTGGGGACAAAGGCTGGGAGATGTTCCCTCCTTTCCTGGTCATTTTAAGTCTCCTGCAGCCTTGCCTTTCTTTCACTGAGGTGCAGGATGTTTTCACAAGTACTTCCTAAAAGATCGGAGTAATTCAATGTATTAAATTAATGTGGAAATCTGTGAATGGATTTTTCAACAAAAAATGCACTGCAGAGCCCAAAGTGCCTGTCCAAAATCCTCTCTGGGACTGTCTGACCTGTTCTGCATCCTCCTTCCCTCTGAGGCTGCTCCTGGACCCTTAAAACCTTTCACATTTCTATTTTGAGTTAATTCATGTCATACCTTTGTGATCCTCAGTGCTTCCAGTGTGTGTTTTTATCCAGGGCCTGGAAATATCGATTATTGAGGGGTTAGAAAGAAATGCCAAAAATTGATTGATTAATTTTAAATATTCAGGTAATTCCTTGCCTGGCAGTGCTTCCAGCAATGTGTTTATGAGCATTAATGACTTATGGAAGGATGTGTTCAAATCAGAGAATGAATATTTCTATTTTTAACATTCTCTTCCTCAGTTTTTAACCTTTTACAAATCGCTTCTCCATGCAACTGCAATATAAAATAGGGCTGAGATAATTTCCAGTCAGAATCACCTCCTGTCATTTGTCCTGGGATGAGCTCAAATATTCTGTGAAATGGAGCTTTTAAAGAATTCCTCACTTCCTTTGGCTGGGAGGAAGGGAAGTTGTAAATTGGATTTTGGAGCTTTCAGCTCTGGAGCTTTTAAAACATTTACTGGAGGTTAAAAAAAGAGTTTTGGTGTGGAGTTATTGGGATTGTTTTTACATCCACTTTGCATCTATTTCTTCCTTAGGGGAGTGGAATGAGAGCAGAGAAGAAAAATCACAAAATTAATTTATGTTGCAAAGTTCCTCTGCCACAATATAGGAGCAGAAAAAAATGACCTTAAAGAAAACAGTTCCTGAAAAGGAGAAATCTTTCCATTCTTTCAGGATCCAACGTGTGTTTGCTCATGTGCTGCCCACAGCTGACGTTCTCTCTTAGCTAATTACCACTGACATTTAATTCAAACTAAAAGGAGCCCAGGGGTCTAAAAATAACCCCAAACCACAAGAGAACAAAGCACTTGTCTGCCTCTGACCCTGGCAGCACCAAAACACACCCTTGGGAATGGCAGGGGGCGCAAATCTCTGCATTTGGGAAAAATCTCTGCACCTTTTCAGGGCCATTTGCTCATTTGTGGTACCTTGGGCTCAGTGATTGAAGGGCTGGAAGTGTTGGTGTCAGACCAACAAACAGAGCAGTCCAGGAGTTTCAGGCATTCAATTCCATTTTGGGTCTTGTTTGAATCTTCCCTTGGATTCTGGAGGGGGATTTGGTGTCCTGGAGAACTGGAGATGTTTCTCCACCTTGTTACCTGTGCACAGGGAGTTGTGCCTCGTGTTTATTTGGATTAATTCCAATTAATTAAACACAAGGGAGTTTTGCCTTGTGTTTATTGGGATTAATTGCAGCCTTGTTATGTCTCACGGGATCACAGCTGAGTGCTGAAATAGATTATTTGCCTCTTTTTTCCTCATCTCTAAAAAAATCCAGCTGATTTCTAAAAAACCACAGCAAAGTCTGCGAGAGATGTTCTCTCAGCCTCTTGTTTGTGTTCAGTCTCCTGCAGCCTTGCCTCTGCTCACTGAGGTGCAGGATGTTTTCACAGGTACTTGCTAAAAGATCTGAGTAATTCAATGGATTCCAGTGGGATGGGCCATGTGGAAATCTGTGAATGGAATTCTCAACAATAAATCCATTGCAGAGCCCAAAGTGCCTGTCCAAAATCCTCTCTGGGACTGTCTGACCTGTTCTGCATCCTCCTTCCCTCTGAGGCTGCTCTGGGACCCAGCCAGAGCCTTTAAAACCTTTCACATTTGTACCCTGGGAGGGTGGGGAGGGGCTGGGATGGAATTCCCAGGGAGCTGTGGCTGCCCCTGGATCCCTGAAGTGTCCAAGGCCAGGCTGGAGCCCCTGGGATGGTGGGAGGTGTCCCTGCCCATGGCACGGGTGGCACTGGGTGGGATTTAATGTCCCTTCCAAATGAACCATTCCAGGATTCTGTGACCCACCCATCCCTGTTTTTAAGGAGTGAGGTGTGGGGTCACTCCTTTGTGATTCCTCAAAGGCAATGATGGCACCCCCAAGGAGGGGCTGCTCTCTTGGCAGGGAAGGAATGAGACTGGACCATTTCCATAACCTTGGTCTTAATCCTTGTTTGATTTCTGAGCCTGGTCTGAATTTGGAACCTCACATTCTTTCTGGCTTTTCCCATTGCCAGTAAATCAGAGAATGGGATCAGCCAGCATTATGGGATGGCATTGGTTAAATTCCCAATTCCTCCTGGATGCAGAATCCATTATCAAGAGGATAAGGGAAAATGAAACCTTGTGTTGTGTGAGACGAACATCCCAGCCTGGAGACACAGACACAGAGCTTGGAACAGCTCCACCTTGAGCTGGAATCTCCACCAGGGATCACTGGCAGCAGATCTCCAGTTCCAAGCTCCTGCAGAACATCCTCTTCCACATCCTGCAACACCTCACTGCAGGTCTGATGCACAAGGAATTTCCTGCTTCTCAGGATTTCTGCTGGTCACAGTGACTCTGAGATACATACAAGTCTCTTCCCAGCCCAGCAGCTGAAGAAGGAGTCAGGATTCTTCTGTTCTCCTTCTCAAGGTTGTTTATTGTTGTGGTGTGATGTCATGGTTTGCCTCGGATACCCCAGGATTCTCCCTGAAGATTCCTTCCCCAGATGTGTCAATCACCTCTCCTTCCCCGTCCCTGACCCCTCCCAGCACTGTCTGTCAGTCCTGGCATTCCAGAAGACATCGAGTGATTGGCAGATCCAAAGGATGCCCTCTACCCCCGGGGGGCATTGGGCCATCCAGGTGTCCTTTGTCCCTTTGTCCCTCCCCTCCTGTCCCTGCTTGGTGGCTCCCTGCCCCTTCCTGCCCCTCTGCCCGGGGTTCAAAGGAGCAGCAACCATGGGGTCAGGGAGTTCTGTGGGAGCTGCTGCTGCATTCAGAGGCCTGTGGGCCAGAATAAAGCTCTGGATCCAAACCCTCCATCAGAACCGACTCCTTTCCTTCACCATGGCCTTAAAGCTTCTCCACAGAGGGAAACCTGAGGAGCAGCCCCTGTTATGGGGGGAAGCTCCATCCCAGCACCACCAGAGCTCCTGCAGGCCTGGACTTGTCTCCAGTGCCAGCTGCAGCACCCAGCCAGCCCAAAGTGTCTGTGGGGTGAAACACCACACACCCAGCCAGCCCAAAGTGTCTGTGGGGTGAAACACCACACACCCAGCCAGCCCAAAGTGTCTGTGGGGTGAAACACCACACACCCAGCCAGCCCAAAGTGTCTGTGGGGTGAAACACCACAGTTGCTGGTATTTGGTCAAGCAGCAGGGCCGGACAAGCTCAGGCCCGTTCTGTCCAGCTATATTGGTAATATTCCAATAGTTTATTATTTCTTATCTATAAAATTCTTTCCCTGGCCTGCTGAGATCTGTTCAGCAGGACAGACAGAGGCACACTGACCACCTTGGGGTGGTGTTGTCTTTTGTACTGAAAACTATGTGTACAATATTTACAATAACGTCCCAACACCTATCACCTGTTAGACAGTGAGCTTCTACCTTAAACCAATCCAGAAGTGCCACCATCCAGCAGAAGATGGAGGCCAAGAAGAAGAAGGACAGGATACACCCAGATTCCTCCATCCTGCCTCCTGAACCCCCATTCTAAAAACTCCAAAATTCTACATTTCCACCCTGTGATAAATTCACTATCATTCTACTTAAACTTACGTGGCTTGCAGATCCTCATATAAGGTTGGAATTTTTTTCCGTGGGTCAAAATCAAAGGCACAGGGGTCTTGGGCTCTGTGCCAAGGTCTCTGAGCCCCTGGCAGGGTCTCAAGTCCTCCAGGGCAGTGAGAGGGATGTCCTGGGTTCTGACACCTGCTGGTCACATCAAACCAGCTGGCAGAGCCTTTCCCATTGCAGGACCAGGAATGTTTAGGTTGAGTTAATGGGGACACAAAGAGTTACGGGAATTCTGCCAAGCCTCGTTCATGTCCCTGCCCCTGGATTCGGGGTAGGGATGTTGTCCATTTCAGAGGCTCCACATGGCACAGCATATTCCAAAGTGCTGTGGAATGGAGCTCCAGGCGTGTCTTCCCAAAGGGCTCAGCCAGTCCTCGGTCATTTTAACCCCTGCCCTTTGGTAATTGTTGTTTGTGGATCAGATTTTCCTTGGCCCGTTCTCTGTGGGATGTGAGAGTGGTTGGTGTCTCCAGCCCAGTTCAGGCTGTGTCTGGCTGCTTCTATTCCACAATCCAGATGTTTGTTTGACCATAGGCATTTTACAAAAGCCTAAACCAAATAAATACCCGATCCTATCCCTTCACCTCCCTTTGGATTGAGCATCCCCAGAGTGTTACTGAGGTTAATGAGGGTTTTCCTCTCTTCAGCAGCAAACTCAGATCCACAGCAGGGCTGGACACCAAGAGCCAGATCCACCTGAGGGTCCTTGGGACCCTCTCCCAGTGCTCCTGGCGCAGATGATGGAAGGGACCAGAGGGTCAGGATGAAAGCCACCCCTCCAGAGCCTGGCATGTGCAGCACAGACAGCAAAACCAGAGAGAAAACAGCTCTTCCCTTCCTCCTCTGCCCCCTTCCCACCCCCAACCACCATTTACAGAGATGATTGTTAATGAGTTGATTTGTAGCTCCATCCATGGAACTTTCAAACAAGTCTTTCCCTGGCAGATTCCTTTGAAATTCCGAGTGGTTTTTTAATAGGAAAAATGAACCAAGAGCTCTTCCATTTGTGTCCTGTTGTTGTTTATAATCGGGGCTGGCAGAAACGTCAGCTCCTAATGCTTCGCCCACTGCTCCTCCACAGGATTATTCATCCCAGCAGTGGGGATGGGAGGCAAAGAGATTTCTGTGATGGCTGTTTTGTAACCTTCTCCTATTTTTAAAAGGGACACAGTCCAGAACCAAACTGTGTGAGTTTAACTCAGCCCAAATCACCTCGTGGCCAGCAGGACCTTTGTTCCTGCTCCCAGGTCCTGAGTGTGTGGCTAAAACAACCTGAGCTGTGCTCCCAGGGAACCCCTGGGGCATTCTGCTGCCCTCTCCAGCCAAGCTGAGCAGGGATCAGGATGCTCTCCATCACTTTCCTGTTTTGCTGGAAAGTTTAGTGAAGTGAACTGTGAGTTGCTTTGAAGTCTGGCTGTGTAAACAAACATATCGAGAGAATTATTTACCACCACGACTTTTAGGAATTTGCAGAATCCCAAGCTATTCAAAACACACTTCTGTCACTTTAATATTGTTTATAAATGTCTCCAAGAGCTCCCAGGACAAATCAGGCCCCTGTGACAGAAGGCAGTGGTCACCAGACAGGGTCACAGAGGTGGGCATGACATGGGAGAGGCACCAGGCTGGTGAGATGAAGTCACACTGTTAATGAGCTGCAGGCTCGTTAATGCAGCTCTTTCCCAGGAGTGCCTTCCTGTTGGGGAAGGTGAAACAGGAAAGCCTTACAAATCTGATTTGTCTGGCAAAAGATTTTGAGAATATGGAAACTATAAGGGAGATTGAAATGAAAGCAAGCTTTGAGATCCCTCAGTTACTGAACAACGGGAAAACAATGGTGTGGCTGGCTGAAGGTGATCCCCTTTTGATGGAACAACACCCTCTGCTTGCAGACAGCCCAAGGGTCAGAGCAGACCCTACAGCTTGGCAGAAGGGGCCCAAAGAGGAGTTTTTAGGGTTTAAAATGTAACACAGGATGGTAATGTAATGATTCTTATAGGCTGTATGTAAATGCTGTAGGATTTGTATATTGTACTAGATTGGTTAGTGAGAATTAGAATATTCAACACAGAAGAAGATTTATGGATTGTAACGGGAACCTCGCTCTCTTAGCTCTTGCCTCTTACCCGGTTTATTCTCTTACCCCTTTTGTTCTCTTACCCTTTTACTCTCTTACCCTCTCATCCCCTCTCCCCCTCTCTTCTCTCAGCCTGCTCTGAGCTGTGCCTGGCAGCTCCCAGCAGGGCCCTGCACTTGGCCCTTGCAATAAACCCCAAGTTCCAGACCTGGCTGCAGAGATCTCTCGTCTCCATCCGTCCCGACCGTGCTACCCCCTGACACTCTGACACCTTCCCATTGGGAAACTCTCCTTGTGGCTTCACTTGCAGCCCCAGCAGCCTCCAGATTCCACCCCTGGCTGCCAGCACTGGGTAAAGCTGTGCAGAGCCAGCTGTCCTTGGGAGCTCAGGGACGCAGGTGGTGTGTGCTGTGATATCCCTGGAGGATGTGGTGGGGCTACTCCCGGGGCTGTTAGGGCCTTGCTGTTGCCTCTGGAAAGAGAATAATCCCTGTTTTCTGGGCTGGAAGGGTTCTTTTTCTGGGATTTGTGCTCCCTGGCAGCTCACAGCCCTTGTGAGCAGAATCTCCTTCACAAATAACTCATTTGGTCCTGCAGCTCCTCCACACCTGGTAATTATCCCCAGCAGCACCATCTGCACTGGGGCTTAATGGCTGGGCTTTCAATTTGCCTTTGAATTACACCTTGGAGTGAGGATCACGCCAGGCATTATGGGATGCTGTGGGAAGGATGGAGTGGGATGTCTGGAGTGACACAGAGTGACACAGAGCAGCCACTGATGGGGTTTCCAGAGAGGCACAAGAAGCCAATTAAGGGAATCTGGAACAAATCCTCCCCAGAGGAGCTGCTGATGTGATGGTGACTAGGCCAGCAGAGCAGCCACTGGAGCTCATCAAAGGTCTGGGGTTATTGAGTTAAAAACTACTAAAGGTGAATTTTCACCTGCCGCTGATAAGGAGATGGATGCTCTGCCTAATTACCCTGCTTGTTTGGAATAAAGAGATAAGCTCTCATGGATCTGGAGTTCAGTGGGCTGGAGCCTCTGCACTGATGATCTCAGAGGTCTTTTCCAGCCTAATCTGTGATTCTGGGAATCTGTCACCAGCATCTTGCACTTGTCTGGCTTTAGCTGGGCTGGGATCTGCTTCAGCTGCAGAGGGAGGGACAGAACACCCAGAGCTGATGGCACAGCAGTAAAACTGGGCCTCCCTCCTCCCTGGGATCCTGCCCTGTGCTTCAGCATCAATTCCAGTGCAGAGGTGCTCCATTTGCTTTTGCTGTGATGGGGAAGGGACAAATATTGGGGTAGAGAAAGAAAGACTGACTTCAATAAATGACCTCTGACAGTTCTTCCATTCCTTCACGAGTTCAACACCCACTTTCTCCTCTGGGAGAGGAGACACAAACACCCCAGCAGCTCATGAAATGAGCTCATGAAATGATCATTTGAATGGAAAAAAGGGAAAAACAGAGTTAAAATTTATAGGTCTGTTTAGACCTGTACTAGGTACAGGTCCTGGTTTTTCCCTCAGTGGAAACAGAATCAGCTTTTCAACTCCTCAGTTTTAAATAATAGCACAACACTTGTCTTGGAGCAGGGAAACATCCAGCTGCAGGGAAACATCCAGCTGCAGGGAATGTCCAGCTGCAGGGAAACATCCAGCTGCAGGGAATGTCCAGCTGCAGTTAAATATCCAACTGCAGGGAATGTCCAACTGCAGGAATATATTCAACTGCAGAAATAAAATGTCCAGCTGCAGGAATATCCAATTGCAGGAAATTATCCAGCTGTGGGGAATATCCAATTGCCCAGCTGTGGGGAATATCCAGCTGCAATGTCTGACTGCAGGGAATGTCCGATTGCAGTTAAATATCCAACTGCAAGGATATATCCACTGCAGGGAATATCCAGCTGTGGGAATGTCCACTGCAGGGAATATCTAACTGCAGGATGTCCAGCTGTAATTCCAGCTGCAGGCTGAGCATCCAGCTGCAGGGAATGTCCAACTGCAGGGAATGTCCAACTGCAGGAATGTCCAGCTGTGGGGAATATCCAGCTGCAGTTAAATATCCACCGCAGGGAATGTCCAACTGCTTCCACTCAGCAGTGTCTGCAAATTGAGACATTCATTGTCTTGGTTTGCATTATGGATTTAAACAACTGCTCCAGACTAACCAGGGGCTGTTTCTCATTTCCCTTCCTGCCAGGAATCACAACCATCCCTCCCTGAGTGCAGCCTGGAGAAGGCTGGAGGAGCCAGGGACACGTCAGGGCAACCCCTGCCTAAGTGTGAAAGGTGAGCTTAGGACACACCTGGAACAGCTGTCAAAAATGGCTTTGGGGATTGACAAAATTCATCAGTTTTAAACAAATTTGTGGGGCTGATGCTTCTGTGACTTCTCCCAAACTGGGAAAGAAACACCTACATTCAACTTCCCATCTCCCAAAATGATTTTCAAGACTGCAAAGGGGAACTGAAGCAGAGAATATTTACAAGGGCCTGAAGTGCCAGGACAAGGGGAATGGCTTCCCACTGAGAAAGAGGGTTAGATGGGATATTAGGGAAAAGTCCTTCCCTGTGATGGTGGTGAGGGGATGGAATTTCCAGAGGAGCTGTGGCTGCCCCTGGATCCCTGGAAGTGTCCAAGGCCAGGCTGGACAGGGCTTGGGGCAGCCTGGGACAGTGGGAGGTGTCCCTGCCCAGGGCAGGGGGTGGCACTGGGTGACTTTAGGGTCCCTTCCCACCCAAACCATTCCATGATCCAATGAAATAACTCCCATCACAAGACTCCTTTCAGCACAAGAAACATTTCAGCTTTTTTCCCAAGGATCTCCAGATGATCTCCAGCTTGCTTGGAAGGAACAGCAGCCCCTCACCTGCTCACTGATGATTTCATTTCTGCCGCTTTAGCAACAAAGGGTAAAGAAATCAATCCGATACCTGGGTGTGCAGATTCTCCCTGGAACTCTCCAGTTCTGAGTGATGAGTTAATTTTGTTTCCCTCTCCAGTGGCACTGCAGGCATCGCATGACGAGGCACATCTGCTCGGTGACTCACGGCAGGGGACGTCCCATGCGTGCCAGCGGCACAGCCTGCCTCACACTCAACCTTTGGGAGGCTCTTTGCAGGCCCAGTTATGCAAGAAACAAAAGGGGACAAATTCATGCCAGGGAAGAACTTTGAAAGCTGCAATTTGGCCTGGAAAAATATCCAGCATCAAAATATTAATAATGAGAGCGTGCTCCTGCTGACAGTCCTGGAGACGAGAATTCTCTGTGCATCCAGAGCCAACTTCTCCAGATCCTTTGGATCTTTGCCCTTACACATGGAAAACCCCCAGTGGAGGGCATGGAGCAAGGGATTGGGAAGGGTTTGGAAGATGAAATGTCCTCAGATTTGGGTTTTCTTGAATGGAGATGCCAAGCCTTTAAAAGAGGGTGAGGACATTGATGGCTGAGTCCAAGGGATCCCATGGGGAAAGAGGAGGGAAGAAAAGAGGGGCCATTGATGTGTCCAGAGAATTAGAGAATTATTAAGGGTGGAAAAGACCTGTAGGAGGGGCCATTGATGTGTCCAGAGAATTAAATAATTATTAAGGGTGGAAAAGACCTCCAAGAGGGGTTACTGATATCTCCATAGAATTAGAGAATTATTAAGGGTGGAAAAGACCTCCAAGAGGGATTATTGATATCTCCATAGAATTAAAGAATTATTAAGGGTGGAAACGACCTCCGAGAGGGATTATTGATATCTCCATTGAATTAGAGGATTATTAAGGGTGTAAAAGACCTCCAAAAGGGGTTATTGATATCTGCATTGAATTAAAGAATTATTAAGGGTGGAAACGTCCTCCAAGAGGGGTGATTGATGTGTCCATAGAATTAAAGAATTATTAAGGGTGGAAACGACTTCCAAGAGGGATCATTGATGTGTCCATAAAATTAAAGAGTTATTAAGGGTGGAAAAGACCTCCACGGGTCTTTTCCCCTCCAAGGAGGGGTTGTTGACCTCTCCATACAATTATAAAATCATTATAGGTGGAAAAGACCTCCAAGATCATCAAGTCCAAGCATTGACCAAATCCCACCATTCCCACTAATCATGAATTGCCACAACTGCTCATTTTTTGTTCAAAACTTCAGGGGTGGTGATGGAGAGCCTGTCCCAATGCTTGACCACTCTTCCAGTGAAGAAATGTTCCCTGATATCCAACCTGAAGCTCCCATGGCACAACTCGCGGCCTGTTTACCCTTGTGCTGCTTGAGGTGCCAAGAAAACAGCAGGAATTTTCCTTTTGCAGTCCCCAGGATTGTAAGGATGTCCCTTTAGGCCTCCCAGCATTCAGCTGAAGGGAATGACATCTGTGCCATCTGGAACTGTCACTTTAATGCTGCAGGATTCTGGGATAAGGAATTCTAGCCAGTTTGCCCTGGCATTCCCTGGAATTTGCAAGGCTTTAAAGCAGTTGTGCAATAAAGAGAGAAATAGGAACGGATTGAAAGGGAATCTCATCAGCTGGAGGCTGGGGAATACAGCACAGAGAGCCATGGAAGTCATGGATCTGCTGCATTTGGCTGGGATTTGTTTTCTTTTTTTTCTTTTTTTTTTCCTATTCCCAAATTGTTCCTCTGCAAGTTGTGCTCCGAGGCTTCCAATGGGGTAAAAGCACTTCATGTAGTAAAAGTTTCTGACCCAGTGTCACCAGTGGAGCTCTGCTGCTTCCACCAGCTGAAACCTTGGCCTTTTGTGTGTTTTCCTGACCTTTCTCATTATTCCTGATTGTTGGATGATGACAATGTATTCCTTCCTTTTTCTGTGAGTGCCCCGCCACGGCTTTTGTTCTCCTTCGAACAAATGAAAATTTGGAATGGAATTAATCACTGGCTTTGGGATCTCTTGGGACAGGGGAGGGGAGTCCTCCAGGGAGGGAGAACAGTTCTAGGGTCATGAAATGATTTAGGTTGGAAAAGACCTTTAAGATCATCGAGGCCAACCTTTAACCCAACTCTCCGGTGGCCAAGTCCACCCTTGATCCGTGTCCCCAGGCTTCAGGCTGAGCTGAATCTGTGTGTGAATCCCATGGATCCCCATCCATCCCAGGGAAAGCAGATTTATGGATCTGTCCCCACCATCCTGTGCTCCAGCATGGACATTTGGGGACACCAGCGAGCTCTTGATGGCATTGCTGGTGGGAATGGCAAAGCAGAAGGAAACTGGAGAGTTTGAGAGCTGGGACTTCCTTCCTCTCCCAAGGCAAGACACAAAGTTAGGTGTTGAGTAATTTGCTGAAGTAATCTGGGGAGTTCTTCACCTTCTCCTCCCATGGGTGAGTTTGAATGTTCTGATGTTTCAATGTCCTCATGTCTGAATGTTCTAATTTGGGGGTTATTTTAACACCCTCCCAGAAGAGCTCTTGCCTCTTCCAGTATTTTAATGCAATTTGTTGTAAATCATACCCTGCTCTTCTGGACTTGTTTAGGAAGGGGATTTTATTTAGCTGAGTGATTCCCATTAGAACTTTTAATTTTTAATGAACTATTTTAACAGCTGTAATGATTATTATCCGGAAGCTGTGGGTGAAGCAACTCCACCACCCCTGTGCCAGCCCGTGCCTGAAGCTAAAGCTCAGTTGAAGCCCCCAGCACCGAGGCTTTGCCCTGCTCAGACCCTCCTTGGAGGCACCCAGGCCTCGTTCCCACGTCATTGGAAGAGGAGGGGAATATTGTGATTGGCAAGGTGCCAGCTCTTCCCAGCAGAAGCCGTGGGATGATTGCCTTTTGTTTAAATGTCAGAGGATCAGGGACATCCGAGGGAAGAAATGGCCTTTGAAATCATCAAAATCTGCATCACAACTGGTGCAAAACTGAGGAAAAGCAACGTGAGCATCAGGATTATCCTGTTGGAATGGCCGTGACTCAGCAGCTCTGCCTGGCATCCCAACCCATGCCAGGGAGGGCACGGGGCATGGAGCATTCCCTGCAAGGCTTTGCTGAGCACACATAAATAATTAATATAAGTAATAATTAATAATAAATAAATAAATAAAAAAAATTAAATATTAAATAATTAAATAATAAATAAAATAAAATCATTAAATAATAAATTAATGGATAATAATTAATATTCACGGTCAGGATAATGTAAATTATGTCCTGAATTACAGGAGGAAATCTGGAGGCCAAGCTGATCCCAGTTTTTAAAGCAACTGAGCCATCACCTGGATATCAATGATTTTCCAGCAGCTCCTGCAGCACAACCAGTTGGGTTCTGCTTTTGGGATATTCTGTAGGGAATATCTTCTGCTTCTGGGATATTCCATTGAGAATATCTTCTGCTTCTGGGATATTCCATAAAGAACATATTCTGCTTCTGGGATATTCCATAGGTCGCAGGCAAAACCTTGGCTTCCTCCTGCCAAGCCCTGCATAAATATTTTGCAAGAGCCTGAATCTTCTCCAAGGAGCCTAAAACAGGCCAGGGAAGGAGTTGGACAGAGCAAGAATTGTTAGTTCCTGTCCACAAACGGAAAAACAGGCAGAGGAGGAGGTGGTGGTTTGCCAAAAATCTCTGTGTGTAACCGGGGTGATCCCCCAAAGCCCAACCCAATGCTTTTCAATTAGAGCCTCAAATTCTGTCACCTCAGGTGATGAAGTGGGAGGACAACAAAATTTGAGAGGGAACAGAGTGTGAGGGTGCAGAATTAGTCAGGTTTTATTGTCCCCCTGGAAAAACATTAGCAGATATTATTGTGGCGGTGCTGAGTATTGGATTTGTGAGGGTTGAATGCTGGATTTGTGAGTGTTGGATTTCTGAGTTTTGAGTGCTGGATTTGTGAGTTTGGAGCGGGCTCAGACACCCCCCTTTGGAATCTCTGCCTGCACAGACTGTTTCAGATTCATCCATCGAATTTTGCTGCCCCAGTCCTGCTTCTCTTCCTCACTCCTGACTTCCCCTCAAGGCTCCCTTCACCTTGGCACGTACAGGGGACTCTCAGGCTTGAATTCCTGACGAAATCCTTGGACATTCACTGTTTCAATTCATTATCCCATTCATTCTGATCCAGCCTGGACAACCAAGCTCCTGTTCAGCTGCTTCAATGCACGTTTTTCTTGGGAAGGAGGATGGACTTCCTGCAAAGTGATTCATAGGTCACTGCCTAAGCTGTGCTGATTATCCCAGAGGCTCCTTCCTTCTCAGCTCCGTTCATTACACTCAGAGTGACATTTGAAAGCTCTGTGGTAAATCTTGGATGACTGCAAAGTCGGGATTGTAGCTGCTTTGGGAGCTTTTCCGTTATTTCAGGCTTTGCAAATGTTCCAGCTTGGTCCTCCTGTCCCACAGTGGGAGCTGTGGGTTTGTGGGATCTGCAGGAGGAGCTGATGGCTCTGCCAGGCTGGGAGAGATCTGGGATGCAGGGATGGAGCTTACCCCGAATCTCTGGGGTCACAGCCCTGCAAAGAGGGGGTTCAGGACCTTTTCTAGAGGGGATGGGAAGTGGTGGAGTTGCCCATGGAAGTGGTGAGGGGGTCGCCCCTCACACATGTGGGGATGGAGCACTTGGGGCCATGGTTGATGGCGGGACTCTGTGATCCCAAAAACCTTTTCCAGCCTTAGCAATTCCACCTTTTAGTGGGGCTGGGAGGTTTTGCTGCCTGCTCTGTCCCTCTGCATTCCCGTCCTTATCTCAGCAGTGATTTCCTCCCCTGCCTCATCCCTGATAATGCCAACATTGTCAAGTGCCCTTTCCAAGAGTGGCAGCGTTTGAGTCACAGCCCTGCTGAATCAGAGCCCTTTCCTCCCTTCCCAGGGCTGCCTTCCTCCCATCCTTGGCCCGAGCCCTGCCAGCTCCAGGGACAGCAGGAAGCCTTGTTTTAAAACAAGATCTTAAAGGGAAAAAAAAACGACAAAAAAAAGAGGAAAAATTCAGAAAGCAAAGCTGGAATAGCCAAGCTTTGCTGCCTCTGTGCATCCTCCCCCTTCCTCCGGGGAGTCAGGAGTGAGGAATCCCCGGGAAAAAGAAAGAAAGAGAAAGAGAGAAAGAAAGAGAGAGAGAGAGAAAGAGAAAGAAAGAGAGAAAAAGAGAAAAAGAGAAAAAGAGAAAGAGAGAAAGAGAGAAAAGGAAAAAGAGAAAAAGAGAAAAAGAGAAAAAAGAGAAAGAAAGAAAGAGAGAGAGAAAGAGAAAGAGAAAGAAGGAGAGAAAAAGAGAAAAAGAAAAGAGAAAAAGAGAAAAAGAGAAAGAGAGAAAAAAAGAGAGAGAGAGAAAGAGAGAAAGAAAGAGAGAGAGAGAAAGAGAAGAGAGAGAAAGAAGAGAAAGAGAAAAAGAAAGAGAGAAAGAAAGAGAAGAAAGAGAAAAAGAGAAAGAGAGAAAAAGAGAAAGAGAGAAAGAGGAAAGAAAGAAAAAAGAAAGAAAGAAAGAAAGAAGAAGAAAGAAAGAAAGAAGAGAAAGAAAGAAAGAAAGAAAGAAGAAAGAAAGAAAGAAAGAAAAGAGAAAGAAAGAAAGAGAAAGAAAAGAAAGAAAAAGAAAAGAAAAGAAAGAAAGAAAAGAAGAGAAAGAAAAAAGAAAGAGAAAGAAAAGAGAAAAGAAAAGAAAAGAAAAAGAAAGAAGAAAAAAAGAAAGAGAAGAGAAGAGAAAGAAAAAGAAAAGAAAAGAGAAAAGAAAAGAAAAGAAAAGAAAAGAAAAGAAAAGAAAAGAAAGAAAAGAAAAGAAAAGAAAAGAAAAGAAAAGAAAAGAAAAGAAAAGAAAAGAAAAGAAAAGAAAAGAAAAGAAAGAAAAAGAAAAGAAAAGAAAAAAAAGAAAAGAAAAAGAAAAAGAAAAGAAAAAAAGAAAAGAAAAGAAAAAATAAAACCACGAGGGACAAAGGCAGCTCCAAATGGTCCAGGGGTTGGTTTATCAGGCATAAAATATGGAATGGTTTGGATTGGAAAGGGCCTTTGGGCACTGCCAGGGATCCAGGGGCAGCCCCAGCTGCTCTGGGAATTCCATCCCAGCCAGCACAGACCCATGGCTGGGATTGAGTGGTGCCATCCCTGCCCCTGGATGAAGGAGAGGATCTCCAAGGTCTCTTCCCCCCAAACCCCCCAAACCCCTCCATGAGCATCCAGCTGGGAGCACTGGGAAGCAGCAGGCTCTGAGGGGAGGAAATCGGAACCAGGGATGATGCAGAAGGCCCAGGAGGTGACACAGTGGTGACATCAGCACACAAAGCACAGACAGGGGCTGCAGGGGACACAGCCTGGGGGTTGTTGTAAACATCCTGCCCAGAAAGAATCCTGCTTTTCCAGATATTTCATTGTGAAACCGGCCCTGCCGTCATCACCCCAGATAACAACATTCACCCCCTGACTGACCCCCCTGTCCATCAGCATTTTGGCCAAGCATTTTTAGGGTCACTCCCCCTTCCCTAAAGTTATTACAACTACATTTGTGTTTGTTGTTACAACTACGTTTTTAATAGCTTTTAATGCATCTTTTTTAACCACTTCTCCAACAATTCAAAGGAAATCCTCATGAGCTCCCCGTCAGCCAGAGGGGGTTGGGTGGATTATCCAGGCACATTTTATTGCTTTATTTACTTTAAAAGCTGTGGTCACCAATGGCTGGAAAGCCACGAGCGAGATTTTCCTGGGATGCTCAGCTGCCTGCCTCAGTTACTCTCAGCTCTCTGTGCTTATTTCTGTGTGTGGACTGAAATAGCTCCCTATTTTTATTTCCTTAGAACTTCTAGACAATGGAAAGGGTTTGCTTTTAAATCCAGGGGTAGGAGATGTGAATATTTGAGGATTTAGAGCTCCTTTTACATTCCAGTCTGAGCAGTGACTCTCAGGAGCTTTACCAGTGACTTATGTCCAAAATAAACTGTTCCTGCACTGCTTCCCACTGGACAGGGTTATCAACACTCATTAAATTGTCTTATAATTAGAAATTGTCCACATTTAGTATTCACAAGCCTGGTGGGGCTCCCCTGCCAGAGGCTAAGGACAGGCACTCACCTCCCTGCTCAAAAATTGTAATTTGGCCCTAAAGTAGAAGAAATCCAAATTTATCCTCATGAGCAGCCCAGGGAGAGCTCGAGGTTCAGTTGAGTTTGTGTCCCTGAGGTGCCACCAGTCCATAATCACCCCCTACTTTGGGGTTGGGTGTCAAATTTGGGGCTGGGCACTCAAATCCCTCAAACTTAGCACTTTGAGATGCCTTTTGATGGAAACAATTTGAATTCTAATGCCTGGATCTGGCATGTGGCTTCCTCCAAATGGTTTGTAAAGCGTTTCATGGGGGAGCAACCTGGGATAGTGAAAGGTGCCCCTGCCCAGGGCAGGGCTGGATGGGGTTTAAGGATGGGATTTAAGGATGGGATTTAAGGATGGGGTTTAGGGATGAGATTTAAGGTCTCTTCCAACTCAAACCATTCTGGAATTCCAAGATTTTGTGTTTAAATTCTGTAAACAAATCCCTGCCACAGCCTCTCTCCAAGGCCACAGAGCACAAAGCTGCAGCAGGAATGACTCAGCCTAAAGAGGAGCAAAAACCATCCCAGCAATAAAGAAACAAAGTTTTCAGAAGAAGTTCCACTTCACAGAAGTTTACAGTGAATTTATTGCCTCTCCAGAGCAAGTTCCAGCCCCAGCAGGAATGCACAGGCCTAGCAGAAAATGCTTCTGGAAATGACAGGGACAAAACCACTCTCATTTTGGAAGAGGGGCCTGGAGTTGACCTGGAGTTCCCCTCTGGCTCAGCTTTTTCTGAATATCCCCATTTATCCCTGGGAAACGAAGGCAGGGAGCAGGGAAAGGCCATGGCCAACGTCACAAAGCAAAACTGCAAAGTAGGGCTGAGGTCTCTTCTCAGGGGGGGGGCAAGAAAAAAGAGGGAAAATAAACAAAGCAGGGAAAGAAAAGTAAATAAAGGCTTCATTCCAAGCTTTCCCTGACTCTTCATCCAAGGCTTCCCTGCATTTTTCAGATGTATTAGAAAGGAATATTTTCTTTCAGTTCAAGAGTTTATCAAAGCCAGCTTATCTTCTACCTCAGGCTCTCAAAATCTCCAGGTCTGGATCAGAATATCCACAAATCCCAGAATTAGAGGGAATGCTGGTCCTGGCAGTGCTAGTGCCAGGCTCTCATTAAGGAACAATCTCAGCCCAAGGGTGCAATAATTTAATTCAAGAGCTCTGTTCTCACGTAGAGGTTACAGTCACTGTCCTCCTCCAGCTTTAGGAGTTAAAATTCAGACAAACCCTGCTGGTTTGAACTGGTTTCCAGCCAGAAATCACTGGTGAGACTGGGCTCAGACAAGGCAGACATTCCCTCTGTACCCAGGCCTGGTGTCGGTGTGCAGCTTATAAAGAATTTATTCAGATAAAACTCCCTCCCACTGAATCCCAGATTCTTTGGATGTGGAGGGGAAAGCAAGAGGGTTTTGTTCCTTGGATGAAATTCCTGCTGAGATGAACCCAAACCAACCCCCAGATGCAGACAGAGGGGAAGTGAAAAGAGAGGCCTGGCCTGCTCCCCTTACCTGGATCTGGTTCCAAATCCAACATTTCCTCACCCCTGTGTGGGTTAAAACAGAGAATTCCAGGCTGTGGGGCTGGGAGAAAATTCCTTTGATACTTTCTTCTCTCATCTCCTTGTATAAACTGGGGTTTTGACACTAAATTGAAACCACGCACGCCAGGCCTGCCTGACTCGAGGTTTTCATGTTTTCACCAGAGAACAGCAAACCCAGGCTGATCTGTAAACAAAGGCCATCAACTCCTTGTCAAAAAGAAAAAAAAAATCATAATCATAAGCTGGAAAATAATCAGGTTTTGATGCAAAGTCATAATTTTCCATGGGAAAAGCTCCAAAATTCCATGGCAGTGTATGTCAGCTGGGGAAAGGAGATGCAGGCCAGCCCCAAACCAGCTCACACCGGTACCAGTGAGGGCCAGGCCTGGCTGTATCAGCCCAGCTTTTACTCCTCTGCCCTTGTTTACACACAAATCAGCCTCCTATTAAAGCCACATTGGACAACGGCTCTGCTCCCTCTTTTCCTTTGCCTCTGGCCATGCCCTCCCAAAAGCATTGATGGATTCAGTGATCCAGGCAGCTCCTGTGTCCCCTCCTGCCTCAGGAGCAGAGATGGCCCTGGGTGGGCTTTAGGGTCCCTTCCCACCCAAACCATCCCAGAGTTTTCTGGTTTTATGGAGTTGGTGAAGAAAATTTACAGTTTTTACCCCTCTGAAGAGCTGAATTCTGCACCCAGTCCCTTCCAGAGCAGAGAATCAGCAGAAGGACTGATCCAGGGGTTTGCCTTGGGTTTCCATGGAGCTGCCAAGGTCCCTGTGGGGGGAATCCAAACCTGCCTCATTTAATCCAAACCTCTCTCATTTAATCCAAACCTGCCTCATCTAATCGAAACCTGCCTCATTTAATCCAAACCTGCCTCATTTAATCCAAACCTCCCTCATTTAATCCAAACCTGCCTCATTTAATCGAAACCTGCCTCATCTAATCCAAATCTCCCTCATCTAATCCAAACCTGCTTCATTTAATCCAAACCTCCCTCATTTAATCCAAACCTGCCTCATCTAATCGAAACCTGCCCCATTTAATCCAAACCTACCTCATTTAATCCAAACCTGCCTCATTTAATCCAAATCTCCCTCATTTAATCCAAACCTGCCTCATCTAATCGAAACCTGCCCCATTTAATCCAAACCTACCTCATTTAATCCAAACCTGCCTCATTTAATCCAAACCTGCCTCATTTAATAGAAACCTCCCTCATTTAATCCAAACCTGCCTCATTTAATCCAAACCTGCCTCATTTCCAGCCCCTCAGGAGGGACCTGGATGAGGAAAGAACCCAGATCTCCACCACTTCCCATCACTAAACAACAAAGGGGTGTTTTCACCATGTAAGAAATTGGATTTTGGCTTTTAGGGATTTTTGAAGGGATTTTTAGTGATTTTTTGTAGGAATTTTTTTAGGTTTTTTTTTAGGGATTTTCTGGTAGGGATTTTTGTAGAGATTTTTGTAGGGATTTTATAGGGATTTTTGCAAGGATTTTTGCAGGGATTTTTGTAGAGATTTTTCAGGGTTTTTTTTTTTAGGGATTTTTGTAGGGATTTTTTTAGGGTTTTTTTGGAATTCCAATGAGCAGTTCCCTCTGTCTTGGCCAGCCCTGTGCCTGTAAATGCTGGGATTAGGCCCAGAGAGCAGAGGATGGAAGATTTTCCTCGTGACCTTTGCGAGCTCCTGTTGGTGCTGCTGGAGGCTGCAGGCATCATTGTTCCAGAGAGAAATCCCTCTGGCCCATCCTGGTGGATCCTGGTGCTGTTTGCTTAAGGAAACGGGGTCATCACCGGGGTTATTTTTATTGGGTGCCATCGTTTTTAGCATCCCCACGTCAATGTGTGTCACTAACAATGACTTGTAAAAGGATACAGGGGTTGCTAAGGAAACCTCTGCAACACCAGAGCCAAACAAAAAACAGAGCAGAGGCCGCCCGGGGCCTGGGCCTGCAGAGCCTCACCCACTCAGGCAGCAAAACTTTGTGTTTTTCAAGCTGGGAGATGCTCGACCTGCTGCCTTTTGAGGCTGCCTAAAAACAGAGACCAGACAAAATTAAGGGAATAAAAAGCTTTTCTATTTATTGAAGGGTTTTCAGGTACATTTAGGGCAGACAAAGCCACCCAGGGCCACCCAAAAATGGACTCATGGGTTTCAAAGTTTTATAAGTTTGGGCCATTTGCATATTGGGGTTAATCTTCCAATTACAGCTGCAGGTCATGAAGTCATTGACCCCAAGTTTGCTGCCCCCAACTCCCTTCTGTTTAATTTCTGGGCCCTGAGGCAGTGAGGTGTCCTTGGTTCCCAGGGCTGGAGAGGAATTGTTGTGTCTGCCCCAAATGGGAGAGCAGCAGCTCACACTGGGTGTGGAGTTCAGAGTTATGCACTAAAGAACTGCAGGATTACAGAGTGATGGAAAATAGAAAAGCTGAAATCCTCAGGCATCAGACCCTCACCAGGAAAAAGTTTGTGTGGCAGAGACTCCTCCAAGCTTTGTGTGTTCCCAGATGAAGGCAGCAGCAGGAGCACAGAGCTATTTCTGGGCTCTGCTGATCATTAATTGTCAAAAGCAGCCCTGGAATCTCTGTTGGGATATTTCATTTCACTGGGAGAACAGGAGCCAACAATGGCCTTCAGTCCCTGCTAATCTGCAGGAAATGCAGGGCAGATCAGCCTCCTGCAGGCACCAATGTCCCCAGCACTGCCCAGGTGCCACAGAGGCTTCCAGAGGCTGGGCCATCTCCAGGAAGGCTGCTGGGGGTTTCTGCCGTGGATTCTGGGCTGGGTGGGTAAATCAAGGGATCTGCTTTCCAAAGAATGCCAGCCCGGCCGTGCAGGAGTTCTGCAGAGAGGCTTTGGCAGCCCAGAATCAGGGAATCCTACAATGGTTTGGGTTGGAAGGGACCTAAAAGTCACCCAGTGCCACCCATACCATGGAAAGGGACGCCTCCCAGTGTCCCAGGCTGCTCCAGCCTGGCCTTGGGCACTGCCAGAGATCCAGGGGCAGCCACAGCTGCTCTGGGAATTCCATCCCAGCCCCTCCCCACCCTCATTCCTTCCCTGTATCCCACCCAAATCTCCCCTTTTCCAGTTTGGAGCCATTCCCTGTGTTCTGTCCCTCCATCCTTGTCCCCAATCCCTCTCCAGCTCTCCTGGAGACCCTTTAGGCCCTGCAAGGGGCTCTGAGCTCTCCTGGAGCCTTCTCCTGTCCAGGTGAACACTCCCAGCTCTCCCTGGAGTCTTCTCCTGTCCAGGTGAGCATTCCCAGCTCTCCCATCTCAGCTCCAGAGGGCTCTCTGTGGCCTCCTCTGGATTTACTCCACCAGGTCCCTTTCCCAGTGAAACAGAAACCACCACAGTAACTCAGCAGATCCTCCCCTCCATGAAAAATCCCATTTTTCCAGGATCTCTGATCCCCCACAGTGATTGCACAGGCTCAGCCACCGGAGCTGATCCCACCAGGACCCAAATTCCACTCCAGCCTTGTCCTGCTGAGATCCCTGCAGCTCTGCAGGACGTCCCTCACCTCCAGGAGCTCCCCAGCAGCAAACACAGGGTTTGTAACAAAGCACAGGAATTTAGAATTGGAATATTATGGAAATGAGCTCAGACAGGAGGGGGGAGCCCTGCAAAGTCAGGATTTTGTTAAAATCAACAGGGCCTTGGAACTGCTGGAATTTAACACCAAAAGAAGCATTTCAAAGTCAAATCCCCACAAAGTTTCTGATGATGAAGGAACAGCTTCACTCCACTCCAGGGAGTTCCAGCACTTTGTTGGAGCTGAGATTTTTAAACCAGTTCAGTTAAAGGGCTGCAAATTGCTGAGTAAATATTGATTCTTCCACTCCAACCCAACTGAGATGGAGCCAGGAAGGAGCAAACTCAGCCTATCTGGGCTAAAGCACCAAAAGAACAGTGCCCACAATAAACTCGTGTCAGTTGGAGTGAAGAGCTGTGAGATCTGGAGATTAAAGGTCTCCCTTGTGAACATTTGCACGGAACCCAGGACAATGGGACCAGGATTACAGGGTGTTACCATGACACAAACGAGACACAGCACTGAGGACAACAAGGGTTACCATGGAAACAACTGATAAATGGGCACATGCACAAAAAAATTGGCTTAATTTGCTTGCTTAAGTGGGAGGGGAACTGTTTTGATCCTGCTTAATTGCAGCTGATCTCCTTTAATTGCATTTTCTTCCATCAAGTCCAGTGTCACTGCCAGAGCAGCAGCTCCAGTGATCTTTGTCAGGGGGAAACTGAGGAAAGGATGGATGGCTGGGATAATTCCCAGCTTTTTGAGTTCTCTCTGCTCGGATTTAACCCTTGCAGGGAAGTGAGTGGTGCAGGAAAAATTCCAAACAAATGCATTGGGGTAAAAAGGGTTTGCTCACCTGCTTTGCTGGAGGGGGAATAAATCAGGTTTATTTAGAGAGGGGGGTTTGTCATCTCCTAAATGTCCTTCCCAAGGTGCTAATGCTGATTTTGAGGCTGCAGGGTGAAAAAGCAGCAGCCAAGTGTGGAGAATCAGAAACCTGATTGGAATAAGAGCGACCAGATTGTGGGGCCTTGAAATAGAACAGCAGCTAATGCAATTAACACGGGCTCGTTAAGGGCATTAACGGGCACAGAGGGAATTCTCCTCTGCTTTTATACCCAAGGTGCTGAGGTGAAAGCAGCAGGGCCCAGAAAAGCTGCACTTTTGTGTTGGGTGCAAGGTTCAGGCATTCCCTGCAAGGTTTGGGTATTTTGGGAGTTTTGGCTCTGGAATGAGCACCAGGAATGCTCAAATCTCTGAGCAGAGCCACGGGGCAGCTGCACAGAGCTGCCTCTGCCTGCAGGATGCACCTGGGCAGGGTCCTGCAGCACCCCGCGGAGGGAAAGGGCCAAAGGGAGCAGGGGAATCTCAAATGGAGAAAGGAAATGTCAAAAGGGAGCAGGGAAATGTGCAAAGGGAGAAAGGAAATGGCCAAAGGGAGCAGGGAAATGGGCAAAGGGAGAAAGGAAATGGCCAAAGGGAGCAGGGAAATGGGCAAAGGGAGAAAAGAAATGGCCAAAGGGAGCATGGAAATGGCCAAAGGGAGCAGGGAAATGGGCAAGGGGAGCAGGAAAATTTCCAAAGGGAGCAGGGAAAATCCCAAAAAGAGCAGGGGAATGGCCAAAGGGAGCAGGAAAATTCCCAAATGGAGCAGGAAAATGTGCAAAGAGAGCAATGAAATTCCCAAATGGAGCCGGGAAATGTTCAAAAGGAGCAGGAAAATGTGCAAAGAGAGCAGGGAAAGGGCTCTGTCCTGTGGTGGCTGCTCTGGAAAAACAGTGAATTCAGCTCCCCAGAACCCACCTGCAGGGCATTTCCTTCCCAGATTCCCTCTGTGGATGCCTCCTACCAAATGATCCCCTCAATCCATCTCCCTTTCAGCACACATTGTTTGGTTTCAGCAGCTGGAGGGGGGATGACATTTTCTTGGACTCTGGGATGGCATTAACAGCATGGCTGTCCTAACATCATTCCAAGCTTTGAAACCCAAACCAAATGAAAGAATTCCCATTACACATTCTGCTTTCTGCACTGGGGAGGATTAAAAGCAGCTCTGGATGTCCTAATTAACTCCTTCCCTCATTTGAAAGGTTCCTTCCAGCTCCCTGAACAGGGATGGATTTTGCCTCTCAGAGCTGGAATTCTGCGGGGATATCACTCCAGGCAGGAGCACACCTCAGGTCACCAGAGGATTTACAAATTCCAGGATTTCAGCTGCACCAAGGGAGAAGTAATTGGTGAGAAAAGGAGCAGGAAACGGGAGCTGGGAGCTGGAGAATTCTCCTGGTTGGGAATGTTTCTGTCTGGAAGTGTCGTGGTCACCTCTGCAGGTGGAACAAACACATCACGTTCACTTGGACGCACACCCAGGCTCCAAATATTCCCATTCCAGGGAATTCCCATTCCAGATTTTCCATTCCCTGGCTCCAGAGGGGCTCCAGCTCTCTATGGCCTTGTCTGGATTTATTCCAGCAGGTCCATTTCCCTGTGAGAGAGAAAGCAGAATATGACCTCAGCAGATCCCTTCCTCCATTCCAATTGCAAATATTCCCATTCCCAGGGGAGGGATTGGGTTTTACACAGTGGGTTCCACATCCAGGAGCAGCCACAGGGGATTTAATTCCCAATTAAAGGCTTGGGTTCCTCTTGCACAGTGCCAACAGCACTTGTCCCACGCACCCCTCCCATCCCTCCTCACAGCTGCCCAAGGAAGATTTTAGGAAGTTTTTGGGACCTTGTAGAGCTGCTGGCACATTCTGTTTTCCCAGGATTGCTGTTTTAACTCCCCTAAGCAGTGGGATAAGTGGTTTCATTATCAGGACATCATTCTTACACACTAAAGCAGTGCACTCACTGTGGAACTCTGAAATATTTGGTTCCTGTGCTCTTCTTCTTTCCTTCTGGAAAGGAAATCTTTTAAAAAACCCAAACACTGCATTTCCAGTCACAGTGGAAGTGGTTTCCTACTAAGATAAATAAATAGATGGGAGAATAGAAAACCCTGCTCCATCCCAGCCCCACACCAGGGTTTGTGTGTGGCAGCTCCAGCTCCAGCTGCTCAGGGAGGAGGAACCTCCTGCCTTACAAAACAGATTCAGGCAGCAACCTGAAAAGTCCATCCCCAGCTTCCTGGAAATGACATTGGAGCATCATGTATAGGAATGTGGGTTTTGTGGACGGAGTGACAAGATCATTTTTTGTTTGTTTTTTTTTTTTTAAGGAAGTAAGTTTAGAAGTTTTTCTTTTGAATTAGGTGAAAAGGCATTTCACAGGATTTGGGGGACTTTAAACTTAAGGATAGTTAATTGGACGGGAGTTTAAAAGTTTTGTTTGGGCAATTTATTAGAAAAAGAAGAGAATAAAGAGACTAATTGCTCTTGTGAGGTGTTTTACCAGGAGCAAGGACCTTTTGCACCTGGCTCGGTTTTTCTCTGTTAAGAGTTTTGTTATTTTGCCTTTTATTAAAACCTTTTTGTTTCCAACTCCACCACAGAAGCCATCCTGCTGATTTTATGCCTTCTAAGGCAGCTGAGCTATGCTGGGTGTGAAATAGATCTCCAAGAGCTTATGAGACCTGGCTGGAGGAGACACAAATTTCAGTCATGGAATTGTTCAAGTTGGAGAAGACCTCGAACACCACGGAGTCCCCAGCACTGCCAAGGCCACCAGGGAATGTCCCCAGGTGCCACATCCACCTGTCAGATCCCCCCAGGGATGGGCACTCCAACCCTCCCTGGGCAGTTCCAGGCCCTGAGCCCCTTTCCACGGGGAAATTCCTGCTGTGCCCACCCTGAGCCTGCCCTGGCCCAGCCTGAGGCCGTTCCCTCTGCTCCTGTCCCTGTTCCCTGGAGCAGAGCCCGACCCCCCCGGCTGTGCCCTCCTGGCAGGAGCTGTGCAGAGCCACAAGGGCCCCCTGAGCCTCCTTTGCTCCAGGCTGAGCCCCTTCCCAGCTCCCTCAGCCCCTCCTGGGGCTCCAGCCCCTCCCCAGCTCCTTCTCCCAACTTTCCTGCTGAATCCTTTTCCTGCTTCTCCTGTTTTATGATGTAACTCCATTGTCTGGAAGCAAGAGATGAATCCCAAGGATTTTCCTTCTCCTCCCAGCTGTGTTGTGCTGCTTTCTTATGGAAAGCCAAGAGCCAAAACCAATTCTAGATACTCTGGTAGGGTTCAGTCTTAGGGTTTTTCACTGAGAAACCGAAATATTCTGAACCCAGTATGGGAATGTAGCTGGAACCATTTCCAAAGGGAAGCCCAGTGTCTCAGTTTGGAAAGCCAGGTGTCTGCTAAGGAAGGCAGGAGCCTTCCCTGAAATGGAAAATGTAAACCCCCCTCCTCCGAATTGCTATAAATTTTAAATTAAGGGGCTCTCGGGCAAAAATATTGGAGCAGGAATAACAGTTCTTTACTAGGGAAGAAAATAAATAAATAAAATAAACAATCCAGTGAACTGAACCAACACTGCCAGAGTCAGAACCCAACCTGGCACCCTGTGGGTCAGGGTGCTGGCAGCAGTCCCATTGGAATTGTGGCTCAGCCCTCCTGCAGTGTCAGGGGTGGCTCTGCTGGAGCAGGGATCCTGGAGAAGGGTGGAGTCTTCCTCTGGAGATCCAGGGGAAGAGGCAGCTGCTGTTCCTCTGGGAAATCCAGTGCAGAAGCCGTGCTGGTGTTCCAGAATCTCCAGATTATATCCAGGCAGGAATGCTTGGCTGGTGTTCCAGAATCTCCAGATTATATCCAGGCAGGAATGCTTGGCTGGTGTTCCAGAATCTCCAGATTATATCCAGGCAGGAATGCTTGGCTGGTGTTCCAGAATCTCCAGATTATATCCGGGTAGGAATGCTTGGCTCCTCCCTCTGGGCTCACATCTCCCAGTGGGATGCTGTAGTTCTTATCAGCCATGCAGAGACATTCAATGGCCTCTTATCAGCAGATGTCCCCCCGGGGGAGCCATGGGTGTGGAAGAGATAAGGAGAACTGCCCAATGAGCAGAAGACAACTGCCATAGAGATGGTAATAGAATACATCTTGCCTTGCAGCCTGGAACACCCAGTCATGTTAAATGAGTGGTTAACCAGGAAGTTTTCATAATTGCCTCAATTATGGATGAACCACATGCAGTTTGCATTTGAAAGGAGATTAAAGGCATGTTCTGGGTTCAGACATCACCACACGCCCCGTGGCATTACTTGTTATGACAGAAATCTTCAGTCCTGAAGGCTTTACAAAAGTTCCCAGGATTTTGCGGGACAATCAATGAAATTCCTGCTGCTTCCAAGGGCTCCTTGCACAGCCCAGCACTGAGGACTGGCTGAAGAGAAAGATGACTCCAGACTTGCCAGAGTCCTGGGAAGGAGCAAGATTCAGAGGGAAGAATGAGAAACCCAGACTGGAAATAGAAAATAGAAAAATAGAAAACTGTGCAACAGAGGAATTAAAGCTACTCCTGCCAGTCCCTGGGAGCAGGAGCTCCCACTTGAAGGAGAGGTGCAAAGGCAGGGACTCAAGGTGGGAGGTGCTGTCTGTCCTGCTTCACACCTTGAGAAGGTGACAAGGTGACAGCAGAGGGTGAAAAACCCAGGCTGGAGCAGAGACCAGGCAGAAGATATCAGAGGCATTGGCAAAAATCCCAAATTTAAATCTTAATTCCAGCACCTGAGGTTGATATCATTATAAAACGCATTTATATAATTTTAAAACACCCATATCACTGGGGGATGTGCTGACCCCCACCCTGGTGGGATCATTACAGAGGATCAGGGTGGGAAATGGGATCCTCAGGTGGGAAATGGGAGCCCCAGGTGGGAAATGGGATCTCCAAGGTGGCAAATGGGATCCCAAGGGTGCTGCCCACCAGGTGGGAAATGAGATCCCCAGGGTGGGAAATGGGATCCCCAGGGTGGGAAATGGGATCCCCAGGTGGGAAATGGGGCCCTCAGGCTCAGCTTTTCCTGGGGTGCCTTGGATGATCCCAGTCTCTTCCAGTGACCTTTCCTGCAGCAGATTTGGGATTTACAGAAGCCCAGATTTGGGCAGAGCTGTTCATCCCTGCAGCCAGGGAGCTGGGACCCAGCCAACTCCAAGCAACTTTTTCATCGGGGTTTTGGGTTTTTTTTCTGTTTTCCTTTTTTTTCCTGCGCCGAGTGCGATGCCAAGAGATTAGAAACGACAATCAGCCTGGGAGGCAGAGGCAGAGCAGGAGAGGAGTGCCTGGACAAACAGAGGAGCCCCTGGCTGCCCTTCAGAGCCTGCCCGGGTCAGGGGCCAGGGGCTGCTCAGCCCCCGAGGGTGGGGATATGTCAGTGCCGGGTGCTCTGCACAGAGCACGGTCCCACGGACCCCACCTCTGCTAGCAGTGGGAAGAGAGAGCTCCAGCAGCCTCTGACGTGGGAGGTGACGGGAATGGAGCAGGGCTGAGGGCAGCCCCAGCTGCCTGGAAGTGATTTCCCAGCTGGGGAGCAGCAGAGGCCATGGCCACTGGAGCTGTTCGTGGCTCTGGGAGCTGCAGCGGCTTCCAAGGGATTCCCAGCTCCGGGGATGCTCACTGGTATGTTGGTATCCTGGTTTAGGGCAAATGTGGGAGAAAACCTCCGAAGGGGGCCCCTCCAGAAAGCAAACCCACACAGCCCCTCCCGCCCAAACTGGGTCGGGAAGGATTCCTTGGAGAGAAGTGGAAAGAACTGTCACAGACATCTTTTCTGAAAAATCCTTTCCTTAGGATTTTTCCTCCTGAGAAGCTGAGAGGCCTCAGGAACAAAATGTAAACATTGATTATCTGCTGCTGTGGAATGCAACAGGTGCAGCTGTGATTGGTCTCATGTGGTTGTTTCTAATTAATGGCCAATCACAGTCAGCTGGCTCGGACTCTCTGTCCGAGACAGAAGCCTTTGTTATCATTCTTTCTTTTTCTATTCTTAGCCAGCCTTCTGATGAAATCCTTTCTTCTATTATTTTAGTATAGTTTTAATATAATATATATGATAAAATAATAAATCAAGCCTTCTGAAACATGGAGTCAGATCCTCATCTCTTCCCTCATCCTTGGACCCCTGTGAACACCGTCACAAAGAACCTGTTTATTTAACAGGCACAGCACCCCCCAGCACACAAAAGGAACAATACCAGATGACACCACTCTGTCACCGCTCTGAAAAAGATGACAACTTCAGAAAGTCTCTCCTGGGGGTGGTCGCTCTGTTATCAGTCCCTCCGGCGCTGGGAAAGGCTGAGGCCCAGAGTAGGCCCCGCTAGGCCACAGAGGGGCCCAATCCAGAGCAGGCTCGAGTGGTTCCAAGAAAGGGAAAGAAAAACAGTCCAGGGAAAAATCCCTACTGCTTAGCTAAACTAACTAATGAACAGGAGCAAAAGCAGGAGCAAAAGCAAGAGCAAAGCAGGAGCAGGAGCAAAGCGAAAAGCAAAGCAAAAAGCAAAAGCAGCACCCATGTACTGCCCTGTCTCTGTGTCTCACCAGCCGTGGGGGAGCAGCTGATAGCAAAACCAAAACAAAACATTTGCTCTTCAGAGCCAGTCTTGAAGGCACAGAACATGATATCCAGCATAAACAGAACAATGAATGGGCTGCAAGCATCATAACATCACCCTAGGACAGTTGGGAAGGATGAAAGTTTGACAAGAAAGTCTCACAAATATGTAGAGATTTCTGCTTAGCGGAAAGATTTTTGAATGTAGAATCTGAAGAAGGGGTAGAAATGAAAGCAAGTTTTGATAGAGAAGAAAAGAATTGCTGATCCAGTTTTACTGGATAACCAAGGAGGCAAAGGCTGTGTTAGTTAGAAGGGGTTTTTATGGCTTAGAGCAAAGGATAAACCCACCCCAAACAAGATGTTTTTACCAAGCAGAAAGAGAGCACAGGCAAACAAGACATGTGGCAAGTAGAAAAAAAGTCTCAGAATTTTCCACTGCAAGAAAACCAAAACACAATTTCTAGCTTAAACTGTAATGTACTAACTTTTAGTGATTGGAGAACAGTAACATGAATATGGTAATTACAGCAGTTATGATAGGCTATAGATAATAGTTAAGGTATAGATTGGTTCTACTGTATTAAGATGCTCAGCAAAAAAAAGTAAATAATGCAATGTAACCTAAACCAAAAGGTCTCCAGGCCTGCCTGCAGCTGGAGCTGACAGCTGTGGGCACAGCTCTGTCACCCACCACCCTGGACTGCTGGAACCTCTTGGATGGAATAAACTGCATTTTGTATACAATAAAGTCCGTTTTGTAGACAATAAACTGCATTTTGTATTTTTTGTGGACAATAAATTGCATTCTGTGTAAAATAAACAGCATTCTGTATACAATAAACTGCATTTTGAAGAGCTGCCTGGAGTCCCACATCCCTCATTTCAGCTCTTACACTGGTGTCTGTGGGAACTCCAGCTCCCAGCACCTCCCCGAGGGAATGGCTTTGCTGAGGGCCAAGAGGGCACCCAGGGAAGGGAGGTGAAGGTTTTTAAGATGCTATTTTGGTGACAGTGTGGTTTTGAAGATTTTTTTTGGTGATGCTGACTTTGCCACATTCACTTTTATTTCATCTTCTGGGGGGACAATCCAGGGCAAACCTCATTTTAAACCTTCTGGAGCTCATGGGGGCTGCAGAGCCTTTACTGTGAGGGTGGGGAGGGGCTGGAATGGAATTCCCAGGGAGCTGTGGCTGCCCCTGGATCCCTGGCAGTGCCCAAGGCCAGGCTGGAGCCCCTGGCACAGTGGGAGATGTCCCTGCCATGGCAGGGGTGGCACTGGATGGGATTTAACATCCCCTTCCACCCAAACCATTGCAGAACTCCCTGATTCTAACCATGGTCTTTTCCACAGAAAACAGTAAATCCCAAACTGCACAAACCTCGTTCCCATGGATTTGTACAGGTGGAGCTTCCAGCAAAAAGCCTGAGGAAATTCTGAGGAAATTTCCTGAGGAAATTCTGCCCTGAAGAAAAGTGCTGGGTGCTCTGTGGGGCAAGAACTTTTGGAGGAACCTTTTAATAAGCTCAGGAGAAACACTCCAGCCCCAAAACCCCAGAAAACTGCACTTTTCACTGAAATCCTCTCTTTTCAGCAAAATATCTTTGCATTTCCTGCATTTCTCCCTCCTAAATCGCAGCCCTGTCCATTCCTCCTGCTGGGGGCAGCCCCAGAGCTCTGGGCCGTGCTGGAGCTCAGGAATCTCTGTCCTTGTCTAAACTTTCTCTGTGAGCTGTCTGCAGAGGAGCTGGGAATCAATGGGGCATTGTCCAATAAATAATAAAAGCCAGACACCACCAGGTTCCTTTTTATCCCTTTCAGCAGACACCATATCCAAATTCCTGCTGCCTACCAGGGATCTTCCTCCTCTGTGGGGCAGAGTTTCAACCCAGTAAATGAATTCCCAGCCTTGCAGCACCTGAGGAAATTTGTGGCATCATGTGAAACACAAATGTAAATCTGTAAACACAAATGTAAATAATTTTGCTTTGTAAAATGGGATTTTGGTGGGATTGAAACACTTTTCTGGTCGTGCTGGAGGAAGCTGTAATTAATCCCTGTCAGGGTGATACATACAAGTTCTCTCCATGTATATTTTGATATATTTTGCTTCATAATATAAAAAAATTAAACAATCTTTTTTTGGCCACTTCACCTGTGCTGGTTCCTTCTCCTCTTCCTCCTCACAATTTATCCCAGTTCCAGAGTGAGGGGTGGCTCTGTGCCATTGAAAATGTTCAGATTTTTCTCCTCCTTGTGCAAAATCCAAAGGAAATTTGCTGCTCCATCATCCCTGGGTTTCCTTCTGGCTACTGACACTGAGTTCTGTCATCCCTGAAACACCAGGGTCAAACCAGGGTTACACAGGAGGAAAAATTAAATTTTTCCTTAATTTTATTTTAATATTAAATAATGAATATTTTAATAATAAGTATTAATAAAATAATAAATATTTTAATATTTCATAATAAATAATATTTAATTTTCTAAATTTAACATAATGTTAAAGGAAAAATTCCCTGAAATTTTTCAAAAATGCAGAGTTATGGCCCTCTGGGACATGGCTGAGTGGGCAGGGTGGGATTTGGCCAAAGGCTGGACTTGATCTCGGAGATCTCTCCCCATCTCAATGATTTTGTGATTCTCCAAAGGGAATTAAACCTCAGATCTTCCCAAAATCCTCTTCCTGAGCAGCACAACTGGGGATAAACCCATTGGCTCTTGTCATTCCAGGAAATTCCCTTTTTTAAAGGAAATAATTCTCTTTTTTAATCAAAGTCCAAATTTTCAGCCTTTTCCTTGGGTTTTTTTTGGCCAGATGAAAGATTTGCAAAGAAATGTGGGAAATTCCTGGGGGTGCTGCATCCCCTAGACTCCAGGTAAGATATTCCTTCCAATAAAGGCACATTTCAGGAGAGGAAGGACACATAAATCATAAATCATAAATCATAAATCATAAATCATAAATCATAAATCATAGTGTGGAATCATGGCATGGAATCATAGCATGGAATTATAGCATGGAATTAATCACACCATGGAATTATAGCATGGAATCATGGCTTGGAATTATAACATGGAATTAATCATACCATGGAATCATACCATAGAATTATAACATGGAATTATAGCATGAAATCATAGAATGGAATTATAGCATGGGATTAATCACATAATGGAATTATACCATGGAATTATACCATGGAATAAATCACACCATGGAATTATAACATGGAATTATACCATGGAATAAATCACACCATGGAATTATAACATGGAATCATAGCATGGAATTAATCACACCATGGATTTATAACATAGAATTATAACATGGAATTATAGCATGGAATCATAGAATGGAATTATAGCATGGGATTAATCACATAATGGAATTATACCATGGAATTATAGCATGGAATAAATCACACCATGGAATTATAACATGGAATTATACCATGGAATTATACCATGGAATAAATCACACCATGGAATTATAACATGGAATTATAGCATGGAATCATGGCATGGAATCATAGCACAGAATTAATCACACCATAGAATTATACCATGGAATAAATCACACCATGGAATTATAACATGGAATAATGGCATGGAATTATAGCGTGGAATTAATCACAATATGGAATTATAACATGGAATTAATCACACCACAGAATCCTGGAATGGTTTGGGTGGGAAAGGACCTTAAATCCATCCAGTGTTGTGCTGATAACATTTCTTATCTCAAAGTACACATACAGGCACACACCTATGGGAGCCTTCTGTCAGACTTTGAGAATTCTCTGCTAACTCATTTCCCACACAGTGCTCCTGGGCTGGAAGACACCAGCCTTTCCCAGGGAGTTTCTTCTCAAGCCTTTCCCACCACCACCACCATAAGCCTAATGCTGCATTCAGAAAAACAAAAAGCTAATACTCGTGTTGGAATGGCAGATAATTCAGGTAATTTCTTTTATGCATTTCAAGTGTATTTAACTTTGCAAATTAAGTTTCAGTTTCACAGACAAATAACCCTGGTCTGATAGAAACAATTGATGATCACAGAGTGCAGATTCCCTAAGGAAAATCACAGGCAAATTTCAAGGATGACAGTGGCAAATATTTTTACCTTCCTTTACAGACATAGTCTGGAATGTGCACTCCAGTATAGTAAAGCAGCACTTTCACAAGTATTTTTTGCACACCCCTGCTGTGAAAAACGCCAATCACTTGTTTTTAAACTTTTTAAAGTTTCATAGTAATAAAATGGTTATAAAAATAGAAATATAATTAGAGTAATAAAAATTTGAACAATTGAGATTAGGACAAAATGAGACAATAAAAACAAAGAGTTACGGACAGTCCGGGTACCTCTTTCTGGGCAGCATAAGCCCGAAAAAGGACCCACGTTAACAGAGGATTAACCCTTAAAGCAACAGCCTGTTGCATATTCATACAGCTCATACATGATGCACAAATTCCATTCAAACACAGGATTCTGTCTGGGCAGTGTCAGCTTCTTCCTCTTCATCCTAATGTGAGCAAGGTGGGAAGAGGTTTGTTTCTCCTGATAATGGTGCAATGAATTCTCTTTCTCTGAAAGATTTAGGTGGCTGCTATCTGGTGCAAGTCCTTTATTTAAAAAAAGTATCTTACAAAGCATAGTTTCTATTTTAACATTATGTTATAACCTAAAACTATATCTAACACACTACTTAAGAGAATTAAGACAGCATAACTTTCTAACATAAGGCATATAATATTCATTTTTATATACATATATATAAACTAATTATATATTTTTATGAATTATATCTATTGTTATGAATTATATATTTGATATATACATAGACAAAAATGAACGTATATTTTATATATATATACATATATATACATTTTATATACGTATAATTTTCCCATTTCTAACATAACACATATAATATTCATTTTTATATACATATATATAAACTAATTATATATTTTTATGAATTATATCTATTGTTATGAATTATATATTTATATATACATATACAAAATGAACATATATTTTATATATATATACATATATATACATTTTATATACGTATAATTTTCCTATTTCTAACATAACACATATAATATTCATTTTTATATATATATAAAAACTAATTCTATATTTTTATGAATTATATCTATTGTTATGAATTACATATTTGATATATACATATACAAAAATGAACATATATTTTATATATATATACATATTTATACATTTTATATACGTATAATTTTCCCATTTCTAACAAAACATATATAATATTCATTTTAATATACATATATAAAAACTAATTATATCTTTTTATGAATTATATCTATTGTTATGAATTATATATTTGATATATACATATAAAAAATGAACATATATTTTATATATATATACATATATATACATTTTATATACGTGTAATTTTCCTATTTCTAACATAACACATGTAATATTCATTTTAATATACATATATATAAACTAATTATATATTTTTATGAATTATATCTATTGTTATGAATTATATATTTGATATATACATATACAAAAATGAACATATATTTTATATATATATACATATTTATACATTTTATATACGTATAATTTTCCCATTTCTAACAAAACACATATAATATTCATTTTAATATACATATATAAAAACTAATTATATCTTTTTATGAATTATATCTATTGTTATGAATTATATATTTGATATATACATATACAAAAATGAACATATATTTTATATATATATACATATATATACATTTTATATACGTATAATTTTCCCATTTCTAACATAACACATATAATATTCATTTTTATATACATATATAAAAACTAATTATATATTTTTATGAATTATATCTATTGTTATGAATTATATATTTGATATATACATATACAAAAATGAACATATATTTTATATATATATACATATATATACATTTTATATACGTGTAATTTTCCTATTTCTAACATAACACATATAATATTCATTTTTATATACATATATATAAACTAATTATATATTTTTATGAATCATATCTATTGTTATGAATTATATATTTGATATATACATATACAAAATGAACGTATATTTATATATATACATATATATACATTTTATATACGTGCAATTTTCCCATTTCTAACATAACACATATAATATTCATTTTTATATACATATATAAAAACTAATTATATATTTTTATGAATTATATCTATTGTTATGAATTATATATTTGATATATACATTTACAAAAATGAACATATATTTTATATATATATACATATATATACGTTTTATATACGTATAATTTTCCTATTTCTAACATAACACATATAATATTCATTTTCATATTTGCAAAAAGCCAATCATAAAATACACATTTTTCACAAAAGGATGAAGGGAAGAAAGGGAAGAGGGGAAGGAGAGAAGAGAATTAATACAGCATAACTTTCTAACATAACACATATAATATTCATTTTTATATACATATATTTTATATATATACATACAGACATTTTATATACATATAATATTCATATTTCTAGCATAACACATATAATATTCATTTTAATATTTGTGAAAAGCCAATCATAAAACACACATTTTTCACAAAGGGATGAAGGGAAGGAAGGGAAGAGGGGAGGGAGGGAGGTTTGCTGGATGTTTTCTCAGGTGCAGGGGAGGGTGACGCCGTTCTGGCCAAGGACATCAAAGCAGGGAGACCCTCCCCAGGCTGCCGGGCTGGGTGGGGCCGGGGCTGACTCAGAGTGACGGGAGCGCTCTTTGTGTCAGCCGGAATGGGAAGGAGCTTTTGTTTGGGAACCTTTGCAGCTCCCCGGGTGAGTTCATCCCCGGGAGCTCAGCGGGCAAAAAGCATCGGGGCAGGTGAAGGAAATGGAAAACCCTTTTAAACTCTGGGTTTGGGGACATGTGTGTGGGGTTGATGTGTGCTGGGAGCGGTTCTCTCCCAGCAAGGGGATGCTGAGGGCAACCAAATCCTAATTCAGGAGCTTTCCTTTATGGACTCGAGTCCTTCCATCCCAAACCTTCATTCACACAAGGGCAGCACCTCCAGAAGTGCCCTGTTGGGGTGTGTACAGTCCCTCCAGGAATGCCTTTTTAGGGTGCCCACAGTCCCTTCAGAGGTGCCTTTTTGGGGTGCCTGAAGTCCCTTCAGAAATGCCTTTATGGGGTGCCTGCAGCCCCTCCAGATGTGCCTTTTTAGGGTACCCCCAGTCCCTCCAGAGGTGCCTTTTTGGGGTGCCTGCAGTCCTTCCAGAGGTGCCATTTTAGGGTACCCACAGTCCCTCCAGATTTGCCTTTTTAGGGTGCCCACAGTCCCTCCAGAGGTGCCTTTTTAGGGTGCCTACAGTCCCTCCAGAGCTGCCTTTTTGGGGTGCCTGCAGTCCCTTCAGAGGTGCCATTTTAGGGTACACACAGTCTCTCCAGAGGTGCCTTTTTAGGGTACCCACAGTCCCTTCAGAGGTGCCTTTTTGGGGTGCCTGCAGTCCCTTCAGAGATGCCATTTTAGGGTGCCTGCAGTCCCTTCAGAGGTGCCATTTTAGGGTACACACAGTCCCTCCAGAGGTGCCTTTTTGGGGTGCCTGCAGTCCCTTCAGAGATGCCATTTTAGGGTACCCACAGTCCCTTCAGAAGTGCCATTTTAGGGTACCCACAGTCCCTCCAGAGCTGCCTTTTTGGGGTGCCTACAGTCGCAGCTCCTGCTGGAGCCAGTGATTAATTAGGAACAAGCAATAACAGCAGCACAATTACCTCCAAATGGGTGTCTGGGAAGAGAAACCCCCCCACAGAGCAGGGCCCGAGGGTTTGGGATGTGCAGGAGGTTGGGTGGCGCAGCAGGGAATGAAACCTGGGAACAGAGAGCACCCTCTGCCTGTCCCTGTGTCCCTCTGCTTTGGGGACAGCCACTGCCAGCACTGGGAGGGATTGGGAATCCTGAATTAAGGGTTTGGATCAGTCTGGGAGGGATTGGGAATCCTGCAGTGAGGGTTTGGATCATTCTGGGAGGGATTGGGAATCCTGAATTAAGGGTTTGGATCGGTCTGAGAGGGATTGGGAATCCTGAATTAAGGGTATGGATCAGTCTGGGAGGGATTGGGAATCCTGAATTAAGGGTTTCGATCGGTCTGAGAGGGATTGGGAATCCTGCAGTGAGGGTTTGGATCAGTCTGGGAGGGATTGGGAATCCTGAATTAAGGGTTTGGATCAGTCTGGGAGGGATTGGGAATCCTGCAGTGAGGGTTTGGATCAGTCTGGGAGGGATTGGGAATCCTGAATTAAGGGTTTGGATCAGTCTGGGAGGGATTGGGAATCCTGCAGTGAGGGTTTGGATCAGTCTGAGAGGGATTGGGAATCCTGCAGTGAGGGTTTGGATCAGTCTGGGAGGGAGATTGGGAATCCTGCAGTGAGGGTTTGGATCAGTCTGAGAGGGACTGGGAATCCTGAATTAAGGATTTGGATCAGTCTGGGTGGGATTGGGAATTCTGAAGTGAGGGTTTGGAGCTCCCTGGGGCCGAGGCAGGGAACAGTTTGTGCTCTCTGGGAAGTCAGAGTGGGCCTGGCTGTCCCTGCCCCTGTCCCAGGCTGATTGCCCATTGTCTGTCCCATTGTCTGTCCCATTGTCAGGGAAAGGTGAAGCTCCTGGGGCACCATCGCTGTTTACATACAGGGGCCCCGATTTCCAGAGCGCTCCGTTAATTATCCAACACAATTAATCCCAGGGATTAATTATCCAACACAAATAACCCCAGGGGTGGAACCACGCCTGGCTCAGGGCTGAGCTCCTCACCACTTGCCCTGATGGTGACTTCACTTTGAAGAAACACAGGATGATTCAACTCTTTTTTTTTAAATATAAAACCTAAATGTGAAAAACGCCAATCACTCGAGCTTTTTTAAATTTTAAAAGTTTAATAATAATAAAGTGGTTATAAAAATAGTAATAAAAGTTTAATAATATAAAATTGTTATAAAAGATAGTAATATTATTAGAGTAATAACAATTTGAACAATTTGGATTAGGACAATACAAGACAATAAAAACAAAGAGTTATGGACAGTCTGGGTACCTTTTCTGGGCAAAATAAGCCCGAAAAAGGACCCACATTAACAGTGGATTAACCTTAAAAGCAACAGCCTGTTGCATATTCATACACCTCATACATGATGCACAAATTCCATTCAAACACAGGATTCTGTCTGGGCAGTGTCAGCTTCTTCCTCTGAATCCTGACAGTGTCTTCATGGCTGAGCGAGGCAGGAAGAAGTTCATTTCTTCTGATAATGGAGCAATAAATTCTCTTTCTCTGAAAGACTTAGGTGTCCTGTGGCTGCTATCTCAGTGCAAGCCTTTCTTTTAAAAAAGTATCCTACATAGCACAGTTTCTATTTTAACATTATGTTATAACCTAAAACTGTATTTAACACTACTTAAGAGAATTAACACAGCATCACTTTCTAACATAACACATATAATATTCATTTGAATATTTGCACAAAGCCTATCATAAAATACACATTTTTCACACTAAATATCCACTAATCCCAAGCACCTCGAGCCCTTTCCTTCACCCCAGCTGCTGCATCCTCCTGTAAATGCAAATACTCCAACCCAGCACCAAAACCTCAGTGCTAGGGCTCTGGTGTTGCACCAACCCAAGTGGCAGCAGCGAGCCCTTGGCTGGCTGCCACCTCTTTTGTCCTTATTCCTTCTTTTTCCACAGCCCTCGGCATGGCCAGGAGTCCTGCTTTGGTTAGAAACAAGAATGAAGAAGCTGCAGGAGGAAATCACTGGAAAGCTGCCCCAGTGATCTGTGCAGGGTTTGGGGCTGGGGCTGAGCTCTGCAGCCCTGCCCTGCTCCCACACAGGAGTGCTCACAGACCCAGGGACACCAAACCCCCCCAAAACCCCCATTTAAACACCAAAATTCACCTTTTTCTCCAATCCTATTTTCCAGTGCTACAGCTGGAAAAGTGGAGACACACTGGTTACACTCAGCTCTAATCAAAGTTGGGCTGAGCTGGGCTGAGCTGGGACTGAGCTGGGCTGAGCTGGGACTGAGCTGGGTTGAGCTGGGCTGAGCTGGGACTGAGCTGGGACTGAGCTGGGACCGAGCTGGGTTGAGCTGGGTTGAGCTGGGACTGAGCTGGGACTGAGCTGGGGCTGAGCTGGGACCGAGCTGGGGCTGAGTTGGGACTGAGCTGGGATGAGCTGGGGCTGAGCTGGGACTGAGCTGGGGCTGAGCTGGGATGAGCTGGGATGAGCTGGGACTGAACTGGGCTGAGCTGGGACTGAACTGGGACTGAGCCAGGACTGAGCTGGGATGAGCTGGGACTGAGCAGAACTGAGCCGGGACTGAGCCGGGGCTGAGCTGGGATGAGTTGGGACTGAACTGGGATGAGCTGGGACTGAGCTGGGACTGAGCTGGGACTGAGCTGGGGCTGAGCTGGGCTGAGCTGGGACTGAGCTGGGATGAGCTGGGATGAGCTGGGGCTGAGCTGGGACTGAGCTGGGACTGAACTGGGACTGAGCTGGGACTGAGCTGGGACTGAGCTGGGACTGAGCTGGGATGAGCTGGGACTGAGCTGGGACTGAGCTGGGATGAGCTGGGACTGAGCTGAGCTGAGCTGGGCTGAGCTGGGACTGAGCTGAACTGAGCTGGGCTGAGCTGGGATGAGCTGGGACTGAGCTGGGCTGAGCTGGGGCTGAGCTGGGACTGAGCTGGGCTGAGCTGGGCTGAGCTGGGACTGAGCTGGGGCTGAGCTGGGACTGAGCTGGGATGAGCTGGGACTGAGCTGGGCTGAGCTGGGGCTGAGCTGGGACTGAGCTGGGCTGAGCTGGGCTGAGCTGGGACTGAGCTGGGGCTGAGCTGGGACTGAACTGGGATGAGCTGGGATGAGCTGGGACTGAGCTGGGACTGAACTGGGATGAGCTGGGCTGAGCTGGCACTGAGCAGAACTGAGCCAGGACTGAGCTGGGCTGAGCTGGGATGAGTTGGGATGAGCTGGGATGAGCTGGGACTGAGCTGGGCTGAGCTGGGATGAGCTGGGGCTGAGCAGAACTGAGCCAGGACTGAGCTGGGCTGAGCTGGGCTGAGCTGGTATGAGCTGGACTGAGCTGGGATGAGCTGGGATGAGCTGGGGCTGAGCTGGGACTGAGCTGGGCTGAGCTGGACTGAGCTGGGATGAGCTGGGGCTGAGCTGGGACTGAGCTGAGCTGGGACTGAGCTGAGCTGGGATGAGCTGGGATGCATTTCCTCTCTTTCTTTGCTCCTTTTTTAAACCAAGTGGATCATTCACAGCGATTTGGGGTTTGGGAACCTGTGGGGGTTCCCTCAGTTTGGATCCTGGTGACATTCCAGGGTCCTGGTGACATTCCGGGATCCTGGTGGCATTCCAGGGATCCTGGTGGCATTCCAGGGTTCTGGTGACATTCCAGGGATCCTGGTGACATTCCAGAGGTCCTGGTGACATCCCAGGGTCCTGGTGGCATTCCAGGGTTCTGGTGACATTCCAGGGATCCTGGTGACATTCCAGAGGTCCTGGTGACATTCCAGGGATCCTGGTGGCATTCCAGGGTCCTGGTGACATTCCAGGGTCCTGATGGCATTCCAGAGGTCCTGGTGGCATTCCAGGGTCCTGATGGCATTCCAGAGGTCCTGGTGACATCCCAGGGTCCTGGTGGCATTCCAGGGTTCTGGTGACATCCCAGGGTCCTGGTGGCATTCCAGAGGTCCTGGAATCACAGCAGTTCCTGCTGGGGCTGCACCTGCTCAGGAGGGATGGCAGGCCCTGGATTGGAGCAGGAGGCTCCAGCAGGAGAAAATCCTCCTGAATTCCCAGTGGTGCAGGATCCTCCTGAATTCCAAGTGGTGCAGGATCCTCCTGCATTCCCAGTGCTGGAGGATCCTCCTGAATTCCCAGTGGTGAAGGATCCTCCTGAATTCCCAGTGGTGCAGGATCCTCCTGAATTCCAAGGGGTGGAGGATCCTCCTGAATTCCAGGTGGTGCAGGATCCTCCTGAATTCCCAGTGGTGTTGGATGAGGGATGAATCAGATGGTGAACAACAGGAGGGCTTCCACAGCTCAGCTCTCCCTCCAAGCCATCAAAACTGCAATAATTCTGGTTTTTTCCCTCCTCTCTCCTGCATCCTCTCATCTTTAGCAACTCCTGTTGGGAGCAGGAACAAACCCTGGCAGAACGAGGAGGAATTTCCATTAAAAATCCCAACACTTCCAGCTCTGGCAAAACCCTGGGATGAAGGAAATCAGTTTTACTTTAAAAAATCCATTTTTCAAGAAAATGCAAACCACACTCCCACCTCCAAGCTCCTCAGCATTGGGGATGAAGGGCTGAGATTGTCTTTATTTCACTTTCTGCCTGTACAATCTCATTTTTTTTGCTTCCTTGGGATATTTCTGAGAACAGATTCATTTCCTGACTTGGATAAAGGAAAACTCTCAGTGGAAGGACCAAAATGTTTCCAAACTGCTGCTCCAAACACAGGCCTAGGTGGAAAAAGTGGGGAAGAAAAGGGAAAAAAAGGGGGGAAAAGAAAAAAAACCTCTCCCCTAACAGGTGGGAACTTGTGAGAAGTGAATTTGTAGAGAATTTTTAAATCTAAGAAATGCTTATAATGTGTTGTAATTAAGAAATGGTTGGCTTCTCATTGTAATAATGTGAATTATAACATCTGTATTGTCTCACCCTTCACATGAGACTGAAAATGGAATAAAAGTTTTTAAAATGCCTCTCAGTTGCCCCATCTCTGGGTCAGAAAAGGGCAAAATCCAACAGAAACTCAGGGGAATTATCTGAGCCTGCAAACTCCCTCTGCGTGCTTTATCCTAAGCATGAGTGGTTCCTAAAAGTCTGGGATTTAGGGGATTACTGGTGCTTAAATGAAAGCCACGTGTCTGGATCTGCAGAGCTGCACCTTCACAAGTCCTGGGTGTGAACTGGCCACTTGGGACTTTATCTGGTGGTAAACACCAAAAGAATCTTCTCAGCAGTGCCCGGCCTTGGAGAGCGGCTCACGCCTCCCAGACCCCTGGGTTATCCGGGGTTATCTGCTAAAAAATGAGGGAAAATTAGCATTAAACTGCTGCTCCCATCCTCATCTCCTCCCTGCGCCCCTGGGCTCTCTCAAGTCTCATTTTTTGGGGATTTGCTTCAGCCAGGGGGCAGAACCAAAATTTCACCACATTTTATTCCCCTCCCCGAGAAGGTTTTCCTTCCAAGCCTCGCATTCTGCCAGTCCTGCTGGGTTTGGGGGATGCCAGTGACAGCTTTGGGGCTGGTTTGAGGCTGGGATTACAATTCCAGGTGGAATTGAGAACAGCTTTCCTTTTTCCTTTCTTTTTTTCCCTTTCCTCTCCCTTTTTTCCCTTTAGTCTCCCTTTTTCCCTGTCCCCTCCCTTTTTTCCCTCTCCTCTCCCTTTTTTCCCTCTCCTCTCCCTTTTTTCCCTTTCCTCTCCCTTTTCCCCTTTCCTCTCCCTTTTTCCCTTTCCCCTCCCTTTTTTCACTCTCCTCTCCCTTTTTCCCTTTCCTCTCCCTTTTTCCTTTTCCTCTCCCTTTTTCCCCTTTAGTCTCCCTTTTTTCCTGTCCCCTCCCTTTTTTCACTCTCCTCTCCCTTTTTTCCCTTTCCTCTCCCTTTTTTCAGATGTACTTGGAGGGAGGAGGATGTTGGCACCTGGTGAGAAATAACACTCGCCCCAACCCCGTTATTAAAAACAGCTCTCAGTTTGAAGCAGGGGAGTTTTATGTTCTTTTTTAAACCCTTGCCTGGCTTAAAACTGCCTTTTCTTTATCTTTATTCATGTCTAAGCTCTCCTTCAAAATCCTCCTACGTGTCTTCAACAATATCTCTCAATACAGAGTCTAATTATGATTTTTTTCCCTCTCAAAGCTTTTATTAAAAAAAAATTAAAAAAAAAAAAAAAAGAGAAAGTAAAAAAAAGGAAAGTGGAGAAGTTCCAAGCCCAGAGCAGCTCTGGGGGTGTGAGCAGCTCCATCCCCTCCCAGCAGCTGATCCTGATCCCAGCTGCTCCTTACAGGAGAGGAACTGGAATCAATCCGGGAGTGGCCTCACCTGCCCTGAACTCTCATTTTTCAGTGCAGAGTGGTGCAGTTTCGCTTTTTTTGGAGGAAATTTTTGCTGTGAGGTGCAGCCCTGTGTGCCAGGGGTGTTGGAGCAAATTGGGGCCCTGTGGTTCTCCCATTCCTGGTGTGATTTCCCAAATGGGGCCCTGTCACAGGCACAGGATAAGAATCCAGGATAAAGGGAAATTCCCCTCCTGCCTCCTTTGGGTGAAAGGGGAGCCTGCTGTGCCTGCAGAGAATGTCCTGAAGGAATTCCCTGAGCTCTGGGCTCGTCTGGCACAGTTTTATTATAAATACCAGCTTTGGAGTGAGCAGAGACCTGACTGCCCCTGGAGCTGCTCCGGGACTGGAGCCCCTCTGGAGCTGGGATGGGAAAGCTGGGAATGCTCACCTGGATCCAGGGAGAGCTGGGAATGCTCACCTGGGGAAGGGAAATTCCAGGGAGAGCTGGGAATGTTCATCTGGAGAGGGGAAGGGTCCAAGGGGATCTGGGAATGCTCACCTGGAGAAGGGAGAGCTGGGAATTGTCACCTGGATCCAGGGAGAGCTGGGAATTGTCACCTGGATCCAGGGAGAGCTGGGAATGTTCATCTGGAGAAGAGAAAGCTCCAGGAGAGCTCAGAGCCCCTTGCAGGGCCTGAAGGGGCTCCAGGAGAGCTGGAGAGGGGCTGGGGACAAGGATGGAGGGACAGAACACAGGGAATGGCTTTCCACTGTGAAAGGGGAGATTTGGGTGGGATATTGGGCGGGAATTCCTGGCTGTGAGGATGAGGAGGGGCTGGGATGGAATTGCCAGGGAGCTGTGGCTGCCCCTGGATCCCTGAAGTGTCCAAGGCCAGGCTGGAGCCCCCTGGGGCAGTGGGATGTGTCCCTGCCATGGCAGGGGTAAATGGGATGAGTTTTAAAGTCCTTTCCAGCCCAAACCATTCCAGGATTCCCTGCCTCACTCCATCATTGCAAGCCTCTCCCACTTCTCCTCCTCCAGGCCCACCATGCCCTCCCCAGGAAAAGGGGGATTTGCAGGGGTCTGGGCTGGGGAGGGGCAGAGGATGAGGAGCAGTCCCATGTGGAAACCCAGGGCACCACAGGGAATATTGCTGTCTGCTCTGGGGTGCCCTGACCCCTAGGGGAGCTCTGATTTTGACCCTCATTAATGGAGAAAGTTTCCTGGACTTTCAAGATAGACTGGAATCCACAAAAGTGTGAAATGAAATAGAGAGCAGTGTAGGTGTGTCACTTGGTGAGAAATTGAGGTTTTGGTATTTTTAGTGTGTTGTGAGTGGAAGCAAGATGGGGAGCATGGGGTGTTGTCCTGGGTTTCTTCTTGTCCTGGATTGCAAAGCAAATTGTGTTCTGTTCACCATCTGCATGGCAGCTGTCTTCTGTTCACTGGGCAGTTCTCCTTATCTCTTCCACACCCACACCTCCCTCCAGGGGGACACCTGCTGATAAGAGGCCATTGAATGTCCCTGCATGGCTGATGAGAACTACAGCATCCCATTGGGAGATGTGAGCCCAGAGGGAGGAGCCAAGCATTCCTGCCTGGATATAATCTGGAGATTCTGGAACACCAGCCAAGCATTCCTGCCTGGATATAATCTGGAGATTCTGGAACACCAGCCAAGCATTCCTGCCTGGATAGAATCTGGAGATTCTGGAACACCAGCCAAGCATTCCTGCCTGGATATAATCTGGAGACTCTGGAACACCAGCCAAGCATTCCTACCCAGATATAATCTGGAGATTCTGGAACACCAGCCAAGCATTCCTGCCTGGATATAATCTGGAGATTCTGGAACACCAGCCAAGCATTCCTGCCTGGATAGAATCTGGAGATTCTGGAGCACCAGCCAAGCATTCCTGCCTGGATATAATCTGGAGATTCTGGAACACCAGCCAAGCATTCCTGCCTGGATATAATCTGGAGATTCTGGAACACCAGCCAAGCATTCCTACCCGGATATAATCTAGAGATTCTGGAACACCAGCCAAGCATTCCTACCTGGATATAATCTGGAGATTCTGGAACACCAGCACGGCTTCTGCACTGGATTTCCCAGAGGAACAGCAGCTGCCTCTTCCCCTGGATCTCCAGAGGAAGACTCCACCCTTCTCCAGGATCCCTGCTCCAGCAGAGCCACCCCTGACACTGCAGGAGGGCTGAGCCACAATTCCAATGGGACTGCTGCCAGCACCCTGACCCACAGGGTGCCAGGTTGGGTTCTGACTCTGGCAGTGTTTGTTTAGTTCACTGCATTGTTTATTTTATCTTTTTATTTTCTTCCCTATTAAAGAACTGTTATTCCTGCTCCCATATTTTTGCCTGAGCCCCTTAATTTCAAATTTATAACAATTCGGAGGGAGGGGGGTTACATTTTCCATTTCAGGGAAGGCTCCTGCCTTCCTTAGCAGACACCTGGCTTTCCAAACCTACACACTTCTTCATGCTTCTTCTTCTTCTTCTTCTCCATGGGTTTGGGTGGCATTTTGTAATTGGGCAGAAAAGTCTGCATTGTGTGCTCCTTGAGATCAGTTATTGGGTTAAAAGGAGATATAATCTGGGTGTCAGTTCTTAATTGGATAGTTCAGTCTTAAAAGACCTCGTAACAAGAGACAGTCAGACATTTTGTGCCTTCTAATGAAAGGCTGCAGAACTCATGGTTGTGATAAGAAATACTCATAAGAAATAATAAACATTTGTGTCTGAACATGAACTATCATCTCAAGTACCTTCAATCCCGACCCAGGGAAACTGAGAGTCCCGAGGGTCAGGGTGGATCTTTGTCCTTCTGCAGAGGATCTGGAGCTGCAGCCGAGCTGGGGCTGAGCCCAGCCCCAGAGCTGGGGACAGGAATTCTCCTCTGCCTCCTCTGCCCTTCAGGTGGGGCTGAAGGAACCAGCACAGCTTGGGTGTTGTCTCTTTTACCTGACAGGGATTTTTTATCTTTTCCCATCTCCTCCTTGTTTTCTTTTCAACCAACCAGCCCCATTACACAGTGACATCATTAAATCCTAAAATTCACCTTTTTCACCAGTCCTATTTTCCAGGGGGTGCTGGGAAGGCTCCCCCAGTGATCTGTGCAGGGTTTGTGGCTGGGGCTGAGCTCTGCAGCCCTGGCCTGCTCAATGAGGGGTGCTCACAGACCCAGGGACATCATGAAACCCCAAAACCACCATTTAAACCCCAAAATTCACCTTTTTCACTAATCCTATATGCCAGGGGTTGCTGGTAAAGTTCCCCCAGTGATCTGTGCAGGGTTTGGGGCTGGGGCTGAGCTCTGCTCCCACCGAGTCTGCTGAGCCCAGCCCTGTGTGTGCCGAGGGTTTTATGTAACAGGGAGAAAAGGGGAGCCCAGTGTGCAAAGAGGGAAAATTGCTCATTCCCTAATGACTGGGACAGTCGGGATAATTAGGGTTTCTTTTCTCTTTAATTAGGAAATGGCAAACATGGATGAATCAATTACAAATGCCTCTTTATCCCGCGGTGCACTGCAATTAACATTACTTAAATGTGTTCACAAAGTAGGAGGCCTGGATTTGGAAGGGCACTTCTCACTGGTTTGTTTTTTTTTTTTTTTGTCTTTCCCCAGTGTCCCGGCTCCCAGTATGCCTGAACTCTTCCCATCTCCACTTTCTCCCCTCCTTCTGTGGGGATTTGTCCATTCTGGCCTTTAAACCGTTCAAAATCATCAGCAAAACTGCCTTTTCCAAAGGAAAAAGGGCTTTTGGAGAGCTGTAGGATTGGAAAATTGGGATTGGGATTTCACCAGGCTCACACCCCCCAACAGCAGGGGGAAAACCCAGGAAATACAATAACTCAATTCATCCCTGCTTCCCTGGGCTGCTGCCAAAAGCGTGATGAGGCCCTGGAGGGTTCGATCCGGGACACGGGGGAACAAAACCAAACAAAACCAAACAAAACCAAACAAAACCAAGCAGAACCAAACAACCAAATCTCTCCTGGGCCGGGGAGATTCCCGAGAACCCAGCGCTGCTCCTGCTCTGGGCAGGACGGAGCCAGGGGAGGCTCGGGGCAGGGAGCAGGGCAGCTCCAGGAGGGTCTGCTCCGATCCCAGGGATGCTCCAGAGGCCGCGGGCAGCACATCCCAGGATGTTCCGAGGGCGGGGAGCGCATCCCAGGCATGCTCCAAAGGCTCCGGGAAGGACATCCCGGACCTCGCCGCATCCCAGGGATGTTCTGAGGGCTATGGGCAGGGCATCCGAACCCTCGCTGCATCCCAGGGATGCTCCAAAGGCTCCGGGAAGCACATCCCGGCCCTCGCTGCATCCCAGGGATGTTCCAAGGTCGGGCAGCGCATCCCAGGGGTGCTCCAAGGGCTCCGGGCAGCGCATCCCAGCCCTCGCTGCATCCCAGGGATGCTCCGGGGCCGGGGCTCACCTGCGCCGGGCGCAGCGGGGCTGGAGCCGTGCCGGTCTCCTCCAGGCATTGCTGCCATCTATTGGGAGGAACGGGCTCGCTCCATTCCCGATCCCTGCCCGCAGCCGGGGCTTGGGAAGGGGAGGGCGCTCCGAGCCCCGCTGGAGGTGCGGCTGTGCCCCGGGAGTGCGCGGCTCGGGGGGATCTTCAACCCCGGCTGCTGCACGCGGAGAAAGTCCTGAAAGTTCCAGAAAGTCCTGGAACGGTTTGGGTTGGAAGGGACCTTGAAGCTCATCCCACCCCATCCCTGCCGTGGCAGGGACACCTCTCACCAACCCAGGGGGCTCCAAGCCACGTCCAGCCAGGCCTTGGACACGGCCAGGGATGGGGCAGCTGCAGCTTCTTGTGTCTTTCCTTGTATTTTTAGGAATTCTGTGGTGGCCCCCTCGCCCTCCCGGACTCCCAGGTGCTGGTGGCACAGCCTGTACTGAGGCCCTGCTTGATAATCTCAGTTTTGTGGTGTTAAATTCCAGCAGTTCCAAGGCCCTGTTGATTTTAACAAAATCCTGACTTTGCAGGGCTCCCCCCTCCTGTCTGAGCTCATTTCCATAATATTCCAATTCTAAATTCCTGTGCTTTGTTACAAACCCTGTGTTTGCTGCTGGGGGAGCTCCTGGAGGTGAGGGACGTCCTGCAGAGCTGCAGGGATCTCAGCAGGACAAGGCTGGAGTGGAATTTGGGTCCTGGTGGGATCAGCTTCGGTGGCTGAGCCTGTGCAATCACTGTGGGGGATCAGAGATCCTGGAAAAATGGGATTTTTCATGGAGGGGAGGATCTGCTGAGTTACTGTGGTGGTTTCTGTTTCACTGGGAAAGGGACCTGGTGGAGTAAATCCAGAGGAGGCCACAGAGAGCCCTCTGGAGCTGAGATGGGAGAGCTGGGAATGCTCACCTGGACAGGAGAAGGCTCCAGGGAGAGCTGGGAGTGTTCACCTGGACAGGAGAAGGCTCCAGGGAGAGCTGGGAGTGTTCACCTGGACAGGAGAAGGCTCCAGGAGAGCTCAGAGCCCCTTGCAGGGCCTGAAGGGGCTCCAGGAGAGCTGGAGAGGGACTGGGGACAAGGATGGAGGGACAGAACACAGGGAATGGCTTCCACGGGAAAAGGGGAGATTTGGGTGGGATATTGGGAAGGAATGAGGGTGGGGAGAGGCTGGGATGGAATTCCCAGAGCAGCTGTGGCTGCTCCATCCCTGGCAATGTCCAAGGCCAGGCTGGAGCTCCCTGGGACAGAGGGAGGTGTCCCTGCCATGGCAGGGGTGGGACTGGATGAGTTTTCAAGTCCCTTCCAACACAAACCATTGCAGGGCTCTGTTGTTGCAGTGACACCGGAGCTGAGCACGCCCGGGGTGAGTGACCTGCTGAACGGGGCCCTCAGGAAGGAGCCCCATGGACTCTCTGGACAGATTTTATTTTTTTAACCAGCCAAGATGTGCAGAGCTGGAGCTGGAGCTGATCAGGGTGCTCGTATCAAGTGTGTGCTTTCAATTTGGGATGTTCCTGGCCCTGCTCCCGGGAAAGGCTTTGAACTGGAGCAGTGGCCTGTGGCTCCCCATGGCTCTGCTGACACAGGACAGGATTTTGGCTGCTTTGGGACAAAAGTGCTGCTGGGAGGGGCTGGTCCTACCACAGGATCTTGGAATGGGTCGGGTTGGAAGGGATTTTTTAAACCCTGTCCAGTGCCACCCATGCCATGGGCAGAGATACTTTCCACTATCCCAGGGTGCTCCAAGCTCCTCCGGGGATCCAGGTGATGCCTCAGGTTTGAGCTTTTCTATTTTTCAGATTCTGTGCTGCTTTAGTGTGTGGGTCTGGGCTTCGTATTATGGGGTGGTGAGCTCTGTGCACAGAGCAGGGAGACAAAACAATTCCTGCTCCAGCTCAGGACCAAGGACAAATGATCCAAATCTCAGCCCAAGAGCACAAACAACGTGGGCTGGAGAGAGAAAAACAAGCAGGGTGGGACTGCATGGGCTAAAGCTGGATTTGGACAATTAACTACAATAAGCAAACAGACCAGAACTTATCAAAGTGAGAGACCCCGTGACCTCATCCATTTTGTGACCATTTTGTTCATTTTGGGTGCAGCCCTGGCTGGGCCTTGTGCTGCCCAAGGTGGATCCATTGAGGAGATCCTTTTAATAAATCCCTGCTTTATTTTTTAGCTCTGCCCAGCCTCTGTTCCAGGCCTGCCTTCCCAAGGCATCACAGGGGCAGTCACAGCTCCTCTGGGAAAGCTGCTCCAAGAGGAAAATGCTTGTGGCTGTTATCACATCACCCTTGGGGCTGATAAGGCTGAGGCAGCTGGAGCTCCACAGAGCTGCCACTGATGGCTTTTGGGGCTAGCTGAAAACAGAGGCCAGACAAAGTTAAGGGAATAAAAAGCATTTCTATTTATTGAAGGGCCTTCAGGTGCATTTAGGGCAGACAAAGATACCCAAGGGCTGTGCCTAAAATGGACTCACGGTTTCACACTTTTATAAATTTGGCCCATTTGCATATTGGGGTTAACCTTCCAATTACAGCTGCAGGTCATGAAGTCACTGACCCCAAGTTTGCTGCCCCCAACTCCCTTTTGTTCCCATCTCTGGGCCCTGAGGCAGTGAGGTGTCCTTGGTTCCCAGGGCTGGAGAGGAATTGTTGTGTCTGCCCCAAATGGGAGAGCAGCAGCTCACACTGGGTGTGGAGTTCAGAGTTATGCACTAAAGAGCTGCAGGATTACAGAGTGATGGAAAATGGAAAAGCTGAAATCCTGGAGAGGAATTGTTGTGTCTGCCCAGAATGGGAAAGCAGCAGCTCACACTGGGTATGGAGTTCAGAGTTAAACACTAAAGATTGATAAAGTTCTACACTGCAGGATTACAGATAGATGGAAAATAGAAGAGTTCAAATCCTCAGGCATCACCATGAGGGCATGGGGGGAAGCAGAGCAGGAACTGGGATCCCAAAGAGCTGTTCCTGCGCTGGAAGGGCTGGGATGCAGCAATTCAATGGAAAGGACCAGGAATGAGGCTCTGGGGTTGTGGTGACCCCTCTGGAAAGGATTTGGATCCACTTGCTGGGTTCAGGCTGCCTGTCCTGGATCCTCATCCATTCCCATTGGATCTGTCCATTGAGGACAGACACTTCCCCTTGGAAAAGGTTTGGGGAATGTCATTAATGGAGGGATGGAGGGTGAAAATCCCCCCTGTGTTCACCCCAGTTTTCCACTGGGTGCTTGAGATTAATTTGTGTTGGGCTTATCCTCTTCAGAACTAAAAAGGAAAAACTGAAGTGAAACTGAAGGGAAAACTGAACTGAAACTGAAACTTTTTCCCCTGAAAGTCAGGGAAAATCCCATTTTCCTGCGTGTTCAGCAGGAACTTGTGCTGCCCATACCCCATAGCTGAGGTGTGTTTCAGCAGCTGCTCCGTGTGCATTTCTGTAATCTCTTAATTAGGAGGGGGCTGTGCTTGGGAGATTAATTTTGAAGTTCTGAATGCCTCAGTTTCCTGGAAATCTCAAAGCAGCACCTCCTGCTCAGGCCTTTTTTGGTTAAAAAAATGAGCTCTTAGAGACAAAATCCACTGAAGATTCATTTTCAGGTTAATCTATGAAAAGGGCTGGATTTATCCAGCAGAACCTGGGAACTGAGAGACTTTTTGGGAGTTGGGAATTTTCTTGCAGGCACCTAAAAATTGGAGTTTCTTAAAGAGGAAACTTCACCTGAAAGAATCAACTTTCAAAGGCACAAACATAAATAGCCTTGCACATAGCTCGAGTTCCAGCTTCGTGTGCTTTGTTCGCCAGGAATTTGTCTGACAAATGTCTGGGCTCTAACACATCCCAAAGAGGCTTCGAGGCATCTCCTTCAGAAAGTGCAGGAAAAAATTGGACTTGGGGCTTTTCTCACCCAGAAATTCCCAGCCTGGTCCAGAGCTTCTTGTTTCCCACCATAACTGTGCTGGGGAAACTCTGATTTATTTGATTTATTGATTTGATTTATTTCATTATAAACTCTTATTTGATTTATTTCATTATAAACTTGTGTTTAATGACTCGGGAAAGGGAGGCTGTGAGGTGTTTTCTGAGGATGGAGGGATAACCAAGGGAATTCCTGGCAATCCTCTGGCCGTGTGGGGGTGATCCCATAAAAACCAGGGGGTGGGCAGCCAGGGGATGGAATTCCACACATTCTGCAGCATTCCATGGTGCTGGGCACACCTGTGCCACGGTTTCAGGTGGTTTTAGGTGTGAACTGCTGGGTTTCACCCTCCCAAAATCCCCAACCAGGAGCCTTCTGGGGAGGGATTGGGGCTGCCTGGAGCTGAGGCTGCCTTTGGAGGTAGAGGTGTGTGACAGGGACAGGGGACACGGGACAGGGGACAGGGGACACGGGACGGGGAACAGGGGACAGGGGATAGGGAACAGGGGACACGGGACAGGGGATAGGGGATAGGGGATAGGGATAGGGGACAAGGGACAAGGACAGGGGACAGAGGACACAGGACATGGGACACAGGACAAGGGACACAGGACAAGGGACAAGGGACAAGGGACAAGGGACAAGTGCTGTTCTGCTGTCTCAGGTTGAAAGGTGTAGCTGGGGCTGTGTGTTCTGTCCCATCTGTCAGAGGTGGGGCCGTTCTCCTCTGTTCATTGGGCCGTTTTTCTTTATCTCTTCCACACCAAATCCTCCCTCCAGGAGATCTCTGCTGTTCATGGGCCATTAATTATTAATTATCTTCTGTCCATGGCCAGTGAGTGTCCCTGCATGGCTGATCCAATTCCATCATCCCATGGGGAGATGCTCCGCCCAGGGGAGGAGCCAAGCATTCCTACCTGGATCCAATCTGAGGTTTGGAGCACCACAGCAGCCTTTGCCCACTGCATTCCCAGAGGAGCAGCTTTCTGCTGCCCTGCATTCCCAGAGGGAGCCCAGGCCCATCTGCAGCAGCCCTGGAGCTGCAGAGGAAAACTCCCCCCTTGTGCAGGATCCCTGCTCCAGCAGAACCACAGCTGGCACTGCAGGAGGGCTGAGCCCCCATGGGATGGGGCTGTGCCACCCCCTGACACACAGGGGGCAGGGCATGGTCTGACTCTGGCAGTGATTTCTTTTTTTTTTTTTGTACTTTTGCATTTGTAGTTTTAGTCTTTCCAGTAAAGAACTGTTATTCCTATTCCCATATCTTTGCCTGAGAGCCCCTTAATTTCAAATTTATAATAAATCAGAGGGAGGGGGTTTGCATTTTTCATTTCAAGGGAGGCTCCTGCCTTCCTCAGCAGACACCTGGCTTTCCAAACCCAGATCTGCTCATAGCTCTGATGAGGGAGCTGAGCCTAAAAGGCTCCTGGGGAAATGGGAAGGCAGGAATGGGACAAATCCTTTGGAGCAGCCCCTGGAATGTGTTTGTCCATGATCCATGGAACCCCGAGCTGTGTCCTCCCGCCCATCCCAGTTATCCCAGGCTCTCAGGCTGCTGATTCCCTCCTGGTGCTCCTGAAAACCCCTCTGTGAATCTCATCCCTAAAAATCAATCACAGGTGATTTCAAGCCTGAATTTTATTCTTTTCATTTTATTCCTGGAGCCTCTGGAAAACCAAAGGGCTCCAGGAGGTTTGGCAGCTTGGATAGAAAAGGGCTGATTTAACCCTGAATTCACTCAAATCCCTTTGGGCACGGATGGGGCAGGACCAACACTCCAGGCAGGGAGGATCCCCAGGGATCAGAGCTGCCCCAGGATGTTCTGGGGGAACCAGAGCCACCCCAGGATATTCCTGGGCGTTTGGAGTTGCCCCAGGATATTCCCAGTGGATCAGAGCTGTCCCAGGATATTCCCGGGGGAATCAGAACTGCCCCAGGATATTCCCAGTGGATCAGAGCTGCCCCAGGATGTTCTGGGGAGATCAGAGCTGCCCAGGATATTCCCAGTGGATCAGAGCTGTCCCAGGCTGTTCCCAGGGGTTTGGAGCTGCCCCAGGATATTCCCAGGGGGATCAGAGCTGCCCCAGGATGTTCTGGGGAGATCAGAGCTGCCCCAGGCTGTTCCCGCTGTCCCTCGGGATATTTAGATGGGATTTTGTGCCCGGATCAGGGCCTTTCCCTGCTTCCCAGCTCGGCATTCCTTGCATCCCTGCCCAAATTTGCACTTTAGGAGCCGCTGACTCCGCGCTGGCTGGAGGGGATGATTGTGCAGATTTTGCTGCCTGGTGGCTCTGTACCCTGAAATAACCAAACCCCGGGGCTATTTTTGGAAGCAGAGCATTCTCCAAAGCTTCTGCCTCGATTTCCCTGCCTGCCCCCACTTACTGCTCACTGCTCTCTGCTATTCCAAGTGGATCCCAAAATCCTACCTGCCCCAGAGGGGAAAATCCACCATTTCTGGGGATTGGACTCTTTAATTACATTTCTGTACCACAATTCCTCCAGGCAGCAATTAAGTGCTGTTAATTAGCCAGCCTTCATCCTGCAGCTCCAGGAGATATTTGCTACCCCCAATCCAGACCTTGGCAAGCATTTCCAAGTGGAAATTTTTCTTTGGAAAAGATCTGAGCAATTTTCAGTCATTATTCCAGGCCCTTTTCTCTTTCTGCTGAGCAGGAGGTTCCCAGCTCTGAAATCCCTGGAAATAACAGCTGGAAATCCCCATCCATGAGGAGTTCTCCATGGGAAGAGCTGGAAAATCAGGAATTTCCTGCTGTAGGATTGTCAGAACCTTTCCAGAGTCAATTCTTTGGGTCAGTAGCTACTCCAGTGGCCACTGGGGAGAAATTCCCTGGATTTGAGGTGGATTTGGTGGTTTGATAATTCCCAATAATTATCAAACCACCTAATAATATAATAATATAATAATATAATAATATAATAATATAATAATATAATAATATATAATATAATATATAATAATATAATAATATATAATATAATGATACTATAATACTATAATACTATAATAAAGCAATATTATAATATAATAATATGATTTAATAATATGTTTCCCAAATAATAATATAATTATTATATATTTTCCAATATATATATATATAGGAATAAATAAATAAATAAATAAATATATTTCCCAATATATTTTCCAAATAATAATACAATTTCCCTTTGATAATTCCCTGCTGCAGCAACTGAGATCTCCAAGCCTTGCCAGGGGTTTCCGCAGTGAAGGGCTGAGTTTAACTGGGAGGAATTTCCAAACCAATTCACCAAAAGTTGAGGTGGAATGGGAAGAGTGAGGACCAAGTGATGCTAAAACCCATCAGCCCATCCTTTCTGGCACAGGTTGGCTCCCAGCTTCTTCAGGCATTGTCCAGCCGGTTTTAAACATCACCAGAAATACAAATTATTTGTCCAGGCAGCTCTGGAATATTCAGACCTGGAGGGAGCAATCAGGGAGCTCTGGAGGCTCCGTGGGGTGTCCAAGGACCCCAAACACCCCCAGTCCCTGTGGGAAGGCAGCTGGCAGGAAACAGCTCCTTCCTGGGGCAGGAATGGGATTTCCTTGAGCACAGGGATGAACAAAGGCTGGATTCCCACAGATCTGTGTCTGCTTGGGCATCTGGGAATCCCGGGGGAAGCTGTTCCCACACCTGGGTTATTGGATGTTCCCCTTCCCACTTCTTCCCCCATGGAGTCTCTGGTATCCAGGGCAGGTGCTTTAAGTTTAGATTGAGAGATTTTGGGGTTGTTTTCTACCAATCTGACACCCCAAAGGTGTTTCCAAGTGTTCCATGAGGATAAAGGATCTCCAAAATTTCCTTCTATTTAAAATTAAAACTCTGAGCTAAATCAGTGGAGTTTCCCAGAAACAAAACCACCCTTAGTGTTCAGGCGTTTGTGATGGACAAAGAAAGGGTTTGGGGATGAGGCAGGGAATGGGAATGGGGCTGGGAATGAGGGAATGGGGTTGGGATTGGGGCTGGGAATGGGCTGGGATGGGGCTGGGAATGGAAGGGGCTGGGAATGGGGCTGGGATTGGGGCAAGGAATGGGGATGGGGATGGGATTGGGGCAGGGAATGGGCAGGGAATGAGGGAATGGAGCTGGGAATGGGGCAGGAATGGGGCTGGGAATGGGGCTGGGAATGGGGCCGAGAATGGGGCTGGGAATTGGAATGGGGCTGGGAATGGGGCAGGGATTGAGGCAAGGAATGGGACTGGGAATGGGGCTGGGATTGGGGCCAGGAATGAAGGAAGTGGGCTGGGATTGGGGCAAGGAATGGGACTGGGAATGGAGCAGGAATGGGGCTGGGAATGGGACAGGGAATGGGGCAGAGATTGGGGCTGGGAATGGGACAAGGAATGGGGCTGGGATTGGGGCAGGGATTGGGACTGGGAATGGGGCTGGGAATGGGACAAGGAATTGGGCTGGGAATGGGGCAGGGATGGGGCAGAGATTGGGACTGGCACCTCCACCTGCTGCAGGGAAAGATTAAAAACCCTCCCGTCCCAAACCACCAATCCCAGCCAAACCTCCAAAAGCAGAGGCTCAGACTGGGCCAAATTCCCAGTTTGTGTGAGGCCTGGCAGATTCCTGAGGGCACCAGAGCAGTAGCAATTGGACAATCAATGTGTGGCTGTTCTCCTTTCCCTTCCCATCTGATGGGAGAGAAATCTGGGATCTGGGAGCACAGGGGGATGGTTTTCCAGGGGTGCAGCACAGCCAGTCACGGTCCCTGTCCATGGAAATGGATTGTCCCTTTGGAGAGGGCTCTGTCTCCCTACAGCTGAAAAGTGAATTAATGGAGATTCTGGTCCCTGGAAGTGTCCCAGGCCAGGCTGGATGGGACTTGGAGCACCCTGGGATGGTGGAAGGTCCTTGTCCATGGCAGCACTGGCACTGGATGAGTTTTAAGATCCCTTCCTGTTGGAACCCTGGTTGCTGAGAATTTGAGACTTTCTGTGCTGACAGGCACTGACCCCCAGGAGAACTCTGCATTTCACCTGAGGCCGTGGAGAACTTCCAAAATGTAATGACAGAACTGGGATTGTGGGTGTGGAGTTTGGATAGACGTGTGTGACATCACAGGGTGGGAAACTTCGAGTTTAAGGTTTCAGAATATAGTAATGGATATAAAGCAAGATGGAGGTTTTGGGGTGGAGGCTGGTCCTTCTTCACCTTCTCCTTCTTCCTCTCCTCCTTCTCCTTCTCCTTCTGCTTCTTCTCCTCCTTCTCCTCCTTCTTCTCCTCCTTCTTCTCCTTCACCTCCTCCTTCACCTTCTTCTCCCTGGGTTTGGGTGGTTTTGTGTAATTGGATAAAATGTCCCCATTGCAGGCACTGGTGGTTGGTTATTGGGTTAAAAGTAAAAATAATTTCGGTGTCATTTCTTAATTGGACAGTTTATCCTTAAAAGGCCTTGGAGAGAGAGAGAGAGACAGGTCTCCATTTTTACCTTGTTAGAGAGAAGTGCTGCAGAACTCAGGGTTTGTGAGACTGTGACAGAGATAAGAACTGATAAACATCTGAGTTGAACAAGAAATTCTGTCCCATGATTGAATCCCAACCCTGGCAGAAAGAAGTTGAGGCTCGCCACATTCCCACCCAAACCATTCCAGCATCCTGTGACTGCTGCTCTTATCCCACCTCTTCTCCCTTTCCCTTTCCAGGCTCCCAAAAACTTCACCCGTTTGCCTCAACACCATTGGAGTATTTGAAACTCTGCTCTGGAAAATCTTCCCTCCTGCTGCTTTTGGGGAATGGCACAGAAAAGGAAAAACCTGCTTTAAAAGATGTGAACCCTGGAGCTATCAGAAAACAGCTGGAGGTGAAAATCCCTTCGGAAAGCACAGAAAATGTCCAAAATTCCCTCAGGATGTACAGAAAATGTCCTTGGAGGGAGAGGACAGCTCGGATTCTTTGTCACTCCCAGTGTCCTTTCTCCTTTTCCCTTTGGTTTGATCCCCTCCCAGGATTTCAGGTTCTTTCCTTCACTCCCATCCCCAGACCTCTCCTGTGGCTGCTTTGGGAACACTTTCCCTGCCTCTTTTCCTAATAAATGAATGGGAACAGCCCTTCTGACTAAGCTAAAAATCAGCTTTTCCCTGCTCTGGTTCCTGCATGAGGCTGTCAGATATTCCTGCACACCTCTTCCTCCTCTATTTTATTTCAGTTTGGATCAAAAAAAGGGAGCAGGAAGAAAAAGGGGGGATAAAAAGAACATAAATCAACTTGGAACCCGTGAAATTTCAGCCAGACAACACACAGGGGCCCTGTGCTCAGGGTGCAGCACCCAGAGCAGCAGATGGGAGCAGAGCAGGGTTGGGAACGAGCACTTCCTGGCTGTTCCTGGCCAGAGGAAGACAAAAATTAAGAGGCCAGACAAAATTAAGGGAATTAATTCATTATTAAAGCACTTCTATTTATTGAAGGGCCTTCAGGTACGTTTAGGGCAGACAAAGCCACCCAGGGGCTGCACCCAAAATGGGTGATGGGTAAGGGGTTTCACACTCTTATAAGTGCCATTTTATAAGGGCCCTTTATTTTAAGTGCCCTTTTATAGGGGCCATTTGCATATTGGGGTTAATCTTCGAATTACAGCTGCAGGTCATGAAGTCACTGACCCCAAGTTTGCTGCCCCCAACTCCCTTTTGTTCCCATCTCTGGGCCCTGAGGCAGTGAGGTGTCCTTGGTTCCCAGGGCTGGAGAGGAATTGTTGTGTCTGCCCCAAATGGGAGAGCAGCAGCTCACACTGGGTGTGGAGTTCAGAGTTATGCACTAAAGAACTGCAGGGTTACAGAGAGATGGGAAATAGAAAAGCTGAAATCCTGGAGAGGAATTGTTGTGTCTGCCCCAAATGGGAGAGCAGCAGCTCACACTGAGCATGGAGTTCAGAGTTGTGAGAAATGATCCTCACTTTCTGTGCTAGGTTACAATATAAAAATGAATTCTATACCCATCCTCAAGAGCTGCTGAAACCAGGACGGGCATCGTTTTTCCTTATCTTCTGTTAATGGACCCATCAATGTCTTGTCTTCTCCTTTTCCTTCTGTGCTCCTGCTGCTGCCTTCATCTGGGAACACACAAACCTTGGAGGAGTCTCTGCCACACAAACTTTTCCCTGGTGAGGGTCTGATGCCTGAGGATTTCAGCTTTTCTATTTTCCATCTATCTGCAATCCTGCAGTTCTTTAGGGCATAACTCTGAACTCCATACCCAGTGTGAGCTGCTGCTCTCCCATTTGGGGCAGACACAACAATTCCTCTCCAGCCCTGGGAACCAAGGACACCTCACTGCCTCAGGGCCCAGAGATGGGAACAAAAGGGAGTTGGGGGCAGCAAACTTGGGGTCAATGACTTCATGACCTGCAGCTGTAATTGGAAGATTAACCCCAATATGCAAATGGCCCTTCTCCATTTCTGTTCAATGGGTAATCAAGGACCCACCGCATAACTCAGAACAATTTCAGCCCGTTGTGAGATGCTCCGCCCAGGGGGAGGAGCTAAGCATCCCCACCTGGATATAATCTGGGTTTTGGGACACCACAAGCAGTCTTCACACTGGATTCCCACAGGAATGGTCACCCTTACCCACTGGTTTTCCAGAGGACAGGAGATACCAGATGGTTTCTACAGGATCACTCCTGGAATCTCTGCTGCTCAGGATGACCCCGAGATGCCTAAAAAGTCTCTTTTCCCAGCCTGGCAGCCAAAGAGGGACTCGGAGTTCTTCAGCTGTGGTTTTCAAGGTTGTTTATTTTTTTGTTATCTAGAATATTCTTTCCCTGGCCTGCTGAGATCTGTTCAGCAGGTCAGACAGAGGCACACTGACCACCTTGGGGTGGGTGTTATCTTTTATACTAAAAGCTACCTGTACTTTATTTACAATAATTCCCCGATACCTATCACCTATGTTAGGTGAGTTCCTACCTTAAACCAATCCAAAAGTGCCACCATCACCCAGAGCACGGAGGCTAGGAAGAAGGAGAAAGAAGGACAAAACACACCCAAATCCCTCCATCTTTGGACCCCAAATGTCCATTCTATAAACCCCAAAATTCTACTTTTCACCCCATGACAAACTAACTATAATTCTACTTAAACTCTCTTGACTTGTAATTCTTCATATAAAGGTGGTAATTTGCTCCATGGGTCAAAATCAAAGGCACAGGGGTCTTGGGCTCTGTGCCCCCCTGGCAGGGGCTCGAGCCCTCCAGGACAGCCAGAGGGATGTTCTGGGTTCTGACAGATCCCCACTTCAACAAGAGCATTTCATCCAGACTGCTCCAACCACCCTGACTAGCAGGGTGTCAGGTTCTGTTCTGACTCTGTCCGTGGTTTTTCCTTTTGTATTATTGCATGTATTTTGGGGTTTTTTCCCCTTTTCCTAATAAATTGTATTTCTGACTTGGCGCTTCTCGCTGGTTTTGCTTTCAAACCCGAACACTTTCAAAAACTTTAAAAAGGTTTATTAAACCTTAGCAGAAATACAGCAGAAGACTGAATAGAGAAACTATTACAGCACTAGGAGCTGAGGATTTTGCCCTCCATCCACACAATGGAGCTTTCACCTTTTAACCCTTTAAACCCTCCCAAAGCTCTGTCCATCGACTCCTCTTCACTTCCCAGTGGTGGAGATCACTTCATTAAACCTTGACTGGGGGTAACAAGCCAACCCTACCAAAAAATGTCTCAAACCCAGCCCACAGCAACACAAGGGAGGTAAACATAACTATAAATATAACTATAAATATATACATATATTATATATTTTTATATAACTACATATTATATAAATATAATTATATATATAATAATATAAATAAACAATATATAAATATTATAATAATATTGTTCTATTATTATCTCATTATATTACATTATATATTTATATATATTATATATAATATATATATTATATATTATATATTATATATTATATATTATATATTATATATTATATGTTATATATATTATAATTTTATATTATTCTAATATTATGATAATATAACTATTAAAATATATATTATATTTGTATAACTATATATAGTTATATAAAAGATAACAATATATATAGTTATATATATAACTATATCTATATAGTTTTTTTATTTTTATATATATATGTATAGCTATATTTTATAACTATAAATCTATAAAACGTCTTCTAACGTCTGTACAGGATATTTGCCTTTTAATTGAGAGAGTCAGCTGTGGCATTGCTCCCCTGGCACAGAGTTCCACACTGAGGAACTGCAGGATTCTGAATAGATGGAAAACGGAAAAGCTGAAATCCTCAGGCCTCGCTGGGATTTCACTCCCAGCTGGAACGGGAGCAGCTCCGCGCTCTGGGCCCTGCCAGGGGCTGTGTGACACGCAGGACACTGGGGGTGGCACGGGCAGGGACAGCATCACCTGCACCAGCGGGGCAGGGAGGAGCTGGATGCCGCTGCCTCTGCCTCCAGGGAGAGCAGCAAATGGCAAATCCTGGTGTTTTCCAGGGAAATTGGAATTGTGGTGGCTGAATTCGTCTGGGGGAGGGTACAGGGGATGTTGTATTACCTCACCCTTCACATTAAACGAAAAAAAAGTTTCAAAAACACCTCTCAGTTACCCGATCTCTAAGTCAGAAAGAAAACATAATCTGACATTTTTTCTTCTGAGAGCAGCTCTGTGAAACCTGGGACAGTGGAAGATGTCCCTGCCATGACACAGGGGGGACTGAAAGCCCAAACAATAGGATTTTATAATTCCATGATCTTCCAGAGCACTAAAAGGAGGAGAATGGCTGCATTGCTGATGTGGAAACTCAGGGAAATACCAAAAACTTCCCTGATTCTCCTCTAAAACTCCCCCGTCTGTGTTGTTGCAGGGGGCACATGGGGATATTTCAGGGTGGGGGCTGGGACAAGAAGCTCCCAGATTATCCCAAAATCCAGGAGATCAAACGAATTCCAGGAATCTTCAGCCTGTGCAGTTCTGGGATTCCATCCCCCTCTTGCACAGGCCATAATCCCCAGGGGAGTTTTCCCATTTTCTCTGATATATTTTAATTATGCCCTACTCACTCAGCCCCTCTTACCTCACTGTTATTTAGGCCTTGGCAATTAATATTCCCTGAGAATTATCTTTCCATCTTTTGAAAAATCACAGGGATAGAAGGATTCTCATCTTAGACAGCTTTTTGTCCGTACAGCAACCAGAGTATTTAATTCACCAACCTTAGGATCTGTGAGTTGTTACTTCAATAAAATTAAAAACCACAAATTGACCTCCTTGGCAAACAAATCCCAGCAAGGCTGGGAAAGTTTGAAGGGACTTTCTCAGGAGTGGAGTGAGGAGGCTGCTGTGTCATTCCCTCTTTTCTTAAAATTTCTTTCCCTCTTTTTTTAAAATTCCTTTTTAAAGAGCAGCTTGGCTGATTAAAATCCTGAATCCTGCCTGATCCCTGCCTCATTCCCCACCTGGGAAAGCTCCTCCTGTCAGTGGAGAGGAGCCAGCTCCTCCCGAGGATCCTCCCACAGCTCCCAAAGCAGGAAACACAGCAAATCCTTCCCTGCAGCAGGTGGGGGAGCAGCCCCATTGCCATTCTCATTCCCAGTCCAAGCCCCATTTCCTGCCTCATTCCCAGCCCCATCCCCATTCCCCTTCTCCTTCCCATTCCTATTCCCTGCCCCATTTCCTGCCCGATTCCCATTCTCTGCCCCATTCCCATTCCTATTCCCATTCCCATCCCCTGCCCCATCCTCAGCCCTATTCCCATCCCCAGCCCCGTTCCAGCCCCATCCAGCCATGCACGGGGCAGGGAATTCCTCTCCGGAGGCCCGTGCCAGTGGATCCCTCATTCCCAGCCCCATTCCCCATTTCTATTCCCCATTCCCTGTCCCCATCCCATCCCCATCCCCATTCCCATTCCCATTCCCCATTCCCATTTCTATTCCCATTCCCTGTCCCCATTCCCATCCCCATCCCCATCCCTGTCCCCCTTCCCATCCCCATTCCCATTCCCAGCCCCATTCCCATCCCCATTCCCATCCCCATTCCCATCCCCATTCCCATCCCCATTCCCATCCTCATCCCCATTCCCATCCCCATTCCCTGTCCCCATTCCCATCCTCATCCCCATTCCCATCCCTATTCCCAGCCCCACCCCCATCCCATTCCCATTCCCATCCCCATCCCTGTCCCCATTCCCATCCCCATTCCCTGTCCCCATTCCCATCCCTATTCCCATCCCCATCCCCATTCCCATTCCCATCCCCATCCCTGTCCCCATTCCCATCCCCATTCCTATCCCCTGTCCCCATTCCCATCCCCAATCCCATCCCCATTCCCATTCCAGCCCGTCCAGCCGCACACAGAGCAGGGAATTCCTCTCCCGAGGCCGGTGCCGGCGGATCCCGCGGAGCAATGCCCGGCAGCCGGAGGGAACGGCCGGGTTTATTTTAACCTTTGGGAATGACAGCGATCCCAACACCGATCCCACAGCTGTCAGCGCCGCCGGGCTGCTCCAGCTCCCGGCAAATCCGCCCCAAATCCACTCCGGGGCTGCTGAGGGGGAGGCGGGATCTCCATATTCATGGGGAATCTTTGTTCCGCAGGGTGAGAGATCCTCGCTCTGCTCCAGGCAAGCCTTTGCAAGAAGCTCCCGAGATAATTTGCCGGAATCATCAGGCTCGGGAGCAGGGAGGGGAATTACGGAATTTCAGGGGCTGGAAACTCCTCTGGGGGAGTCCCCTGTGCATGGGGGAGTCCCTGAAGACCCTGCCCCATTCCAAGCCCCATTTCCTGCCTCATTCCCAATCCCATTCCCTGCCCCCTCCCCATTCCCATTCCAAGCCCCATTTCCTGCCTCATTCCTATTCCTATTCCCAATCCCATCCGTCAACCTCAAATTTGGGGTTGGGATCTCCCTGCTGGAGATTTTGCAGCTTCTGGGACTCCCATCCCACCACTCTGAGATTTTGGGGGGTTTTCCTTCCTTTTTTAATCCTTTTTGCCTGCTTTTCCTCCGGGTGAGCAGCTCTGTCCCTGCACGCAAATCCTGGAGTTCCATCCCCAAAATCCTCAGCTGGGTGTGGGGTGAGCTCCAAAGCCTCTTCTCCCCTGGAAATGCCACTTCCCCACCTCCACAGGGCACATCCTAGTCCTGTTCCTCCTCTTGGACACTGCCCTGGGGCTGGGAATGGGGCAGGGAATGGGGCTGGGAATGAGGGAATGGGGCTGGGAATAGGAATGGGAATGGGGATGGGGCTGGGAATGAGGGAATGGGGCTGGGAATAGGAATGGGAATGGGGATGGGGCTGGGAATGAGGGAATGGGAATGGGGATGGGGCTGGGAATGAGGGAATGGGGCAGGAAATGGGGCAGGGAATGAGGGAATGGGAATGGGATTGGGAATGGGGGGGCAGGGAATGAGGGAAATAGAGTGGCAATGAAGGAATGGGGCAGGGAATGGGCTGGGATTGGGGCAGGGAATGAGGGAATGGGGCTGAGAATGAGAGAATGGGACAGGGAATGGGGCTGGGAATGGGAAATGGGGCAGGGAATGAGGGAATGGGGCTGGGAATGGGAATGGGGCAGGGAATGAGGCTGGAGATGGGGTTGGGAATTGAGCTGGGAATGGGAATGGGGCATGAAATGGGACAGGGAATGAGAGAATGGGCCCTGGAATGGGGCAGGGAATGGGACAGGGATGAGAGAATGGGAATGGGAATGGGAATGGGAATGGGAATGGGAATGGGAATGGGAATGGGACAGAGAATGAGGGAATGGGGTCTGGAATGAGGTAGGGAATGAGGGATTGGGGCCTGGAGTGGGGCTGGGAATGGGGTGGGAATTGGGCTGGGAATGGGACAGAGAAAGCAGATGGGGCTGGGAATGGGAATGGGTCTGGCTGCTCCACCTACTGCAGGGAAGGATTAAAACCCCTCTGAGTCCATTTTTCAGGGACAAACTCACCCAAGGCAGTGATCCCCACATCTGGCAAAGCTCCCAGCACTGCCTTTGAAGGACTTTTCCCTTTTCAGAGCATTTTCAGTGCCTGGTGTAGCAGGAGCTGAGTGCTGGAAGTTCTCGATGTGTCTCATCCATGAGGCACATTTGGTTTGAATCAAAATCCCATTGCAGCAGGCACTGGGATTTCCAGCCCGGGATTACGAGTAATTCCAGGTTATTATTAGCAATCACTTTTCATCAGACTCTGCAGCTACAAGATGCAGAACAAGCCCAGCAGAAAGAGACTGAAATGTGGGATTCCTGTTATTTAAAAAAATCGAATTGTGCAATGCAAACCAATCACAATAATATGAGAAATCCTTTACTTTGCCTTCATTTATGTTGCCAATTCAAGCTCAGCAGAAGACAAAAGTTCACAGAATCATTAAAGCTGGAAAAGCCCTCCAGGATCATCAAGTCCAAACCGTGACCCAGCCCAGAGCTCTGAGTGCCACAACCAGTTGGACACCTCCAGGGATGGGGACTGCAAACCTCCCTGGGCACCTCTCTCCTATATTTAACAACCCTTTCCAGGAGGGAATTCCTGCTGATGTCCAGCCTGATCCTCCTCTGGCAGAGCCTGAGCCCATTTCCCCTTGTCCTGTCAATAATTGCCACCTCACATCGGGCATTTAACAATCGTCCTGTCAATAATTGCCACCTCACATCGGGCATTTAACAATCGTCCTGTCAATAATTGCCACCTCACATCGGGCATTTAACAATCGCAGCTTCTCTGTGACACAGCCAAACCCACCCTGACTTACTGCACACAAAGCTGAGATATTAAATCCCTGCAATAATCAGATTTGCAGCAGTTTTGTGCCAGGTTTATGGAGCCTGTAGCCAGATCCAAGTGGCTCTGTCGGGGCAGACTCCCAGGTAACTCTGAAATTGCATCCTGCCTTTTGGAACAAGTTCTGACACCCCTGCCCGGTGCAGCCGGGGTTGTTCACCTGGGCTAAGCAAATTAAAAGGTTCTGCTCGGCCTCTCCCTTACTTTGCTTTTCTCCTGCCGGGTAATTGCAGCTGCTGCCGGCTCCCAGCCCCGGATGGGGAATCGCATCCCGGCAGCGTGCGGGGACGCGCCGGAGCCATGGCGGGAGGGAGGAGGGGATGGAATTCTGTGGTCGGGTTTAATGTGCACCTGCTGGGGAGCTGGTCCGGCGGGCTGCGAGGTCGGCTGGCCGCGGGCCAAAGCCTCCACACTGCCAGGTTTGATCCCTGGAAATCCTGGAGTGCTTCCCGTGTGTC